>JAJJWW010010439.1:0-451207 GCA_023531295.1 Papaver armeniacum
GAAAGGCTATTTTGATGATACCTTCTAGGCTTTGTCTTAGCCGGCACTCATCTTTTGGTCGACCTTTCCGGCCATTTTTCCGCCGGATATGTAGGATCATAATATCGTAACAGACAGGGCTCGCGGGATTAATCAACGACGATGTCGCGAGGAAGTCGCAGGAAGCTAAAATAAACGACGCAATGAATAACGACAGGCAAAACATAAAAAAGACGTGAGACCTGGCGAGGATAAGAAGTGTCGCGGAGAGCGAATGTTTGTGCATCTGCGACACTTAGCGGGACATTCCGAAAATAAAGGGTAGCTTAGAGTTTGTCATCCACTATGTATCACCCTATATAAAGGGTTGAGTGAGTACGTGAGAAGGGAGATCCTTTTGGGGAATTGTTGGGCAAGTCATTAGGAGAGAGAAAGTTTAAGAGTGTTTTTGGCTAAGTGTAATTCTACTTTTCTGTGTAGACAATTCATGAAATTAATCAATAAACATTCTGATTATACAACTTTCAAGGAACTAATTAAGCAAAATCGAGTAAGGGGTGTAGTGTGGGAAAACCTGCAACTACATATGCGCTAGAAACGAGGAGGAGCGAGGAATTGACGTGACAATCGAAAGGAATTTGGATTAATAGAGAGAAAAGATTTGGAGTGATACTCAAGAATTCGGTGAAAAGAAAAATGGCTAGAAGAAGAAATGTACAAAGGCAACCAACGATTGTAAGAAGAAGTGGGAGACTTCTTGGAGAAAGGAGGAATGAAAACAGGAGAATCGTCAAGGATGAATATGAGAAATGATGGAGAAGATCAAAATCAACCAACGATTTCCCCGGTAGCAAATGCTGTTTGTGGATTATGATAGAGTAAGTGTGCATACTTGGAGATCGATTACGAAGATGAGAGAGAAGGGGAGCAAGGGACGAATGGAGAAACCAATCCAGGAAACGAAGAAATCACAGCATTAGAAAGATTGAGACAAACAATACACGAAGAGAGACGGCTAGAGGCAGAAGAACGAGCAAACTTGACAAGACGAGAATCATGAGTTGAGGATGGAAAATATGAGATTGCAAAATAGAAGATCAAAGAAGTAGTGCGAGATCAAGCTCGAGATCGATTAGGGAAGAAAGAGGAGAGTTCTACCAACGAAAGTACCGAGGAAGAAAACCAACGGGAAACACAAAATCCAAGCATAGAGCATGGCGAGAGAAGAGGAGAAATGGAAGATCGTTATATTCCTCAGCCAGAAAATTTTCAAAAAATGAGCGGAATAGGGAAAATCAAGGAAACATGCAACTCCAAGGGCCGAATGACCCGTGCGCTTTGAGGGAAGACTAATCTTGCACGGGAGAGAAGAATTGAGAAGAAACCGAGAGATCGAGGATGATATTGAGAGACACTACATTGAACAAGCGCGACTAGCTCGCGAGAGAGAGAAAGGATAAGAAGCGAAATGGAAAATCAAGAGATGGAAGAAGCAATCCGTGAGAATAACCATGACAACCGCGAAAGAAGAAGGGAACAAAATCGTACCAATAGAAATATCAACGAAGAATATGAGAGGTGCGAGATGATGAGAGGCCGAGAGGCAGACCAAGAAGAGAGAACAACCGATATAATGGCGTGCGAATTGAAAAGAGACGAGGAAGATCGTCGCGGGGAAAGAAAGAGGAGAAAATAACGAGCAAGAAGACCAAAATAGGCGGGGAGCGAAGAAGGAGAGAACGAGCTAAAAAGACCGTAAAGAAACAAACTCGAGGCAAATGAACAAATCTTAAGAGAAGCGGTGAGATGAGAGGATTGCGAATAATAAAAGGGAAGGAGGAAGGAGACAAGGCGGACGAAGCCATCGCGAGAAGGCTGCGAAGAATCCTTTCACGCTAGAAGTACAAATGGGAGGAATACCTCCCTAAGTGTAATCTACCTGCATTAACCAACATTTTTGATGGAACAACACATGCGATACAACATATCAAGGCTTATATGAGATGCATGTTGCAATGGGAGAATCATGACGCTATACTATGCAAATATTTTTGCGTCAAGCCTAATAGGAGAAGCACTAAAATGGTTTGAAGGACTGCCAAGAAATACAATCACATCATTCAACCATTTACAAGCCACATTCCTAGGAGCATACATAAGTAACAACTCTTCGCGACCGAGGGTATTGAAGATGTATTCGGGTTGAAACAAAGAGTTGGCGAGAGTTTAAGGCGAGTTGACAATAAGATGGAGGACCATGTGTAGCGAAATGGCGGGACGTGTTGAGGAAGATACCTCATCCTATCATTTGTGAATGCTCTCTTCGCGACCAATTTGTTATATATTCAAATTTTAGAATCAAAAATACAATCACGATGGCGGAAGCTGAGAATTACGGGAAGAATATATTGCCTTAGAAGAAAGACGAATGAAATGAATTCTTATCCGATCGCAAACACAAGCTCTAACAGCTGCGAATGCAAGCTTGCTGCCTCGATTCATAAACACGGTGGCGAGCACTTCGCAAGGACGGCGAGCAAGGAAAGGCGATGAGGGACAACGGAAGATAGTAGCCATGGGAAGCCACGATCAAGAAGAGTTTGAGCGAGAAAGGAACTATTACAATAAGTAACGGACAATAATAAGATTCGAGAGGAATTTGGATCATGTGCAAAAACTTATGGTGGACGAAGGCAAAATAACCGTGGAGGGCGAGAGAAGCCACGAGCAAGATGGGAGCAGTTAAGATGCCTCCACTAAATGCTAGTGTGGAAAAATGCGGGAAGCTATACTTGTGATGGAAAATGTACCAGCACCTTGGGCACGTGGGAATGGAACCACCTTTGGCGATAGAAGTCATGAGTTTTGTTCTTACCATCGCTTCCATGGGCATCACACAAACGATTGTAGAAACATAAAAGAGAATTATTCTCGGGATGATTGATCGGGGAAGCCGAACCACTTTCTAAAGGGGAAAACCGGACCAGACATTACCACCACCACCAGAGATGCATAGAACAGTGTCAGCGAAGGGAAAGGAATCATTTGTGATAGAAATCGGGACAAAAGCTAAAAATTTGAATTGATGAAAGAAAGGGTTGGAAGCAACATGTGAGAGATGAACAGAGAAAGGAAAAACTAATGGTAGATGCTATAGAAGTAGAACATATCTCGCGAGGTGAATTCTCGGAAGCAGGACCAATATTATGACAATGAAGAAGCAAAGATATGAGGAACAAAAGGCACAAGAAGTGAATAATCAATAAAAGCGGGATGCAAAGTGGCAGTGAAGTAATGATGTGCGAGAACCTCGCAGCCAAGAGTAAATGAGAATTCGATTAAGAAAGAAAAGTGAAATACAACAAGTGAAACAAAACTATGCGAATACTTCGCAAACTAATATCGACAAATAATGAAACATGAATGATTGAATGATCTAACAAAGACAAATGCGCAAAAGAATGGGACGAACCTTTATGGCGTACACCCTAGTTCGCGAATAACATTTCGTAAGAGGCAAATGTAAGACCTAAAGTGCGTCATATAAGGGGGTATCTCTCGCCATGGTTCGGGGGAAGGTTACACAGCTCTGAAGCTTTGAACCATGAAAATTTGGGGCCCATGAAAGCCTATCAGGAGAGATACCTTGGATTCCCAACTATATATGTAGGTTATACCACAGTTTGGGCGTAGAGGGTCTCTTCCAAGGAGTCGGTGTATGCACAAGGCGCCGAGGTACACGGTTGAGCGAGTGCCGGGATGGATGAACCTACCCTGGCCATTCTTGGCAAGTCTTGGCATGCGTTGCACTCTTGAAGAAAACTCCACTTAGGGTGCGGTCTCGTAACCATAAACCATATAGGTATAAGGGATAAGAGGCTGCGAAAACAACCGGTTGTTGTTAAGACCAGGATGGGAGGAGCTAGTCTTGTATGGCCGATGTTTCGCCTCCTTGAAGGGGCAACCGGGAGATGATAAGGCGACGCTCTCCATTAGGGGGGTGTCAAAACAGACGCAAATGTCATAAGGCTATGTTTTCGCAAGAGAACGTAGGGCTCGTCATATTTGTGCAATGATCTGCAGAGGCAATAATACTAACGAGGGTAAGGCGAGATCAATGGGTCTTTACACGAAAGTGTACGGACGTCTGCGATTTCGTCGCACGGCCTTGCAATGTCATGGGGCTTTATGTTCGCGAGGATATCTAGGCCTGTCATATTGTCGCAACTAAAACATCTGAGAGGCAAAAATACTTGGAAAATGATAAGACAAGATCAATGGGTCTTTACATGCAAGTGTAAGGACGTCCTGCGATTTTGTCGCGCCGTAAAAGTGGCAGGGGAGGACCTCTAATTAGGGAGGTCTAACTCGGAAGACCACACAAAAATGATAAGCGGGTCAATGAGCCATCACATGAAAATGTAAAGGCGGTCTGCGACCTTGTCGCAACAAAAAGAGATAAATTCTCAATTCATGAAGATACCAGCGACTCCGTCGCGATGATCCATTTCAATCAACAATAAGATTATTATCAAATACAAGAAGAAACCAAAATCTTCCATCGAAGATAAATAACGAGAGGCAAGTATGGGAATGGAAAAGATGGAACATTGTTATTCATCTTCTCACGAAAGAGTTATACATCAATAACGTTACCCAATTATATTACAAGGAAGAACTACCAAAAAAGGGGGAGTGAAGATTGAATTCATGGGGAAAAAATCCAAGAAGTTCACTATAACAAAGATAAAGACAATATACGAGATATTACACGCGACAAAAGAAAACAAAAAGAGTTATATCTTTGGTGATTCTTCTTCTTCATCCGATTCTTCAGTTTTATTATTCTCATCGCCAAAATTTTCTTCTTCGCCGACTTCACTATCGAAACATCGAGACGGGTAGATTCTCGGGAACCTTTTTAAGAAGCCGGGGATATGTATGCGAGAGGGATGTTCGGGTGCTTACAAACATACTCCATGGCTCCATTGCGAAAACGAACAGACATCATTATTAAAGTTCTCCTTTGTTGTTTCAAATTGTTTCTTCAACTTGGAATACTTGTTATTACGAAGGGAGAGACTCTTGGCGAGTTGTTGTTTTTCGTTTCGAGTTCTTCAATTTCATTTGGAAAATTCTGTGTAATTTGTTCCTTTGATTCAAGTTCTTTAATTCTAACTTGAAGCCTCTTCTCGAATACGCAAATAAGAAACAACAAGTTAATAATTTACAAGCAATACCACGAAGTAAGAAGCGATGGTATAATAAGTAACCTTCTCTATCGGATATCATATCTTTAATCAAGGAAGTATGCTCGGCATGAAGACTAACATCAACACCTAGGTTATTCCTGGCATTATCTAAAACTTTCGCAGCCCCAGGCGAATTCATCATCACTATTAATAACAAGAAGAGAACGAACTTGTTCTTCTACATTTAGCAAGCATAGTATTTTGATGAAGGAGTTCATCTCGTTCAATTTGCACACCAAGAAGAGATTTGTGGAATTCTGCTAATGCTGTGCACCTCTGTTAGTAATGCGATCGTTCTCATCTATGAGGTCACTAATTTTCTTCCTTAAAGTCTTGATTTTCTTCTCGGAATCAAGGTACATTCGTTACAAAAGCGGTTAGTTAAATTTAAATTAGATCTGTGTTCGATCTTTAAAAGGCGATGTTTGGGTGAAGATCCTTTAATGAAAGGAGGTTAGTTTTATCTAAGGAACTACTCAGAGATTGATTGAGGTGTGCGAGAAGAAGGTCATTATCCATGGGTTCAGGAAACGTATGGAGAAGAATAGCCTCATCGGAGAGATTATATACATCTGCGAAGGTAATAAATTAGGTAGTAGTATGCGACCGATAAGATAGAAATAATAAAAGGAAGTGAAATCTTATACCATAAAGTTCTTTGATTAGCGTTCGAAGAGAGGACACCCTATCCCTTTGGGAGTCAAGCTCGGTGTTTAATTTTTGAATTCTCTCGTCTTTATCGCGAGATGACGTGACTTCGATCTCTAATTCTCGAATCTTCTTACTCAACTGCGAGTTCTTCTTAGCAAGATTGTTGCGTCTTCTCTCAAGATTGTTGCGTCTTCTCTCCTTAGCAAGAGAGAGATTCGAATCATGGTTATCCTCATCAGAAGATTCGGAGCTTGAGTTAAGACGAGAAGAAGATTGAACCTTTCGTTTCTTAGTTAATGGAGCAGAAGATTTACCCTTGCGAATGATAGTTTTGCCTTTACCTTTAGTCTTCGCGGCTAAAGCTTCTTCAACTCAACCTTCGCATACGGTTAAAGATAAGAAACGAGGCAACAATATTGTTTCAAATAACAAAGGAAGTGTTTCTTACTTCACTCGTAGCGATCGAAGTATGGTCGAGTACTCTCCAATGGATTATCCTTGTACTTTCTCCTCAATTTGGCGATTTGAAAAATTATACAAACTCAACATATATAAAAAGAAAGTTGCGAGGCAAGATTTAAAATGGGAAACATACCTCATTTGCTTTATCGAGGCCATTTGAATTCCCAAGGATGATACCTGCGAGATTCGCGGGGAAGAACATGTGGGCCGCGATATAAGGACCATTTAAAAACAAGGGTACAACCCACCATTTCTCATCTTTGGAGTGGCGAGGAGTAGTATTATTGCCGGGTGCCAATCAATATCCTGCATGAGCAATTTATCCTCGGAGACATTATCCTTCTTTTTCGGGCGAATGCCCCAGCCGAGACTTCGCATTAACCATCTTTATCAACTGAATAGTTTTTCAAAAAAGTTCTCTACGGTGTACTTCTCGGTGACTATTTCAAGTCTTTGAAATCGGGGTGTCTAACGAAAGATGAGGTATAAAGATCCTTTGCCCGACACCACGATTCGCGAATTCAAGCATTAGGCGAATGCAATCGCCACTCGATTGATAAACGCCCCAGAGAATTTTTCATGGGCCAAGATTTCATAAAATAGAGGCAACTCTGGATCGTATAAGGGAATGGGAAGTCCGCGAGAAGCTGACCTAGCGAGACTATAATCCTTTGATCATCACATTGATGAGAAAATATTTTGCGAAAGAATGGATGAAGATTCTTGATCGGGAATGGTTGATAGAGTAAAACCCTTCTCGAGTAACTTCGTTGAACCTCTTCAAAAGAAGCTTTGTATGCACGATTGATGAAAGCCATTTATCAGTATGGGAATGGATGGAAGATTGGGGATTAAGAACAGCGCTAGAAAGGACGAAGAAAAGATTTGCAGAAGCAGGAGCGCAAATTGCGGAAGAAGAGAGTCAAAGAAAAATTGCAGAGAGAAACTAAAGGATGAAAAGAAGAGAAAAAGAAAACTATATATAGGGAAAAAGATCCTCGAGAAAAACGAGGTCATTTAATGCGCGAAGAGACATGAACGGTCAAGAATAAGCGGTTGAAAGAGACGTGTCAAGAAAAGACATTAATAAATCAAAATCCGTGTAAAAGTACAAAAACTGAAACAAATAAAAATAAGCGATCGCGGTAAATCAAAAGAATCACTTTCGTGATACTCCTCCCTTCGCAGGGAAATATGAGGAGAGATAAGAGACAATACTCCGTATATATCAGTGAAACTTCGGAACTTCGCAAAAGAATAGAGGCAAGTACGTACTTTTCAAGTCCAGTATTCTTCCGCTCGTTCCTTCATCCACAAAGACCAAAGGTTACTACAACAACAGATTTTTCCTTAAAGATTGCTCTTCAAGCAATATTCAAGGAAAAAGAGGCAAGATGTAGGATCATAATATCGTAATGAGAGGGGCTCGCGGGATTAATCAACGACGATGTCGCGAGGAAGTCGAGGAAGCTAAAATAAACGACGCAATGAATAACGACAGGCAAAACATAAAAAAGACGTGAGACTTTGGCGAGGGATAAGAAGTGTCGCGAGAGCGAATGTTTGTGCATCTGCGACACTTCGCGGGACATTCCCGAAAATAAAGGGTAGCTTAGCTGTCATCCACTATGTATCACCCTATATAAAGGGTTGAGTGAGTCTGTGAGAAGGGAGATCCTTTTGGGGGAATTGTTGGGCAAGTCATTAGGAGAGAGAAAGTTTAAGAGTGTTTTACTGGCTAAGTGTAATTCTACTTTCCTGTGTAGACAATTCATGAAATTAATCAATAAACATTCTCAATTATACAACTTTCAAGGAACTAATTAAGCAAAATCGAGTAAGGGGTGTAGTGTGGGAAAACCTGCAACTACAGGATATGTTGTATATGTCTAACATGCCGGCTGTAATTTTTTTTTTTGAGAATTGCTCTTGTTCGGATTGCGAATGGCAAAAAGAAAGCAGCTCACAGCGGCTCTTAGTCCTCCTTCAAACCCTCCTCGTGTTGGTGATAAACTCTTGTCTTCAAAACATCGAGGGGTATATGTTGTCTTAGGGAATGACCAAGGTCTTAGAACCACTATCCGAACCCAATGATTGACGAGACTCAGGATGAAGACCAATCAATTCCATCTGGTAGAAGAGGTGATGATGATGATGTTGATGAAACCAATCCGGCTGCTGGAGGAGGTAACAATGATGATGATGCTGATGGTGATCAAGACATGCATGAGGCTGGAGGAGGTAATGATGATGGTGATGATGATGATGGTGATGATGATGATGGTAATGGAGATAAAGGTAAGAATATCATCGAAGATGAAATTGTTGAAGAGGAAGAGGAACAAGAAGAAGAAGGAGATGGAGATGGAGAAGGAGAACAAACTCTAGTTGTTGTTCAAGCCACCGAAGCTTCGGCTTGACTTGGCCGGAACGAAGAAGAGGGTGATCACTAAGCCAGGATGATTCTCACATGCCTCCCAAACACTTGATGGTTGCACTTGAAAGAAGGTGAGCCTCCAAAGGGACCCCGGTGAGATGGTGGAGTTTGTTCTTTTTGGATACAAAAACTCTTGGGCATGTACGGTCCATAATACTATCGTAAGTAATCTTAATCTGTCTTTGTTATTTATTCAAGTGTGTAACTATCTTAATTAAATTTGCATCAAGTGTTTGTATTTCTTTTCATTTTCTTTTTTTTTGGTATTTAGGATCACAAGAATGCCATCCGTCTCATGAGGCGCCAAGCTTCGTGTTCGAGTGATGTATACTTGGAATCTTGACTTGGAATGTGAGGAGGTGAAAGTGATTGTGAGGAACTCAGAGTTGTTGCACTGGTGGAGAGTTCGAATATTAATCATGATAAAGTTACCATCTCTCGCATTACCTGAGCGGTTCTATGGAGAGACCGATACTGTTATTCCCATTCGGTGAGATGGCGATAACTCCCGATGATGCTCAACAAATTCTAGGCCTCGAGGATGATGGAAAAGCAGTCACCGAGGGATTCGATAATGCCATTTCTTTCGAGAAGATTTACGAATTGAGTAAGAAATTATTCGGTTGGAGTCAGGTTCAGACGGATGATGTTCTTGACAAGAAGGATGGTCGACTAACCAAGAATTTTAACGTGAAGAAGTTGAGGGACGGATTATGGAAGACTCAGGAAATCCTTGTTAGGGAAGGAATGGTGCACAGTGCGAATCAATGCTACCGCGGCCGCTTATTTGCTATACATCCAGGCAGATGTATCTTCCCCGACGATTCGGAAACCAAGTCGAGGCCGGTTACTTGCAACTATTGGATCCCTTACATGAGATGCGTGGGTATTCTTGGGGGTGCTGCGGTGGTCGCCTTCTTGAACAATGAGTTGACAAAATCTTCTAGGGCACTCACTAAGCAAGTTAACGGAAACACATGTCTCTTTCGAGGTTTGGATATATGAACGTTTCCCTTCTTTGTTCAAAGACAACTCTTACGTCAAAGTGGATAACGATGTTAGGTTCATTTGCCAAGAACGCAAAGGTACAGTTTTTAAGGGTACTCAAGATAAGGAAATGCCGCAAAATCTTATGAAACTCCGAGCCGCCATCGACAATTTGGTGCGGAAGAGGTGATATTTGATCCGTATCGAGAGGATAGAAATCAAGGTTTAATCCCAAGGAGAAATGAAGTTGTTGCATTATACTATGGACCATTGATGATTTGTGTTTGAAGGATTTTCAATGTACGACCCACATCGGGTAATGCGACAATTGGGTTACGTACAAGAAGAACCTCATTTCGATGCAACAAATCCGGCCTTTCTGTGGATATTAGTGATTGCACCACCTCCCAAAAAGGTATGAACGTATCTTACCTTCCAGCCAACAACTCAAGAACAATGGGCTGATAGGCATCGCGGTCAAATCGATGTGAGTCTTTTGGACGAGGTGACCACCGGTCATGAAGCTACTGAGAAATACATGGCGTGGTACTTGGGTTGGGCTCGTCCTACTGTGATTCGGCCAATGACTACTGAAGAACTGGCTCGTAAGAAGAAGATCGAATCGAAAGACCCAGCAACATTGCTTAAGATATTTGTAAGTATTTTAGAGTTGCTCTTACTATTTTAAGATTGATTGCATTACCGAATCATTCTATTAATTGTTTTTTGTTTAATTGAATATAGAAGGATCAGTTGAAGACCTTTGTTTTTTGTGGTATTTTTTACGTAACCCATGTTGTTTTATCTTCCAATGAAACAACACTAACAAATGTAAGTTTGTTTTTGTGTTTTTGTAGCACGAAATCGTGAAAGCGCGCTACTTGGAGGAAAAGGGGGAAGCATTCGCGTTCGATGCAAGCTATCACTTCTTGGGAGAAAGAATCCCGGAGGATAACCCGGATTACTTGGATGCTGTATCGTCTTCGGAGGAGGAAGATTAATGTCTTTAGAAGTTTTTGTATAGATTTTGTGGGTAGACCTTTATGTAAACCCTCACGAGACTATAACTCTTCCACTAGGGTCGCCTAGGGGTTCAAAGGCTTGATGCACATGCTAAGTGCATTCGTTTTTCCGTCGACAAGGATTATGTTTTATGTATCAATCAATATAGTAACCAAAATTGAATGAATAAAGTAAATTACATCTTCCATATTATGTCAGCCGGCAAGGTTTATTTTTTTTGCATGCGAGATTAATATAAGCGGAAGGGTAGGAAATATTTACATATAGGCCCGCAAGATTGCTGCCCAAGATAGTCGGCGTGTTCTTCATCCGAGGACCATCCGGCGGATATATGGTCGGCAGACTAATTCAAAGTTGACAACTTGCCGGCGGGAATATAGATCGGCGGCTTATTAAAAGTTTAACATTAGGCGGACGTAAGGTCGGAAGCTTATTCAAACCGCGACCTTAGGCTTAATGCATTTTCAAAACCAAAATTTTTGGATCGAAATCGAACTCATAAGACGGATCAAAAGGTTAATCTCTTGAATTCAAAATTTCAAAATTTTAATCTAAACTCAATTAATTAACCTAATCAGAATTTTAGTATTAATTAACCAAGGGCATATTAGCCATTTAGAAAAAACAAGGTTAAGGGGTGGCTTGGTTTTACTTCATAATGACCCGATTTTGTCTTATTGGGTATACCCCAATTAGTTTGAGAATACCCCAATCAAGCCAGGCTTAATAACCCATTACCTATTTTGATGTAGGACATCCGTTAGATTTAGGATTAATAATTTTATTATTATTTCTAGAGTTTAATTAATTTAATATAGGTATATCTTATTTTTAGAAGTTATTTAATTCTAGAATATTATTTATTTTAGGGATTTCTTATGTTCCAAGTTTGTGTCTTAGAGTTATTTAAATAGGAGACTAGTCCTATATAGGAAAATACACATTATTATCAATCAATATTGGGTTTTCTCAACTATTCTCCTACTTTACTATCAAAATTCTTTATTCACGCTTCCGTTCTGCATTAAGTGGCATCACGAGCTTCGGCTTCGATACTATTATTCTTTTCATCTAAACTTCCTTTACCCTTTCGTCACCTTTACTTATCGAGATCTCCGCATCTCTTCTTCTAAACCCTATCTTTTTATTTCTGTTTATCAAAAAAAAAAAAAAATCGTCAGATGTTCGAACTAGCTCCTGCTTCGTCCATCATCATCCACATACACCCACATTGATTTCCCTCCTCTCACCAAGTCATCTACTTCCCTTACCACCTGGCTACTGCTAATTCCCTTACCCAATTCTGTCCACCTTTGTTTCTCACGTAGAAATCTCAAGTTCCCTTATTTTTTTCATCTTTAATTAATTCCATCGCCTACTCACTGTCTTAATTACTACAGTACACTACTTCACCACCTTTTCTCCCTTAATTCCATTCACTTCGTCTGTTTTTCCCTTACCAACAACAAGCTCATTATCATATCTTAGCTAAGCAAGCCCATTAAACCAAGCTATTAAGCATTGTTATCATGTTTAATTTCAATTTTGATCGTGTCAATTTTGATCATGTATTTCGTGATATTGCAAAATCTCAACGACAAATTGCAGAATCTCAAGCGGCGACTCAGCCTCAACTTGAGATAATTTCAACAAATTTGGCTGCTTTTGCGTAAAACAGAATTGTGCTCGTAGATCTATTTACAATGATGCTTGTCAACTTCATAACGTTGAAGTAGATGTAAATTGTCTTGTCTCTTATGAACAAATACAAGTTATTCAACCCAACGGTGACGAAGAAGTTTCGCCAATATCAACATCGGAGACACCGAAGACACCATCTCCTTGTGAGTCGCCTAATACCATTGTTCTTGAAAATCAAAAGCTATGCGAAAATATTTTTCGTGAGTCAAAAGTATTGCGAGATAATTACTACTCCAATTGTTGCCAACGTCGACATCAACTTTTATGTTCAAAAATCAATTTTATGGTGTTCAACTCTACGATCATCAACTTACTCAAAGTATATTATATGTTGGGCGGGTCGTTTACAATATTTGGTGAACTCGAAGACGACTTCTTTTCAAGATGGCGGGCCTGATATAGCACATGTTCTTCGGTACTTTGCTAATTCGAGACGAATTATTTTCAAGATGGCGGGCCTGATGTAGGACATCCGTTAGATTTAGGATTAATAATTTTATTATTATTTCTAGAGTTTAATTAATTTAATATAGGTATATCTTATTTTTAGAAGTTATTTAACTCTAGAATATTATTTATTTTAGGGATTTCTTATGTTCCAAGTTTGAGTCTTAAAGTTATTTAAATAGGAGACTAGTCCTATGTAAGAAAATACACATTATTATCAATCAATATTGAGTTTTCTCAACTATTCTCCTACTTTACTATCAAAATTCTTTATTCATGCTTCCGTTCTGCATTATATTTTGTTACGATTATTTATTATTTCATTTTGTTCTGAAATCTGAAAAATTATTAAGCATCATCTTATTTGATTACTTTGTTTTTGGTATTAGTTAGTAGGGTATTTCACACTCCTCGTGGGAACGACCAGTACTTGCCATTGTATACTAGTTAGACGCTGTGCACTTGCAGTATTATTATTGTAGGTTTTCGAACCTATCAATATTCAAAATCTTCTTCATCATCAAGTGATTCAGAATCAAACTCATCAAGTGTGAGTACAGGACTTAACTTAACCTCTTCTTGAGAGCATACATACATGTTTTCATAAGAGCACGATAAGCTTATAGAAGACATCCCTTCCAAGCATTTTCGGAAGTAAAATCCAGGGAGAGTTTTCTTCAAACCTTGAGACACGTTAACTGAATCATCCTTTGGATTCATTCTTATAGGTTGGATCGCACCAAACACAGATTGTTAGATCTTTTCGTATTTGCCTGCTTTGATACCAATTGAAAAGGCGAGGGTACCCAAATATACCTCAAGCTAAAACACTTCCTACCTATAAGTCCTTTCTCCAAAAGTGATTGTCTATGGACTGAGTCGATACAACTAATAGGTGCACACTTCGTGTGATCGTCTATGGATACGAGATCGAGGCAATACAACAACGAAGTATGTTTACTTGATACAAAGGTTCGGACTTAACCAAACACAATAGGATTGCTTATCAAGTAAATATGAATTAACGGGTTTATGTAAATTACTTTAATTATAATAAAACAATTATAATGCGAAAAATAAAAGTAAATGACACAGCAAGATTTTGTTAACGAGGAAATCGCAAATGCATAAAAACCCCGGGACCTTGTCCAGAATTGAATACTCTCAGGATTAAGCCGCTACACAAAATTAAACCTAACTTCGTATAGTTGAGACCAAGTAACTAACCCTATAGTTCACCTAGTTCCGTCTGTATTCCCACGCCTCCAACTTATGAATAAGTCACGTACTTGGAACAATTCCTTTGGTTCATATTCCAAACAGTAAAGGAACAACAAATCTGTTTGGTATCAACTGTATTCAACCAAGTGATATGAGTCGGACAAAGGCTCTTCCGTTTATCTTAACATAAACTCCTTCGTCAGGTCCTTAGATCTATCTTATGTTCAATTACCGAAGTAATCGTTTAAGATTAAACCAACAACACCTTAATCCGAAGAACCGTGTTGATGCCGATCTACTCAATTAATCAATCCAATCTACCTGAAGGATAAACCGATTATTAATTGGATCATCTTTTACCGAAAAAAGTATTGTGCACACCAAAGATTATAAAACCCAAGTCATATCTTCAATATCTTCTTTGTCTTTAAATCTTCTTAAATCTTCAATAAAAACCTGCACACAATCACTTGAATCTCTTGTGATCAATCACGCACGAGAACCGAGTTACATTAACAATGGATTATCATAAGATCGTCTTTAGAACTAACAACGGTCTAAAAAGATCCCGTCGAAACTACACGAACTAGTTTGAGTGAATATTATATCGAAGAAGATTCTCAAGAATAAACAAACTAGGTGCAATCATATTTGAACCACCGTTAGTCAATCAAATCAATCGAAAACAAAAAGATAAACTTGCAATTATCTAGTTTCCACCAATGGTATACGCCGAACTTCTCAATCCCAAAAAGACTTTAAGGCGCGAGTAGTAAGAGATTTCGCCTAATTAGGTTACTCTCTCTCCAGAATAGGCGGCTACACCGAATAACAACAAAAAGGAAGTACATTTGTTACGAAGGATTAGTTGCTAGAAAGGCAAACTTCAAGTATTTATAGACAAGGAAGTTTGGACACCAAGGAATTTCCAAAACCGAAAGTATTCTCAAGATACTCATCAAAGCACAAATTCTTTTTTTCACAATTCCTGGAAATGTGATAGGTGTAGAATACGGAAGAAAATTATGGTTAACCCTTATCAGAAGAAAAGGGTTAACCATAAATTATGTAGAGTTTACTATCTAGAGTTTATGCTTTCTTTGCTATTTTTCTTGTAAATTATGTATTTTACGGATGTTTTGAGTTATGTAGCTAATTTGGAGTCATGCGGAAGAAAAGGAGAAGAAATCACCCAATTTGAGTGAAAAGGACAAAAATTGTCATTTTATGGGCGAACACTATCTGGAGCCCAGTCAAGGTTAAGGGGAAACTCTCTTTGGAGGAGTGCTAAAGACAGACCAGCTGAGGATAAGGGGCTAGAAATTTGGTTAACCCTTATCGAAGTGACAGAAGTACCAATAACAGGTCCCAAGTTATAACCCTAACTTAAATTCTTCTCAATCATTTGAAGTGAGAGCGAGAGAACCATAGGCACAACCATGGTGGATTCATATCCATAGAGAAATCGAAGGGAAGATGGTTGAAGGTGATGAAATTGAGCTACGAGAAAATGGTGATGAAGTCGAAGTGCGATAGAAGATTGATGAACCAAGGAAGGTGGGGTTTGAATTGATTAGCGAAAGAGATGAAAACTTGATGCTAAGGCGTCGATTGTGAGAGAAGAAATTAAGGGTTTTTGTGATGAATCGAGATGAGAAGGGTTTGTTGATGGTTAAGATGAAGATGTTGTTCTTGAGATAAAATTCAGAAATCGAGGAGATGGGTTTGGCGAGATAGAATCGAAGATAGGTTGATCTTGAATGAGTTGTTGTTGCTCTCCGAGATGAACAAAAGAAGTTGATGTTAAGATGTAATGGCGAGAAATTGAAGTTAAGGTTTTTGCGGAGAAGATTGATTTTGTGTTCTTCTTTGTAAAATTGAGACAAGAAGAAGCTCAAATGTATGAAATGGGCTATGTGTTGGAGGAAGAATTGTTTGGTCGGTTGCGAGAAAGGGTTTGTGAAGAATGAGCCTTTGGAAGTCGCAAGATGATGTTGCGGGAGCGGTAAAATGAAATGAATAGATGTATGTGCTAGGATTTGAGAAAGGGAATGAAGCAAAGAATGGCTTGAAACAATGGTAGAAAATGCACGAGAATATAGCGAACTTTGGCCGATTTTCCTCTCTGGTGAGTCAACCTCGGAAGAAACGATCCAAGAAGCCACTCGGACCGATAGCTTAGTAAGGCGATCGGCGAGAAGCCGATTCAAGATAGCCGACTACATCCCTTGACCCTTTGGTGGCGGATTGACTTATTTGGCCGTTACCTCGACGGTATCGTGACCCGAATATTTCGTTATCGAGAGAAGAGAATTCGGATGACCGACGGAGGACTTTCTGGCCGGGTTAGGTGATCCTAAGAACTATTAGGCGACTCAAAATTATAGCTTTTGTGAAGAGTATTCTAGACTCATGGGTTTGAGGAATTGGACTTGAATTTGGAAAGTGAAGATGGAAGATTTGAGAAAGACAAGGACATGGAAAGAAGATTTACAAAGGAAATGGATTCTATTCCTAGGAGGATTGGAGAGCCATTGAAGCCTATAAATAGATAAGTTCTCTACACACTTTTCTACACCTTTTTACCTGAGACAACACTTGTGTTTGTGCTTGCTTTTAAAAATTCTTCTTTTAATTATTTGTGTGAACTTCAAAAAAATTTCCTTTTAATTATTTGTGTGAATTCAAAAACATGAGTAGCTAATTTTTATTGATTGAGGATGAATTCCTAGTTCTTAACATATTTTGAGTTTTTTTTTTAAATCTACTTCGAAGTTTTCATATGATTATCGTTTGTTTTTACTAATAGGAATGTTTATACATTCATGATTGATTGATAGATTGTTTGGGTGGCCAACTAAATTGATTTGTTAATTGATCTAAAGCTAGTGAAAGTTAGGGGATAAGTACTGGTTTCTTGAATCTTTACACAAGTAGCAAACACGAGACCTTGTGGAGGGATTCCGTGGAGCAATTGTGTGTGAAAACAACGTTAGCAAGTAGACCTTGATCTAAGAGTCTAACTACTAATATCAACCTAATAAGTTCATAAATCTTAATGCGTTTATTTAAATTACATCTTGAATGATCTACTACTAGATATCTTGGTAAATAGAATCCGGTAGTCGAGAACTTTCGTATCCGGTGATACAAGGGATTTAGGGGTTTAACACTGGTCTAGCTTCTTTACCCGCGGTTGGTGATAATCTCTGACTAATAAAAAGAGGAAAAGAACATAACTTGATTCATTGTTTTGCAACGAAGAAGGATTACTTGATCTAACTTCTCTTATTGATTTCGACTTAAACTTTTTATTGCTTTATTTACTTTCTTTTGTTTTTTAAAATCTAAAACCAAAACCCCTCCTTTGTGACAATTTTTACAACTAAAAATCTCTTGCTCCTTGTGGGAACGAACTTAACTACCACAATATTTCTTGTTAATTGAGTGGATATTCACTAATTTTTTGTGGTTAACAATCAAATTTTGGCGTTATCATTGGACGATTTTAGTTGTTTTCTTTTTGCTTTATTCTTGCTTTGTTAGACTCTATGTCGTATCCAACTTAGTTTTCGAGAATCTTGTTTGGTATTAAATCTTTGGTGAATGCTTCAGACCAAGTCCAATTGGTATACGTCTTCGATCCGGCACTCAACTAAAGGATTTCATTTGAGCGGTTAACACTCGGCTTCCTCGTTCTACATCAAGTGAGTTCGCAGATTCGGACATAGAAGAAGAAGCAATGGATGATCGTACACTCAAGGACCTAGCTTCTCACAAGCTCGATATACAACAATTGTGTATCCAAACTAACTCAACTTTCGAGATCAAGCCGGGGTTGATTAGAGAGTTACTAAAGTTTCATGGCATGGTGAATGAAGATCCAAACAAACATCTTATGGACTTTTATACCATAGTCATGGCCATGCTTCCACTTAGGAGACTAATGCGGATGGAGCAATGTTTAAAGCTTTCCCATTTTCTTTGGCGGGCAATGCTAAGGAGTTTGGTTGTATTATTTGCCTTAGGGAAGTATCACAACATGGAATGGGATGAAGAAACTTTTCCTCGAGAGATATTTTCCTGCGTCAAAAGCTACTCAAATTCGCAAGGAGTTTTGTGGGATGAAGCAACATGTGGGATAATCATTATATGAATGTTGGGAGCGATACAAGAGATTGGTGGCAAGCTGTCCACACCATCAATTCAGTGACATTATGATACTCCAATACTTCTACTGAAGCTCTCAACCCAAGTGATATATCTCTTCTTGATGCCGCGAGGTGGTGGTGCACTAGTGAACAAGACGGTGACCCAAGCTACCGAGTTGATTAAAAGTATGGCTGCGAATTCGCAACAATTCTACACAAGAGATAAACCAATGGTTAGGCGAGTGCATGAAGTTAGTGATTCATCATCACACCTTTATCAAAGGATGGGTAACATGGAGATAATGATTCAAAGGATGGCTGCGGAAATTATTCCGGATGATGAGACAGAACAAGTAAATGCTTTATATCCAAATCAAAGGACAAGGTAAGATCCATACTCCAATACCTACAATCCCGGTTGGAAGGATCATCCTAACTTTAGTTATGCAAACAAGCAAGCGGAGGCTCCTAATCCATATGTCTAATAAGGTGGTTTCCAACAACCACGCTTTCAACCTCAACAACAATTCCAACCTCAAGTGAAGGAACAAGGATCTTTGATAGATGATAAGCTTAATGTCATGATGCAAGGTATTACGTCATTGTTTCAATAAAATCAACAAAAGACCGATGCGGCCATCAAGGATTTACAAACTCAAATGGGACAGTTGGCAACCGATGTGAACCTATTGAAATATCAACCATCTACAAAGCTTCCTTCACAACCATTTGTGAATCCAAGAGAGAATGTTAATGCGGTTACTTTAAGAAGTGGGAGACAAGTGGAGAGTCCAAGTCATCATGAAGAAGCTAGTGAAGAGGTATTCAAAAACAAGGATGAAGTTTGCACCAAAGAAGGATTCAACACCAACCGACCAATTCAAGGAACCGGTTCCTACTTTCACTATTCCACCTCCTTTTCCTAGTCGTTTTGCTAAATCAATAAAGAAGATCAAGACAAGGTAATCATGGATATCTCAAGAAGATTGAAATCAACATCCCATTCATAGAGGCCATCAAGACAATACCGAGATATGCCAAGTTCATGAAGGAATTGTGTACAAAGAAGGATAGGTTGCTTGATAATGAAATTACTAAAGTTGGTGAGAGTGCGTCGACTATGCTTTTGAAGAAGATGCTACAAAGTGCACGGATCCCGGTGGTTTCACGGTGCCAATCACTATTGGTACTAAAAGGTTTGAACATGCTTTACTCGATTTGGGAGCTTCCATAAGTGTAATGTCGGCCGATATATATGACTCCTTGAATCTTGGACCTTTGAAAGAGACAAGAGTTATTATCCAATTAGCAAACAAGTCTAACATATATCCTAAGGGACTTGTAAAAGACGTGCTAGTGCAAGTGAATGATCTTATTTTTCCGGTTGATTTCTTCATGGTGGATATGGACAACAACGAGAATCGGTAGTCTACTTCTTTACTTCTTTGGAGGCCATTTATGAAGACCGCAAAGACGAAAATTGACGTGGACAAGGATACACTTACTATGGAATTCGACAAGGAGATAATACACTTCAACATATTCGAAGCCATGCGCTACCCAAGTGATGTGCATTCCGTTTACTCCATTGATGTGGTTAGTTCATTAGCGCAACAAATTGTGGAATTGAGTCAAGAGTACGAACTTGGTGTGGTGTTGCAAAAGAGCATTGAATTGGACGTCCACGACTTGTCGAACTTGGATGTTGAAATC
Source organism: Papaver armeniacum (assembly GCA_023531295.1). Taxonomy (NCBI): domain Eukaryota; kingdom Viridiplantae; phylum Streptophyta; class Magnoliopsida; order Ranunculales; family Papaveraceae; genus Papaver; species Papaver armeniacum. Next base: position 20,025 of record JAJJWW010010439.1, read on the forward strand.
TCCCAGGAGTTGGTGGAGATGTTGTTGACACCCCAATTTCGCACCTTCTAAAGAAAAATATCAATCTTATACTTCGAAGCTGGATACGAGAAAGATTCTATTTGGAACAATTAAGGGTTTCCATATTCTTAAATCAAGCCCACAAACACTACTCAACCACCCATTTCACTACCCAATCAAGCACACAAGCACTACCCAATTACTCATTTTACTACCCAAATACCCATTTCATCACCCATGAGAAGACAATTAAAAAAAAAAAAAAAAAAAAAAAAAAGGGAAGAAAGTTTTTCTATCTCCAACGTCTTTTCCACCAATAACTAAAGGAATTCTCTCCTTCTCTCCCACACACCATAAAATCATTACCCTTTTTATATTTTTATCCAACCCATTACCCAAAAAGGCAAAAAAATATCTTTCTCAAATCCCACCAAAAGCCACCTTTTACCAAAATAATAAAACCTCTCTCATCCCATTGTCCAAAAAATAATATTAAATACACCACATTCACCCCTTCTGCTCATTTCCCTCTTCTTTCACCCGTACACCTATTCACAAACCACTTTACTCCCCAAAAATCAAAAGAAAAAGGAAAAGAAAAATCCATCCCAACATCCTTTGTCCCCCACTATTCCATTTCATCATTTTCTCCATACCTCTTTTATACCTATCCCATACCTTTCTACAACTATATAAGGCATGCCTTACTCCATTTGGAAACAACCAACAATCCCAAAAAAATTCTAATTCTACAACAACAAATCACACACCATCAATCACACCAATTACACAAAAGAAACCCAAGAATTCCTATTCTCCCCATGCAAACACAATTAACAAAGTCCTGATTCCCACACCCATAATATCTACAACCAACAAGGCTTATTCTCTCCAAAATAGAAAATACTTCTTCTCACATGTTCCAACTCTTCGTGTATGTTGTCATTTAATCAAAGAGAAATCCAATTTCTTTCCTAAATATTAGTTATTATTGTCTTATGCATTTTAGCTCATTTTGAGAAAAAACCCAAAAATAGAAATATTAAATCAAGTATTGTCTTTAAGTTTTTAAAAGATTAGCATAAAATTGCTGGTACTTTAACTACTTTCAGCATAGTTACCAAAAACAAGGAGGAGAGCATAAGAATCTCTCTAAAGCAAATATCCCATCTAAGGTATATTGGTTAAATTAATTCTCGTGGGTAAATAAAAAATTGTGAGCATAGAGTGGATTACCCCTCCCACATTCTGATTTCCCATGTCAATTCCTGCATAATTAATTTTAATGATATATTTTGTAGCATAATCCAATAAATTATTAACGTGGGAAGATCTAAATATGAGTATCGAGCGATCTCCCATCTCATATTAAGACCCCATACGTGAATAATTTGCAAGTAATTTATCTAGTTACCGATCAAGCTGCAGGTTATCGGTCATTACCCCCAAAACTTCAATAAGCCTTCAGTCGATAGTCCATGTCAACTTCCAAATTTTATGTCATCATCCAAAGATATTTCGAATAAATCTAAATCTTTACATCAAATTACTAGTTTAGATTCGTCTTAGTAATATTTTCAATGTTAGGAATTGATCCAGATTCCTAATACCTTAGAATAAGTGGTTGTTCTACCGGATATATATATATATATTAGCCCAAGAGTCATAAGTATGGTTAGTATATTGTTAAAGAAAAACTATAAATATTATTCCCATTTAATCATGAAGTATAGGCCAATCATATGATTGGGCGACTGATGGGTGCCTAACACCTTCCCATCTCATACTAGAATCTCCTTACCCAGACTCTCTGATAGCAGACCATGAACATGAAAGTCATAACTAGATTTGGTTTTTCCAAAAGAATTCAAACTAGTTAAAAGGGGTCCTGACTCTCCTTAGTTAGGTGGAGACTTCAAAACATCTCTCTCTTTGTCCTTTGCAGAGTTAGCTCTCTTACTAACAAACTAGTACGAAGTTACCTCTGCACGACCTATGCGACAAATATCCACGAACGGATAAGCACATAGACTTCACCCCATAACAAATAGAGATCGAAAAAGCTCGGTCCATCGACCCGTGCCAGACCCCGATTTCAACAGATGTGTGGTGCCTTGACGGCATTACAAGAAGCTAAAAAGGGTAATGTTTCATATATTTCTTTACCCGTTAATGATGAAGTACTTGTACCATATATTGTGAAGGCATCTAAACTAGAATTGATGCCACTTCCGGACCATTTGAAGTATGTTTTCTAGGGAGATGGAGATGAGCTTCCGGTGATTATTGCAAAGAACCTCACACCCATACAAGAAGACCGTTTGCTTAGAGTCTTGAAAGAGCACAAATCGGCCATTGGGTGGACAGTTGCGGACATAAAAGGCATTAGTCCATCCATGTGCATGCATAGGATTATAATGGAAGAAAACGTGAAGCCGGTATGTGATGCTCAACGTAGGATTAATCCTCCCATGATGGAGGTTGTGAAGAAAGAGATACTCAAATTGCTAAGTGTGGGGGTAATCTACCCAATTTCCGATAGCAAGTGGGTTAGTCCGGTACAAGTGGTTCCAAAGAAGTCCGGTGTTATGGTTGTTCGAAATCAAGACGATGAACTTGTTCCTACAAGAGTTCAAACCGGTTGGAGAGTGTGCATTGACTATAGGAAGCTTAATTCCGCAACCCGAAAGGATCACTTTCCTTTACCTTTCATTGATCAAATGTTGGAGCGGTTAGCGGGGCATTCTTATTATTTTTTCTTGGACGGTTATTCGGGATACAACCAAATTGTTATTGCACCGGAGGACCAAGAGAAGACCACTTTCACTTGTCCGTTTGGAACATTTGCATATAGACGGATACCGTTTGGTCTTTGCGGTGCACCGGCTACTTTCCAAAGATGCATGGTAAGTATATTCTCGGATTATGTGGAGCGCATCATTGAGGTATTTATGGATGATTTCGGTGTTTATGGCAATTCTTTTGATAGTTGTTTAGACAACCTTGAACTAGTTATTAAACGATGCATAGACACAAACCTTGTCCTCAATTGGGAGAAATTCATTTTATGGTAAACCACGGCATAGTACTTGGTCACATTGTGTCCTCTCGAGGGCTCGAAGTGGACAAGTCAAAGATAGATTTAATAAGGAACTTACAATATCCCACTTCGGTGAGGGAAATACGTTCATTTCTTGGCCATGTAGGTTTCTATAGGCGGTTTATCAAGGACTTCTCCTAAATCTCCATGCCGATGTGCAAGTTATTACAAAAGGATGTACCTTTTGACTTCAACGAGGAATGCAAGGATGCCTTTGACAAATTTAAGGCAATGTTAATAAGTGCGCCAATTATCAAATCACCGGATTGGAATCTTCCATTTGAATTAATGTGTGATGCTAGTGATTATGCGGTTGGAGCTGTTTTGGGTCAAAGAGTGGACAAGTTGTCCCATGTTATTTATTATGCATCTAGGACCCTTAATGATGCACAAATCAACTATTCTACCACGGAGAAGGAGTTATTGGCTATTGTTTTTGCATTGGAAAAATTTCGATCATACTTGGTGGGCACAAAGGTTATTGTGTATTCCGATCATGCCGCACTAAGACACTTAATAAAGAAGAAAGAAGCTAAGCCAAGACTAATTCGGTGGATCTTATTGCTACAAGAGTTCGACATAGAAATTCGAGATAAGAAAGGTGTGGAAAATACCGTTGCGGATCATCTTAGTAGACTTGTTATGTCTCAAGAAGAACTTCCATTACAAGACCGCTTTCCGGACGAGCAAATTTTCTCCTTGAAAGAATTAACACCTTGGTACGCGGATATAGTGAATTACTTGGTGACAAGGAAGGTACCTAGTACAATTTCCAACTTCCAAAAGATGAAACTTAAGAAGATATCTAAGAAATATGTGTGGGATGAACCATACTTATGGAAATATGACGTTGATCAAATAATACGAAGGTGCGTACCTAACTCCGAATTTCAATCCATTCTCTCCTTTTGTCACACTCTTGCTTGTGGTGGCCATTTTGGTTCTAAACGTACCGCTCTCAAAGTTCTCAAGAGTGGATTTTATTGGCCCACCTTTTTTGAAGATTCATATGTTTTTTGTAAATCGTTTGATAGATGTCAAAGGATGGGCAATCTAGGTGCTCGAAATCAAATACCACTCACACCAATTCTCGCCATTGAGATTTTTGATGTGTGTGGTATTGATTTTATTAGCCCTTTTGTCAATTCGAATGGAAACTTTTATATACTTCTTGCCGTAGATTATGTTTCTTAATGGGCGAAAGCTAGAGCCACAAAAACTAATGATTCTCAAGTTGTTTGTGATTTTGTAAGAGAAAACATATTCACAAGGCATGGTACACCAAGAGTGGTGATAAGAGATGGAGGCTCACATTTCAAGAAGGTTTTCCATGCTCTCCTCAAGAAGTATAACATAACACACAAGATTGGTACGCCTTACCATTCACAAACTAGTGGACAAACGGAAATTTCAAATCGTGAGATCAAGTTAATTCTTGAGAAAACGGTGAATACAACAAGGAAAGATTGGAGCTTTAAGCTCAATGATGCACTTTGGGCATATAGAACGGCGTATAAGACACCGATTAGTATGTCTCCATATCGGTTGGTTTATGGCAAGGCTTGTCATCTTCCGGTTGAACTTGAACATAAGGCTTATTGGGCGATAAAGAAATGCAACATGGAGTATGATGAAGCGGGGAAACAAAGGAAGTTACAACTAAATGATCTTGAGGAGATACGTAATGATGCTTAAGAGAGTGCCCGAATATACAAGGAGAAGACTAAGCTTTTCCATGACAAGATGATTTCTCGTAAAAGCTTCATCGTGGGACAAAAAGTCCTTTTATATCATTCTCGCCTTAAACTATTTCCTGGAAAGTTAAGGTCCCGTTGGATTGGACCATATCTTGTTAGTAATGTTTTCCTTGTGGTGCAGTTGAAATTACTAGACTTAGAGACAACTCGGTTTCCAAGGTCAACGGCCATAGATTGAAGCCATACTATGAGAACATCGCTTATGTGAATTTGGACGAACTTCCATTTGAAGATGTACTCCATCTGGAGGAGTAATGAGAAGAAAGAGCTAAGTCGGGCCGTGAACTTTAAAACAAGCGCTAAATGGAAGGCAACCCATAGGTTTTGTATTTCTTATCCTTTTGCTTTTTATTTTGCTTGTTTATTTTTCTTGTTCCATATCATGTTAGGATTTCCCACCTTGACTTTACTAGGAGGATTCAATTACATTGAGGACAATGTAATGTTTAAGTGTGGGGGAGTGGTTAAGCATTTAAAAAAAAAATTGCATAAAACCTCCAACTTTTAGAGATTTTAGAGTACTAGCATACTTCTAGATATGTTTACATAGAGGATTCTGACCGACATAACTGAACTTGGAAGTGTTAGGGAACTACATTCGGATTTCTTACTTGTTAGAGTGTTAAATAATGGATTTAATCATGCCGGTGATGCAAATTAGGAGCAAGGAGAAATGCATTATTAGAGTTGCTGATAAATCATTAGTGGAGATTACTCGTATTTATATCATGTGAGACACCGACCAAATTTTCTTTGTAGCAGACTAAAAAAGCTTTCTTTTGAGTGTGTGTCACCATACGTTAATTTCGGGTAGAATGGTGAGCTACCCAACCTCCCACCAATAGATGCACTACACTTTGATCTCTTGAGTGCTAATTTTGTCAATCATGAGGGTGACGTATATAGATGAAAGCCTCCTTCTTGTAGTTCGATTTGCAGTTAGCACCATTCTCTCTCTCGACAACAACGGGTCCATAGAAACACCATCATACAACAAGGAGCGACATCAAAATCTACAAGGAAAGTTGAAGACGTTCAAGGTTTACAAGCAACGGAACGAGAAAAGGAGTAAATTTTAAATTCAAGTAAATCAACATACAAAGAACATATTTTTACATATATGTTGAGGACTTACAATACAATGAGGTAATTCTATATCCAAGTATGAAGACTTATTTACGAGAGCAAAGAGAATCAAAAGGTGAGAATTGTTGAAGTTTATGATTTCGAGACGATACAAGTTGTGAAGAATCAAACGGTAACATACTTCTCCCACCGCCACGGTTTGTGGGACACTTTCTCTTGTCCCACAAAGTCAGCAACTGACTCCACAATCACGAGATGTCAATCGTGTCACATGGGGGGATATTAACTAGGGTTTTGGTCTGTCGGTCTATGGCACGTGTGTTCACCCATGATGAGAATGTGAGCAAGTCGTGCAATCAGTTGGAAGAGTCAGCAAAGTAGTGGGTGGAAAATTAACCAAATCTCTGCACGATGAGCAACTGGTTTTAACACGATTTCCCACTTCCCCACTCTCTGATTCTAGCAAACTATCACACTTCATGCGATCATGATGTTTTCAACTCCGGCATTATAAAATATCTCTGAATCCTGATTGAAAGGACAAGATTCGAACACTCGAACATTGGTCAAAATAAGGAATTATCGGCAAGTTCATACAGACAATCTTTCGTCTACACGAACTCATCGTCTGAGCATTCACTCTCAATTGAGCAAAGTTCAATCATTCAGAGCGTTCTTACGCTGAATTCAAAACACACCTAAAATATCAGATCACCATTGATCTCACACATTTCTCAGCTTCCCTCCTACAGATCAACCCATCCTCTCTTGTGACCGAATTGACTATGGAACGACCATTGTTCTTGGTTTAGGCCGGATTCCTACAGATTGATCTCTCGAACTTAAAGCACTCCCTTCTTGCAGTGCATCTGTGTGAGTTTCAACATTTCGCTCGGTTCAAGGAGTCTCCACACGGACGTCTCCTCAATTCCGTAAAACCAACAAATCGTTTTTCCCCATCTACAGATTGGCGACCGCAGTGGGAGATTAATCTCTCGGTTGCAATCTCAAGCTTTCACAAGATAGTTGGTCTTAAGAATAATTCAACCACTCCAGATCCCAACCAGAATATCTCGAATGGTAACGTTCTTCACACTCCTTCGAATAATTCTGGTTACAATGAATTGTCATATTTCACAACTCCATTTATCTCCGTCGAAACGAACGATGGAGAAATCCCGACTTTTACTGAACTAGCGCGGAGGCAAAATAATTTGTCAAGAGACGTACAAAGGTTGAAAGCGCAATCGACAACTTTGTTCACACTGCCTAGTACATGTAACGAGAATACTTGGAGCGAGAGATGGTGGAACGTCCAACTGCTTTGAATGATGATCTGCCTCAAACCAATAGTTTTACTACTTATGAGAAGCCAGTGGAGCAGGGTTGAAAATCTGTGTGAAATTTTACACTTTTCCAAGGAGTAGCGTACAGACACGTTTGCCGCACTCAACCAGATATCATCTGACGTGTAAATAACTCCACCAAACCCAGCAGTTGAAGAAGTTTCCATGGTGTATGAACATTGGACCGACAATATCACTTTTGGAGAAGAAGATCGCATGGCAGATGAAGGACATAATAGGGCATTGTACGTGACTGATTTCATCAAAGGCACCGAATTTAGGAGGGCCCTCGTTGACAGAGGCGCTTCCACGAATGTCGTCACTATGAAGACCCTCAGGATGGCCAGATTTCCACAAGGTAAAATCATTCGCCATCCCATCCTAATGACAGGATTTGAAGGAAGCCAAATCCATACATATGGATATGCGTATGTAGATTTGAGGGTAGGACCAATTCAGTCGAAAGTGAAATTTCATGTGATCGAACAAGAACCTGACTATCACATGATACTTGGGCGACCGTGGCTCCATGACAACAAGGTGGTACCATCGACTTACCATCAATGTATAAAGGCTCTACTCAACAATAAGACCGTTCGCATAGCCGCTTCATCATCCCCTTACGCCCTGGCCTATGATACCGAATTCATCGAATCCCAGAGAAACATTCCTGAACCTCCCAAGAAGATTTACAACACTCCACTTCCGAGTGGAAGACTATTAAAATAGCTGTTGCTGACACGTCGTCACCATGTCAAGACCGGTCAAATCATCTTCAAACGCAAGACCAAGTCGCGATGCCAAGATCAAATTCATAACCATCCATGATGCGGAAGGAAGAACCCGTCAAAGATTAGCAATTAATACGGGAGATTGATCAAGAGTCTCCCCGCACTAATGAATCATGTCAGGTCGAGCAAACGCCTGACGACGAGGTTCAAGATGCTCCACAACAGTTGCAAGATGGCACAAACTCTACTGCGATGATCTTGAGACAGTCAACATCGGCACAGAAGAAGACCCGAGACCAATCCTAATCAGTGTTGCATTATCACAGGAGGAACGAGCAGGTTTGGTAAGTTTGCTGAAAGAATATCGGGACATCTTTTCCTGGACATACGAAGAAATGCCGGGTCTAGACGACAAACTGGTCACTCATCGTCAGCATATCACTCCCGGTTCCAAGGCTGTCAAACAACTGCCAAGAAAATTCAGGCATGAGATCGAGGAGCAAATCAAGGTCGAAACTCATAAATTCTTTGGTAGCGGGGTTTATCAAACCTATTCAACATCCGACATGGTGGATAACGTTGTTCCGGTTAAGAAGAAAAATGGTCAAATCGGATCTTTGTGTAGATTTCAGAAACCTAAATAAATGTTGCCCGAAGGATGAATTTCCCTTGCCCAACATTGACATGCTCGTCGATGCAACTAGTGGTCACGGTATGTTCTCATTCATGGATGGTTACTGACGGATACAACCAAATCAAGATGTTCGAGCATGATTTGCCAAGACCGCGTTTCGCACTCCTATCGGGAATTTTCACTATCTTTGTGATGCCCTTTGGATTGAAGAATGCGGGTGCCACCTACCAACGGGCCATGACAGCAATATTTCATGATATGATGCACAAGCAAGTAGAAGACTATGTCGACAATGTTGTGGTAAAATCGAAGGCTCGAGCATCGCATTTAGATGTTCTAAGGCAAGTTTTCGAAAGATGCGGAGAATACAAGTTAAAGATGAATCCTCTAAAATACGCTTTCGGAGTTTCTTCCGGGAAGTTTCTAGGATTCTTGGTCACTGCCGAAGGGCTCAAAGTCGATCCATACAAAGAAAAATCCATCACCACCATGCCTCCTCCGCGCACTGTGAAGGAACTACAGAGTTTCATGGGTAAGGTGAATTACATCAGACGCTTCATACCAGGATTGGCTCAACTTATTGCTTCGTTAACTCCTCTGCTGAAGAAGGGAGCGAGTTTTACTTGGACAGATGTTCAACAGGAGGCATTCCATAAGATACAACAGATACTTTTATCACCTGCAGTCATGAGATCTCCAGTACAAGGACGACCATTGATACTATACACAGCTTCCAGTGACGTTGCTATCGGAGCACTGCTAGCTCAAGAAGACGAAGAATGCGCCGAACATCCAATCTACTATTACAGCCGAGCCACGAAGGATGCTCAACTCAGATATCTGAAAGATGAAAGAGCATGAATGGTATTAACTCATGCAATGCAGAGGTTCAGACATTATTTACTGTCCAACAGAGTCGTGCTCATCTCCAAAGCTGATCCCATAAAGTTTTTACTATCCAAACCCGCTCTGATAGGAAGACCTGCAAAATGGATGCTTCAGATGTCAGAGTTCAACATAGTATGTGTTTCTCTCAAAGCAATCAAAGGTCAAGCAATAGAAGATTTATTGGTTGGTTTTCCAGGGGAAGATTCCATGATACTACAGGATGATGTACCAGGTGAATTTCCAGAAATTTCAGTCTTCAAGGAAGAAACGTGGCTTCTATACTTTGATGGATCTGCCACTCCTAGCAATGATAATTGGAGGAGCGGGCATAGTCTTGGTTTCTCCATCTGGTGAAGTATTCTCATATTCATTTAAGTTATATTTCCACTGTACAAATAACTCAGCAGAATATGAAGCCTTCTTGCTAGGATTATCCTTGGATAAACAAGCAGGAGTGAGGTACCTAGAGATCAGAGGAGATTCAAAACTGTTAGTCAATAAAATGAATGGGACATACTCTCTCAAGGAGATAACGCTTGCTCCATTCAGAGCCGAGGCGCAATGACTCCTAACTCATTTCGCCGACGCAACTATCACTCATACTAGTCGAACCAACAACAGACATGCTGATTGCTTGGAAACCCTCGCCTCCAAGCTACAATTCGAAGGCTCAGAGAAAGCTATCATAGTTCAAAGAAGAGTTGTATCATCCACATGGCTTAGTCAAAATGAAGATGCTCAAGCAAATGACTGGAGGACACCAATTATTCACGAGCTGAGCAGTTCCGTTAGAAGGAGCAGTCAGTCTCAAAGAACTTCTTCTTTGTCCACGGAGCCTTGTACCATCGTAACCTAGATGCATCTCTATCACGGTGCCTTGTCGAAGAGGAAGCGAAGGAAAAACTCGAAAGTGTGCATCAAGAAGTGTGCGGACAGACGCTGGTGATAACACTTTATAGAAGACTCCAAAGACTCGGATACTACTGGCCCTCCATGGAAGCACAGTCGAGGACCTTGCAGGGAGCTTGTCCTAATTGTCATACGCCTCCTCATCATTTGGAGATCCTGACACTTCATCACGGCTACTGAGTATTTCACTAAATGGGTCGAAGCAATCCCGCTCAGAGGTACTACAGGGGCAACTATTGCAGCTTTCATCAAGGAACACACTATCTGTAGATTCGGTGTCCCCAAACATATCATCACAGATAATGGGACTCCTTTCGCCAACAAAGATGTCGAAAAATTGCTCAAGGAGTACGGGATCAAACAGATTTTCTCCACGCCATACTATCCCCAAGGAAACGGTCAAGCAGAGAGTACCAACAAAACTTTGATTCGGATCATCAGTAGAACAATTCATGACAATCCACGGTCATGGCATGAGCAATTACCCATGGCTTTGTGGGCTTACAGAACTGCGCCAAGAAGCTCGATTGGAACATCACCGTATTCGCTCGTTTATGGGGATGATGCCATACTCCCAGTTGAGATAAAAATTCCTTCGGCAAGGATTGCAGCGGCTAGTGGAATACGATGGGATGAAGCCAAAGTGTCCAAGTCAAGAGTTTCCGAAATGGACATGCTCGAATCAAGGAGAGCTAAAGTAGAAAAGTATGTGGAAGCCTACAAACAGAGAATATCCAGAGCTTACAACAAAATGGTAAAACCGCGAACTTTCCAAGTAGGAGATTTGGTATTAAAGAATGCAAATCACATTCAACAAGATATGTCCACTCCCAAATTCTCTCCGAAATGGGAAGGGCCGTATGTTATCATCAAAGCGGTGTCTAGTGGACACTACAAAATTTTGGTAGTCAGTGGAGGAAAGGAAGGAAATATTATCAACGACAAATGGCTCAAAGCCTATTATGCTTGATCAACAGCAGATAATTAACCTTTATTCAAATACATCTCAAATGTAATTTATTTCAAAGAGCATGAAAAATTCTCGTTTGTTCACCAAACATTCATCAATTGAACAAAATTCCTCATGCTATCAGATTATTCTACCTTATCAGAAACCTACATTTCAACTCTCCCGAATGATCACTCAGAGCAAACCGTCCAGCAATGGATAATCCCTATAAGAAACTCTGTCAAGTTTCTTCTGGAAGATCCTGGTCTTTACCTTCAAATCCTCGACCGCCTTCTCGACCCTATCCGATTCCAAAGCCAGTATATTCTCCTCCTCCAATAAAGCAGTGGTCATGGAAATCGCATCAGCAGCCTCCGCCGCCTTATGAATCTTGATTATCTCAAGTCGACGACGAATCCAGCTCACATTAAATCACAATGTCTCATAATTGGAAACCATCTCATCCCACTTGTGTAGTTCCTGATTCTTGACATCCCGTAGGTGCATTTGGTTCATCTCTTCGATGATCGGTAACAACCCTGCAACTGTGGTCAAGAGGGTTGGTAGAAAACCTTTCCATACTTCAGTAGTAGCAATGTGACCATACTTTTCCAGATCTTGGTATACAGAGGCACATGACACTTGGGAATGAAGAATCCACCGACCACCTCATTGTCCGGGAAAGTATTGATCAAGGGAGCTTCCAACAAGAGTCCATCCGTCGGGTATTCATGAGCCTGAACACTGTCTCATGTCTCCACGGATTCTGCAGAATCTTCACATGCCTGGTTGATGTTATCTTCAACCTCAACCACGGTCACGGACTTTCTACTCCTTCTCCTTCTAGCATTAACAACGACACGAACGTCCGCCTGTGACGAAATGAGGAAGTGTTTAATTTTGTCAAAATTGAGCATGGTAAAAATTCAAGAATTGTAAGATTGCTTACAGATGATCCAGTCTCAGCGGGAGCCGACCTATACCGTGCAGGAGTTCTGACAGTCCACTTGGGCCTCGAATTTTGAGAAGAAGGATTTTTCTTATTATCCTGCAACAAACCATTCCCTACGATCAATAACCTCGATCAAATAGGGACGAAGAAGATGTACAACTTACCTAGATAGATGCTTCTATTCCATGCTTCATTTGAAGCCCGTTTCGAGAATAAGTATTGTCGCTAGACATGGTATGAAAGGTATGGCAATCGAAAATTTCTTCTGTGAAATTAACTCAGGAATGGAAGAAATATTTGCGCAAGTATTAAACCCTAAACCTTGGATTTATATACAAGATACGGCAGTCACTTATCTTGAAAACAAATCAATTCGGTTCTGGGTTTTACCGAAACCCTAAGTCTTTGAACAAGGTCAATACTAGAGATGCGGATTAAAATAATGCAGGGACTGACCAAAGCTAGGCACGGTCGGCCAAGTCACATGGCTTTGTGTGTTACATTATACGTACTGGATGTTTTCTGAGATGGAAACCATAAATCAAGCAAAGGAAGATTATAATGGTTTTGGCGTGTGAAGATTGGTTCAATTTATTTGATTCAATCAAGAAGAAATAGCATTAATGAAAGGGTCTCTCGTTTGAAAGGAAAATCTTAATATTTCAATAAAGTTGATTGGGTGAAGATGTTTACTACGAAAGCTAAAAACGTTTAAATGCTAAAAGAGAAAAGGGGATTGAAAGTAAAGCTACTCGTCGGATTCATCCGAGTTGTCAGATTCATCATCACTGTCCTTTTCAGAATATTCATCACTATCCTTCTTGGAATCCTCTTCGGAGTCACTGTCAGAATTACCGATGAAATCTGGATGGATATCAAGATCATCTGAGTCCGAATCTTCTTCTACTTCGGCTTCAGCTTCAATTTGCTTCATGGTTCTCTCGAACTCATTGGAATACCAGTCAGGCTTGATCTTACGCTCTGGTAACACCCATGTAGTTTCTTCTTCGGAAGCAGCAGCATCGGAGTCAGAAGGTACCCCGTCCAAGAATTGGCGTCTCTCCTCAGCCTTTAGTATTCTGCGCCGGATTCGATCCTTTCTGCGCTGACGAGACTCTGCCTCATCATCCTCAGCCTTCCTTTTCTTGAGTTCAGCATTAGTGACCCTCCGCTCGTTCAGGGGTATTCTAGGCTTCTCTCCCTCGTTATGAATTTTCTTAGCTTTCAATTTAGCTTTGGAATCCTCATCAAAAGAGCCGGAGGAATAGCTGCTGCTGGAAGATGACATTTTCTGGAACCATGAGCATAAAATTATCGACATGCAAATAAATCCATCGACAAAAATGGTAACTCTTAACTCTTACCTCTTTACGATTCCACTAACAATAGTGATTGTGCCGCAAGAGTTAACACTCCAAAATTAGTTCGTTTCTTGAAACCTGCAATAACGAACGAAACTTTATTAACTTTCAAAGCTTATTTTTCATAAAATCATAGACACAATTTTCATATCTCAAACATCCACAATTGAACTATGAAATTTACACCAAGACAATATTTCATCATAAATAAATTGTCGAAGTTTCGAGGTTACTCAAAACCCACGTTTTGATTTTACAAAACAATAATTAACGTGAATTACTCACGTAAATTTCCGAATTTTATCTAATATGAACAAACACACGTGAACAAAATACATCATATTCATCATAATATGTCACGGTTTCAAAAAAAAAAACTATTTTTCAATCGTATGAGCATTATTCTCTAAAACGAGGTTTTATTTCGGTTTTGTGAAAGCTCACACCTTTTAAGATAAAGTTTTGGTTTCCATGAAAGCTCATAAACAAAATTTTATCACTGGACACATGTCTATTTCCAAAGAAAAATCTCTCTCAAGTTAGGGATTGTTGCTAGTTTCTTAAACTAACGATCGAACGAACATACGTTTAATAAAATAAGGGTTTTTCTACAAAATTCACGCTAAATATATACACATGTATAGAATTTCAACATGAACAACTCATAAATCAGCAAAAAAAAAAAAAAAAAAAAATTTGCGTACCTGGTCGGTGCCGGATGGAAGTTGGCCGGATGGTGCTAGCTCCGGTCGGACGGATGGTGGCGCTCCGGCAAAAAATATTTCCTGCTCCTCCTGATGCTTGGACGTGAAGGAAGAAGATGGTGGTCGTTTGGAAGAATAAAAAAAAAAAGGGAGTTGGAATTAATTCCTTTTGTACCTAATTTTATTTCCAAAACCTAATTCCATAAGGATTTCCTCTTTCGGCCTGGCCCGTAAATCCTAAACCAACCAAGGTTCCACAATCGAATCAGCGGTTCTAAACCAATTTATGCTCACTGGATGATGCTCTATTATGCCACTAAGGTTTCCACTCAAAATCATGGTTTGCTCATTCAGTCGAAATCCGGTAATATCTTACTTTATGATTAAGTTCAATTACTTATTTTTGTTTGTACCTGGAAAATCACCATTCAATGCTGACTGAGGAACATGACCGTTCCTCACTAAGCAAGAGACTTAATGTAGATGGTAGATTTTCGACAAAGGGTAAAATTATAAAACTATACTCCGGATCCGGCAATCGGATGAGTATTGAGGCCCATGTCTCTCATTAAAGCATGAAAGCTCATGCCATAGATCTCTGACTGAGAAGACTATCTCTCAGAGTATATGTAGATGTGTAGTCTCCCAGCTGAGGCCACGGCACATCTTATGAATACTAAGCAATTTCAGTAATTACTCCGGATCCGACAATCGGATGAGTATTGAGACTCATGTCTCTAAGCGTGAAAGCTCATGCCATAAAACCTCTGATCGAGAAAGTCTCACAGAGAAGATGAAAATGTGTAGTCTCCCAGCTGAGACCACGGCACATCTTATATTGTATAGGATTGCAAGATTGGATGTCTCCTAGACTGCATGTCTGCTAGTATAGAGCAATAACGTCTTCAGGATGCAACCATGTTTTCCCTGACTATACAAGAGGAATATGACACTCCAGCAAGTTCATATTGCTCAACCCTCGAATAATTAATGCTCCTAGATAGGAAGCCCTTCTAGTATAGAGCCATCGGTTAATTATCTCTAATCGCTCGAATATCCAAAGAATATTCTATGATTCTTCGTTATATTTCGTCACTTCAATTCGTGGTTCTTCCCAGCAGAATTCCACGGGTTAGTGATAAATATAAAACCAGGCAGGCATCTGAGCATTGAATAAGCCCTGACTAAAATGGTGCAAGTGTACTTAGAAATAATTCACATACCAGCATTTGAATGCACAAACGAGCATTTCAAAATATGAATATGAATGAACGATGAACCTATGCAAAATAGGAAGGAATAATAATAATAATAATAATGATGCAGATTGTAACTCTGGCCGACTTTTATTTCATAGAATAGGAGTGGCAATCCAAAAAGGTGTTGGCTCCCAGCTTGTCGCTCGGTTGCCATCTACCTCAGTGTAATGTACACATTTTATAATAATAATAATAAGAACGGGCCCCTAGCTCAGCTGGTCATCCCCGTTCCCCAAAGTTTAATGCGCTCCAGGAGGTCCCAGGTTCGAGTCCCCAATGGCGTGAGATTGCAGGAATTAACATGGAAGGTAGTGTTAGTTTGCCCCCCTTGTGACACAATCTCGCCCCCCCTCCCGCCGTTTCGGCTCCCCTTGGCAAGGTTCCCCATGAGGCCCGTTGGTAGGCTAGCACGGCAACCTGTTCAATTAATGTAGTAGTATGTCGTTGGAGCTTAGCTTGTTAGGCTTCCAACTAGTTAATGTAATAATCGTTATCTTTAATTAAAATAATAATAATAATAAGAACGGGCCCCTAGCTCAGCTGGTCATCCCCGTTCCCCAAAGTTTAATGCGCTCCAGGAGGTCCCAGGTTCGAGTCCCCAATGGCGTAATATTGCGGGAATTAACATGGAAGGTAGTGTTAGTTTGCCCCCTTATGACACAATCTCGCCCCCCTCCCGCGTTTCGGCTCCCCTTGGCAAGGTTCCCCATGAGGCCCGTTGGTAGGCTAGCACAGACAGCTTTGTTCAATTAATGTAGTAGTATGTCGTTGGAGCTTAGCTTGTTAGGCTTCCAACTAGTTAATGTAATAATCTAAGGTATTGTAATTAAATATAATAATAATAATAATAAATAATAATAATAATAAAATATTAACAAAGGCGCCAGGGGACTGGACTCATCAGATGGCCGGTCATGAAGTAACCAGTCCCGCGCCCAATTTTATATTTTGTCATATTTTATTATATTTCCCAGATCTCGTGAAAATTCTCTCGTTCGAGCTAATCTCCTTCGTTTCAAGGAAATTCTCTAATTTCATGATTTTATCAAGAAATAATAAAATTAGGGAAAGGTGTCGCGGGACCGAGCACCAGCCGGCTGGCCATGCTCTAGCCGTGGCCAGTCCCATACCTCACGTCCCCATTATTTTATTATTTCTCTCAAATTATGAAAATTCCTTGATTTTATGAATTTTTCCTAAAACCATGAAAATTCCCTAATTTTATGAATTTTCTCTAAAATCATGAAAATTATTATAAAATTAGGAAAACTTGTGGGACAGGGCTCTAGCTGGCCGGCCATGCCCTAGTCGGTCCCACACGCCTATTATTTTATTATTATTTGTTGTTTTAGCTTCCTGATTCCATGAAAACTCCCTGGTTTCAACAAAATACCTTGATTTTAACAAATCTCTCTGATTTTATGAAAATTTCCTAAAATCATGAAAATTACATAAAATTGGGAAGAGTACTCTGGGACCGTGCCCATTGGCCGGCCGACCATGCCTTGGCCATTGTCGGTCCCACACTCCATCATTCCCTATTTTATTATTATTATAATATCTCTCTCATCTCATGGAAGTTCCCTAATTTCATAAAACTCTTCAGTTTCATGGAATTTCCCTCAAATCAGAGAAAGTACATAAAATTACATAAAACTGGAAAAGTGTGGGACTGTGCTTGTTAATCAGCCGGCCATGCCCTAGCCGTGATCGGTCCCACACCTTGCGATTCCCTGTTTTATTTATCATCTACAATCATCTCATGTATTTTTCCTAGTTTCAGCAAAACCCTGGATTCTGCATATTTTCTCAGAATGTTGCTCAAACGCGCATCAGAAAATACTGAAACTCTCAGGACTGAAACACGGACACTATGGTGACACGAGCACATCCCATTGACCGACCAACGATGGATCTAAGGCCTGCAAACAGCCGGTCCCACATGTTTTAATAATTTTAACCTAATTTGCTCAATTGCTCATATTAGGTTCAAACTTCTTCCAAACAATTAAGAGTTTGCTTGAACGACCATCCATTGGTCCCACGGACACCAAGAGCCGGTCTCGTGACCTCTTGTTCGGTTCCTCATCTCTTCATGGCTAGGTTTTATTATCTGTCATTCTGCATTATTTCAAAAAATGATTAAACCAGCATCTAATCATTTTTTCACCAACTGGTCCTCAAGAGACTTTGGTATTTTGCTCATTCGAGCATCTGGGCGTACATGGTGAACTCGTCATCCCATGTAACTGGTCCCTGCTTCACTTTGTAGATTGATTTGTAATAAATCATCATTTCAATAAAATTAGGGTTTGAATCCAGAGCTTTGTAGAAACATGATTCTGAGCAGATTCAAATACTCTGATAATTTTATGTTGATTCCATGATCAACATTTTTTATTTATTCATTTTACTCGACCCAACAGTCAGTATCTTAAATTGATATTTATTTTGGTCCTGCTACCAACAATTCATCAAACCAGCAATATTTGCTCAAACCGGCAATATTTGCTCAAACTAGCAATATTTTCTCAGATTCAAGAATATTGGTTCAACTATCAATATTATTCGACGATTCAGCAACACAGTTTGCTCATCTTAGGTAATCAACATAATAATACCTCGTCTCAAAGAGACATATTTGATTCATGAATTTGAACATTTGCAAAACATGTTCAATTCGACAGTACATGGACTCATCTTCCCACAAAGTCAAGAATCGACTCCACAATCACGAGATATCAATCGTGTCACATGGGGGGATATTAACTAGGGTTTTGGTCTGTCGGTCTACTGACACATGTGTTCACCCACGATGAGAATGTGAGCAAGTCGTGCAATCAGTTGGAAGAGTCAGCAAAGTAGTGGGTGGAAAATTAACCAAATATCTGCACGATGAGCAACTGGTTTTAACACGATTTCCCACTTCCCCACTTCCCCACTCTCTGATTCCAGCAAACTGTCACACTTCATGGGATCATGGTGTTTTCAACTCCGTCATTATAAAATGTTTCTGAATCCTGATTGAAAGGACAAGATTCGAACACTCGAACATTGGTCAAAACAAGGAATTATCGGCAAGTTCATACAGACAATCTTTCGTATTCACGAACTCATCATCTGAGCATTCACTCTCAATTGAGCAAAATTCAATCGTTTAGAGCGTTCTTATGCTGAATTCACAACACACCTACAATCTCAGATCACCATTGATCTCACACATTTCTCAGCTTCCCTCCTACAGATCAACCCATCCTTTCTTGTGACCGAATTGACTCTGGAACGACCATTGTTCTTGGTTTAGGCCGGAGTCCTACAGATTGATCTCTCGAACTTAAAGCACTCCCTTCTTGTAGTGCATCTGTGTGAGGTTCAACATTTCGCTCGGTTCAAGGAGTCTCCACACGGACGTCTCCTCAATTCCGTAAAACCAGCAAATCGTTTTTTCCCATCTACACCTAACTGCACACATGTGAGACCCATAAAAAAGCCGTCTTTTAGAGTACAATTATCATAAAATCTTTTTTGGTGAGGCAGAAGTCGAGGAGAAATGCTTATTGATCACTTCTCAAACACGCGTTCTCTCATTATGGTGTGGTTATTTCTCACTCAATATTTAAGAATGAGAATATGTTCTTTAGTATTTCTAACTTCTTGTTACTAGCATGTAGAAACTCTATGTTCTCATAGCTCTTTGGATGCTTGGGACGCTGGAACACTTTGAAGTTGTAAGTTTTAGTTTGATTTTCTCGAGGACTAGCAAAGTCTAAGTGTGGGGGAATTTGATAGGTGTAGAATACACCGTATTTACTATCTAGAGTTTATGCTTTATTTGCTATTTTTCTTGTAAATTATGTATTTTACAGATGCTTTGAGTTATGTAGCTAATTTGGAGTCATGCGGAAGAAAAGGAGAAGAAATCACCCAATAACCAAGGAAGGGGCAACTCTCTAACTTGGCTAACCCTTATCAGAAGTGGCCGAGTACCAATAACCAGCCCCAAGTTATAACCCTAACTTAAATTCTTCTCAATCATTTGCACCTGAAATTGAGAACGAGAGAAACAGAGGCACAACCATGGTGGATTTAGATCCAGAGAGAAACCGAAGGGAAGATGGTTAAAGGTGATGAAATTAAGAGTTACAAAAAATGGTGATGAAGTCGAATTGCAGTAGAAGATTGATGAACCAAGGAAGGTGGGGTTTGAATTGATTCCGCGAGAAAGAGATGAAAATAGTGACTGCTGCCGTCGATTGTGAGAGAAGAAATTAAGGGTTTTGTGATGAATCAGATGAGAAGGGTTTGTTGATGGTTAAGATGAAGATGTTGTTCTTGAGATAAAATTCGAGAAATCAGAGATGGGTTTGGCAGATAGAATCGAAGATAGGTTGATCTTGAATGAGTTGTTTTGCTCTCGAGATGAACAAAAGAAGTTGATGTTAAGATGTAATGGCGAAATTGAAGTTAAGGTTTTGCGAGAGAAGATTGATTTTGTGTTGCTCTTTGTAAAATTGAGACAAGAAGAAGCTCAAATGTATGAAATGGGCTATGTGTTGGAGGAAGAATTCTTTGGGTCGATTGCGAAAAGGGTTTGTGAAGAATGAGCACTTTGGAAGTCGCAAGATGATGTTGCGGGAGCGAGTAAAATGAAATGAACAGATGTATGTGCTAGGATTTGAGAAGGGAATGAAGCAAAGAATGGCTTGAAACAATGGCCGAAAATGCACCAGAATATAGCCATAACCTGGCCGATTTTCCTCTCTGGTGAGTCAACTCAGAGAAACGATCCAAGCATCCACTCGGATCAGTAAGCTTAGTAAGGCGGCGAGAAGGCGATTCAAGATAGGCGACTACATCCCTTGACCCTTTGGTCAAGCGGATTGACTTATTTGACCGTTACCTCTGACGGTATCGTGACGGAATATTTCGTTATTAGAGAAGAGAATTCGGATGACCGGCATAGAAAATTCCTAGCCGGGTTCCGGTGATCCTAAGAACTATTCCGGCGACTCAAAATTATAGCTTTTTGTGAAGAGTATTCTAGACTCATGGGTTTGAGGAATTGGACTTGAATTTGGAAAGTGAAGATGGAAGATTTGAGAAAGACAAGGACATGGAAAGAAGATTTACAAAGGGAAAGGGATTCTATTCCTAGGAGGATTGGAGAGCCATTGAAGCCTAAAATAGAGAAGTTCTCTACACACTTTTCTACACCTTTTTACACAGACAACACTTTTGTTTGTGCTTGCTTTTAAAAATTATTCTTTTAATTATTTGTGTGAACTTCAAAAAAAATTTCCTTTTAATTATTTGTGTGAATTTCAAAAACATGAGTAGCTAATTTTACTATTGATTGAGGATGAATTCCTAGTTCTTAACATGTTTTGAGTTTTGTTTTATATCTACTTCGAAGTTTTCATAAGATTATCGTTTGTTTTTACTAATAGGAATGTTTATGCATTCATGATTGATTGATAGATTGTTTGGGTGGCCAAATAAATTGATTTGTTAATTGATCTAAAGCTAGTGAAAGTTAGGGGATAAGTACTCGTTTCTTGACTCTTTACACAAGTGGCAAACACGAGACCTTGCGGAGGGATTCCGTGGAGCAATTGTGTGTGAAAACAACGTTAGCAAGTAGACCTTGATCTAAGAGTCTAACTACTAATATCAACCTAATAAGTTCATAAATCTTAATGTGTTTATTTAAATTACATATTGAGTGATCTACTACTAGGTGGTTTGGTAAATAGAATCCGGTAGTCGAGAACTTCCGTATCCGTGATACAAGGGATTTAGAGGTTTAGCACTTGATCTGATCCGTTGCTTTACCTACGGTTGGTGATAATCTGTGACTAATAAAAAGTTGAAAAGAAGATAACTTGATTCATTGTTTTGCAACGAATAAGGATTCCTTGATCTAACTTCTCTTATTGATTTCGACTTAAAATTTTTATTGCTTTATTTACTTTCTTTTGTTTTTTTAAAATCTAAAACCAAAACCCCCCCCCATTTGTGAATATTTTTACAACTAAAAATCTCTTGCTCCTTGTGGGAACGAACTTAACTACCAGTATATTACTTGTTAATTGAGTGGATATTCACTTATTTGTTGTGGTTACGAAACGCATCATATAGAAATCCCATGGAGTGATGGTCAACTCACAGTGGGGAAGATGAAATGAATAAGTATCACCCCACCATCGCTCCGCTACAATTATGGCATTATCACGATCTTGGTGCGACCCCAAAGCTTCAATGAAGGCGAACCAACCGACTCGGCGTACAATGTCACGAACACCTATGCATTTTCTCAACACAATCCACCACTCCATTAAACCAGTGGTTGTTCCACGAACGCATGCCCAGGAATAATCCTATAAAGCACGCAATAAGGGAGAGTCTCGGTAATAATCACTAGAAGACAGACTCGAAGAACGTGAAAAGTGAAGAAAAAAAAACAACCCAAGAGGCTTACCGGATTATTACGGATCTTCGCCGAAACGTGGTTCTCGACATCCTCCAAAACCCCGACCTTTCGTCTTCTACGCACCGGTGGAAAAGGAGTAAGATTAGAGAAAATATCAGATGGCTGACCAGATGTTATCTTGAAAGAAAGAAAAATAACAAAAGAAGAACTCCTGAGTAAAGGGCAGTCTCCTCCCCAATCTTATAAAGAAAGAGAAAGTAATTCCTTCTTTAAGAAGCTGGGAATAGACCCGTTCAAAGGAGGTTGTTCCGCGAAGGAAAATCAATCATATCAAGTCAAGGAACGACACCGAAAACTTGTGACCTCAAGAACAGAATTTACAACAAAATGCACAGTGCAAGGTCCGACGCCTCCTAGGATAAATCTGCAAGCTTAACCAGGGCAAACCTATCCAGTGTCATAAATTTCTGCATCAATATTTGAAACATTGTTCATTAACGGCAAAATAATGCGAAATCGGGTCCACGGCTTTGTTCGCCAACCGCGAGTGATTGCTCTCAAAGAGGGGAAACTGTTGACACCCCAATTTCGCACCTTCTACAAAAAATATCAGTCTTATACTTCCAAGCTGGATACGAGAGAGATTCTATTTGGAACAATTAAGGGTTTCCATATTTTTAAATCAAGCCCACAAACACTACTCGACCACCAATTTCACTACCCAATCAAGCCCACAAGTACTACCCAATTACCCATTGTACTACCCCAAATACCCATTTCATCACCCATGAGAAGACAATTTAAAAATAAAATAATAAAAAAAAACAGGGGAAGAAAGTTTTTCTATCTCCAACGTCTTTTCCACCAACAACTAAAGGAATTCTCCCCTTCTCTCCCACACACCATAAAATCATTACCCTTTTTATATTTTTATTCAACCTCGTTACCCAAAAAGCAAAAAAATATCTTTCTCAAACCCCATCAAAAGCCACCTTTTACCAAAATAATAAAACCTCTCTCATCCCATTATCCAACAAATAATTTTAAATACACCACATGCACCCCTTCTACTCATTTCCCCCTTCTTTCACCCGTACACCTATTCACAAACCACTTTACACCCCAAAAATCAAAAGAAAAAGGAAAAGAAAAATCCATCCCAACATCCTTTGTCCCCCACTATTCCATTTCATCATTTTCTCCGTACCTCTTTTATACCTATTCCATACCTTTCTACAACTATATAAGGCATGCCTTACTCCATTTGGAAACAACCAACAATCCCAGAAAAATTCTGATTCTACAACAACCAATCACACACCATCAATCATACCAATTACACAAAACAAACCCAAGAATTTCTATTCTCCCCATGCAAACACAATTAACAAAATCCTGATTCCCACACCCATAATATCTACAACCAAGAAGGATTATTCCCTCCAAAATAGAAAATACTTCTTCTCACATGTTCCAACTCTTCATGTATGTTGTCATTTAATCAAAGAGAAATCCAATTTCTTTCCTAAATATTAGTTATTATTTTCTTATGCATTTTAGCTCATTTTGAGAAAAAACCCAAAAAATAGAAATACTAAATCAAGTATTGTCTTTAAGTTTTTAAAAGATTAGCATTAAATTGCTGGTACTTTAACTACTTTCAGCATACTTACTAAAAACAAGGAGGAGAGCATAAGAATCTCTCTAAAGCAAATATCCCATCTAAGGTATATTGGTCAAATTAATTCTCGTGGGTAAATGAAAAATTGTGAGCATAGAGTGGATTACCCCTCTCACATTCTGATTGCCCATGTCAATTCCTGCATAATTAATTTTAACGATATATTTTGTATTATAGTCCAATAAATTCTTAACATGGGAAGATCTAAATATCAGTATCGAACGATCTCCCCTCTCATATTAAGACCCCATACGTGAATAATTTGCAAGTAATTTATCTAGTTACCGATTAAGCCGCATGTTATCGGTCATTACCCCAAAAACTTCAATAAGCCTTCAGTCGATAGTCCATGTCAGCTTCCAAATTTTATGTCATCATCCAAAGATATTTAGAATAAATCTAAAATCTTTACATCAAATTACTAGTTTAGATTCGGCTTAGTAATATTTTCAACGTTAGGAATTGATCCTGATACCTTTGAATAAGTGGTTGTTCTACCAGATATATATATATATATATATAGCCCAAGAGTCACAAGTATGGTTAGTATATTGTTAAAGAAAAGCTATAAATATTATTCCCATTTAATCATGAAGTATAGGCCAATCATTTGATTGGGCGACTGATGGGTGCCTAACACCTTCCCATCTCATACTAGAATCTCCTTACCAGAGACTCTATGATAGGAGACCATGAACATGAAAGTCATAACTAGATTTGGTTTTCCCAAAAGAATCAAACTAGTTAAAATGGGTCCTGACTCCCCTTAGTCAGGTGGCGACTTCAAAACATCTCTCTCTTTGTCCTTTGCGGAGTTAGCTCTCTTACTGTTAAACTGGTACGAAGTTACCTCTGCACGGCATGTGCGACAAATATCCACGAACGGATAAGCACATAGACTTCACCCCATAACAAATAGAGATTGAAAAATCTCGGTCCATCGACCCGTGCCAGACCCCAATTTCTACAGATGTGTGGTGTCTTGACGGCATTACAAGAAGCTAAAAAGGGTAATATTTCATATATTTCTTTACCCTTTAATGATGAATTACTTATACCATCTATTGTGAAGGCGCCTAAACTAGAATTGAAGCCACTTCCGGACCATTTGAAGTATGTTTTCTTGGGAGATGGAGATGAGCTTCCGGTGATTATTGCAAAGAACCTCACACCCGTACAAGGAGACTGTTTGCTTAAAGTCTTGAAAGAGCACAAAACGGCCATTGGGTGGACAATTGCGGACATAAAAGGCATTAGTAAATCCATGTGCATGCATAGGATTATAATGGAAGAAAACGTGAAGATGGTACGTGATTCTCAACGTAGGCTTAATCCTCCCATGATGGAGGTTGTGAAGAAAGAGATACTCAAATTGCTAAGTGTGGGGGTAATCTACCCAGTTTTCGATAGCAAGTGGGTCAGTCCGGTACAAGTGGTGCCAAAGAGTCCGGTGTTACGGTTATTAAAAATCAAGACGATGAACTTGTTCCTACAAGAGTTCAAACCGGTTGGAGAGTGTGCATTGACTATAGGAAGCTTAATTCCGCAATCAGAAAGGATCACTTTCCTTTACCTTTCATTGATCAAATGTTGGAGCGGTTAGCGGGGCATTCTTATTATTGTTTCTTGAACGGTTGTTCGGGATACAACCAAATTGTTATTGCACCGGAGGACCAATAGAAGACCATTTTCACTTGTCCGTTTGGAATGTTTGCATATAGACGGATGCCGTTTGGTCATTGCAGTGCCCCGGCTACTTTCCAAAGATGCATGGTAAGTATATTCTAGGATTATGTGGAGCGCATCATTGAGGTATTTATGGATGATTTTAGTGTTTATGGCAATTCTTTTGATAGTTGTTTAGACAATCTTGAACTAGTTCTTAAACGATGCATAGACACAAACCTTGTCCTCAATTGGGAGAAATGTCATTTTATGGTAAACCACGGCATAGTACTTGGTCACATTGTGTACTCTAGAGGGATCGAAATGGAAAAGTCAAAGATAGATTTAATAAGGAACTTACAATATCCCACTTCCGTGAGGGAAATCCGTTCATTTATTGGCCATGCAGGTTTCTATAGTCGGTTTATCAAGGACTTCTCCAAAATCTCCATGCCGATGTGCAAGTTATTACAAAAGGAGGTACCCTTTGATTTCAACGAGGAATGCAAGGATGCCTTTGACAAATTGAAAGAAATGTTGACAAGTGAGCCAATTATCAAATCACCGGATTGGAATCTTCCATTTCAATTAATGTGTGATGCTAATGATTATTGGGTTGGAGTTGTTTTGGGTCAAAGAGTGGACAAGTTGTCTCATGTTATCTATTATGCATCTAGGACCCTTAATGATGCATAAATCAACTATTCTACCACAGAGAAGGAGTTATTGGCTATAGTTTTTACATTGGAAAAATTTCGATCATACTTGGTGGGCACAAGGTTATTGTGTATTCCGATCATGCCGCACTAAGACACTTAATAAAGAAGAAATAAGCTAATCCAAGACTAATTCGGTGGATCCTATTGCTACAAGAGTTCGACATAGAAATTCGAGATAAGAAAGGTGTGGAAAATACCGTTGCGGATCATCTTAGTAGACTTGTTATGTCTCAAGAAGAACTTCCATTACAAGACCTCTTTCCGGACGAGCAACTTTTCTCCTTGGAAGAATCAACACCTTGGTACGCGGATATAGTGAATTACTTGGTGACAAGGAAGGTACCTATTACAATGTCCAACTTCCAAAAGATGAAACTTAAGAAGATAGCTAAGCAATATGCGTGGGATGGACCATACATATGGAAATATGTCGTTGATCAAATAATACGAAGGTGCGTACCTAACTCCGAATTTCAATTCATTCTCTCCTTTTGTCACACTCTTGCTTGTGGTGGACATTTTGGTTCTAAACGTACCGCTCTCAAAGTTATCAAGAGTGGATTTTATTGGCCCACCTTGTTTGAAGATTCATATGTTTTTTTTAAATCGTGTGATAGATGTTAACGAACTGGCAATCTAGGTGCTCGAAATCAAATGCCACTCACACTAATTCTCACCGTTGAGATTTTTGATGTGTGGGGTATTGATTTTATGGGCCCTTTTGTCAATTCGAATGGAAACTTTTATATACTTCTTGCCGTAGATTATGTTTCTAAATGGGTGGAAGCTAGAGCCACCAAAAATAATGATTCTCAAGTTGTTTGTGATTTTGTAAGAGAAAACATATTCACAAGGAATGGTACACCAAGAGTGGTGATAAGCGATGGAGGCTCACATTTCAAGAAGGCTTTCCACGCTCTTCATCCTCAAACTAGTGGACAAGAGGAAATTTCAAATCGTGAGATCAAGTCCATTCTTGAGAAAACGGTGATACAACAAGGAAAGATTGGATCTTTAAGCTCAATGATGCACTTTGGGCGTATAGAACGGCGTATAAGACACCGATTGGTATGTCTCCATATCGGTTGGTTTATGGCAAGGCTTGTTATCTTTTGGTTGAACTTGAACATAAGGCTTATTGGGCGATACAGAAATGCAACATGGAGTATGATGAAGCGGGGAAACAAAGGAAGTTACTACTAAATGAGCTTGAGGAGATACGCAATGATGCTTACGAGAGTGCCCGAATATACAAGGAGAAGACTAAGCTTTTCCATGACAAGATGATTTCTCGTAAAAGCTTCATCGTGGGACAAAAAGTGTTTTTATATCATTCTCGCCTTAAACTATTTCCTGGAAAGTTAAGGTCTCGTTGGATTGGACCATATGTTGTTACTAATGTTTTTCCTTATGGTGCAGTTGAATAATAGTCTTAGAGACAACTCGGGTTCGAAGGTCAACTGCTATAGATTGAAGCCATAGTATGAGAACATCACTTATGTGAATTTGGATGAACTTCCATTTGAAGATGTACTCTATCTGGAGGAGTAATGAGAAGCAAAAGCTAAGTCGGGCCGTCGACTTTAAAACAAGCGCTAAATGGGAGGCAACCCATAGGTTTTGTGTTTCTTATCCTTTTACTTTTTGTTTTGCTTGTTTATTTTTATTGTTCCATATCATGTTAGGATTTCCCACCTTGACTTTACTAGGAGGATTCAATTACATTGAGGAAAATGTAATGTTTAAGTGTGGGGTAGTGGTTAAGCATTTTTTTTTAAAAAAAAAAATTTGCATAAAACCTCCAACTTTTAGAGATTTTAGAGTCACTAGCATACTTCTAGGTATGTTTACATAGAGGATTCTGACCGACATAAATGAACTTGGAAGTGTTAGGGAACTATATTCAGATTTCTTACTTGTTAAAGTGTTAAATAATGGATTTAATCATGCCGGAGATGCAAATTAGGAGAAGGGAGAAATGCATTATTAGAGTTGTTGATCAATCATTAATGGAGATTACCCGTATTTATATCATGTGAGGCACCGACCAAATTTTCTTTGTAGCGGGCTAAAAAAGCTTTGTTTTGAGTGTGTGTCACCATATGTTAATTCCGGGTAGAATGGTGAGCTACCCAACCTCCCACCAATAGAAGCACTACTTTTTGATCTCTTGAGTGCTAATTTTGTCAGTCATGAGGGTGATGTCTATAGATGAAAGCCTCTTTCTTGTAGTTCGATTTGCAGTTAGCACCATTGTCTCTCTTGACAACAACGGGTCCATAGAAACACCATCATCATCAACAAGGAGCGACATCAAAATCTACAAGGAAAGTTGAAGACGTTCAAGGTTTACAAGCAACGGAAGGACAAAAATAGAAAATTTTAAATTCAAGTAAAGCAACATACAAAAAGCAGATTTTTACATATATGTTGAGGACTTATAATACAATGAGGTAATTCTATATCCAAGTATGAAGACTTATTTACGAGAGCGAAGAGAATCAAAAGGTGAGAATTGTTGAAGTTTATGATTTTGAGACGATACAAGTTGTGAAGAATCAAACGGTAAAATACTTCTCCCACGGTCACGGTTTGTTTTATTTTCACTTTTTTTTTGTATTTTATTTCTCTTGTCTTCATAAAAAAAAAAAAAAAAAAAAAAAAAAGACAAGAGAAATATTTGATGATAATAGTGGTTGATTTTCTTTCTTAGAGATCGTCAGAAAAATGGTTTTTTCAAAATATTAAAAGATATGGGGTTTTAAAATATTTCGGAAGTTTTCCTTCCCACCATTCAACGTGTTCCAGGATTTCTCTCTTCATTTCTACCTGCACAACGTGAGACCCATAAAAAAGTTATCTTTTTGAGTGCAATTATCATAAAATCGTTTTTGGTGAGGCAGAAGTCGAGGCGAAATGCTTATTGATCGCTTCTCAAACATGCGTTCTCTCATTATGGTGTGGTTATTTCTCACTCAACATTTAAGAATGAGAATATGTTCTTTAGTATTTCCAACTTCTTGTTACTAGCATGCAGAAACTCTATGTCATCATAGCTATTTGGATGCTTGGGACGCTGGAACGCTTTGAAGTTGTAAGTTTTAGTTTGATTTGCTCGAGGACTAGCAAAGTCTAAGTGTGGGGGAATTTGATAGGTGTAGAATACACCGTATTTACTATCTAGAGTTTATGTTTTCTTTGATATTTTTCTTATAAATTATGTATTTTACGGATGTTTTGAGTTATGTAGCTAATTTGGAGTCATGCGGAAGAAAAGGAGAAGAAATCACCCAATTTGAGTGAAAAGGACAAAAATTGTCATTTCATGCGCGAACACTATCTGGAGTCCAGTCAAGGTTAAGGGGAAACTCTCTAACTTGGTTAACCCTTATCAAAAGTGACCGAGTACCAATAACCAGCCCCAAGTTATAACCCTAACTTAAATTATTCTCAATCATTTGCACCTGAAATTGAGAACGAGAGAAACGGAGGCACAACCATGGTGGATTCAGATCCAGAGAGAAACCGAAGGGAAGATGGTTGAAGGTGATGAAATTCAGAGCTACAGAAAATGGTGATAAAGTCGAATTGCAGTAGAAGATTGAGGATGAATTAAATGTTCTAAATGTGAAGCTTGATTAATTATATAAATCTATTTGGAGTTTTTATCATTATCGTTTGTGTTCACTGTATTTAGGGTTTATGAATAATTCTTGGATTGATTTGGAGTGCACGCTAGATTGATTTATTGATTGTTCTATTGCTAGTAAAAGTTTGGAGATAAGTAATAGTTGAATAACTCTCTACAAAAGTAGAAATCACGAGACCTTGTAGAAGAATTCTGCAGAGCAATTGCTAGTGAAGACAACATTAGTAAGTGTACCTTACGCTAGGAGTCTAAATGCTAGGATCAACCTAGGTTCACATAACTTAACGCTTCGATTAGGTTACACCTTGAGTGCGCTACTAGTTGGTGGTTTGGTCGGATGAAATCTGATATGCGAGCGCCTCGGTATCCGTTTACACAAGGAACTTTGGGGATAACACTATGCTAGCTACTATTCTACGGTTGGTGATGAATGATTCTGAGTAAATATATGTAAGTATATTTATTGAATAAACGTCTGATAAAGGTGAATAAATCCTTAATCATCTTTTCTTCTTATTGTCTTTTTCTTCTTTTTGGTTAATTATCAAATAATCCTTCCTTTAAGTATTTAATTTAGTTTGCTAATCAGATGCCATATCAATTACACAACTCTCAATGAGAACGATCCTTACTACCGCTATATTACTAGTTGATTAGTGGGAAATGTCTTAATTAACTTGTTGCACTTACGACACGCATCAGGAATCCATTATTTACAAGATTAGAAATAAGAATGGAATAAATCAAAATAAATACATAAAACATACATACACCAACATAATTTCAAAAATAAATAGATAATGAATACAAGAAACATACAAACACCAACAACTATCTTCAGGGTCGATGAAATAATATATAATTTACAAGTGTACAAATTGGCACATTCTTTATGGAAAAATTACCTTAACATCAATTCTAGGTTACTTCAGGAACCCTTTAATAGGGACCGATTGGTGCTTTGTTACGGGTCACTTCAAGAGCCAACCGACGAATTCGATTTTACACCTCATGGTGAAGATTGGAGGAGATTTAGTTGGGGTGGGGGAATTAATCCTCGACACTGTGTATGTCAATATAGAATGTTGATCATTAGTTAATAAGATTGTATGACCAAATCCATATAAACCACATAACTTTCGACTTATGTGAAGTTTATTGACCAGAAATAACTATGGATGCTTCACCAATGTGCATTGTTTTCCAGACTTTCATAAAATTGGTAATTGAGAACTTTGAGAATTTCAAATTATCAGAAAACAGACCTTTGTGAGATCTTATTGGGGTTAACAAGACTTTATCACTAATATTTTGTTCCCTTTATTTCTGATTAAACAACTTCATCGTTTGTGATCACCAAAAATCAATATGATCATAATTGACATCACAAAAGACACATAAATCATGTATGTGAGTGTCATACCATTACCAAATGGTTTTCAGAAAGAAAAAAAAATGAAAACTTATACTATCAGTTATTGACAAGATCTTTTTATCAAATATAAATAAACAGAATTTTTTGATCAAGCAAAGACCTAATTTTTGTAAGAAAAAAATGGGATAAAAATACTTAATAAATTAAATTGATCGAGTATATTAGAGATATATCTGTAATCTATATAATTTTCATAGCTCACTTGAGTAGATTCTACGTGTTGATAACGTGTTGTAAGTTAATTCAAATGATAATCTAAAGCACAAAAGAAACAAGAAGAGAAGATGAGATAATTTGTTATTACTAGAAAATGGTATCTCTCACAAAAGTAGTGAGCCTCAATTTATAAGCTCATACAAGAGAGGTTAATAAAGGTATCATTTACATTAGAAAAGTAATGGAATGCATCCCCAAAATTAAGTTATTACACTAATTATGGGTCTTATAGTACATGGTGTAAAGAGGTGGAAATTGGGATGGATATGTGTGGGTGTAAGTGTGGTATATTCACCAAATATATTTTTACAACATTTTAGACTTTAAATTATTTATTGTTTTGTATGCAAGTGGTTTAAAGCAAAATTGTTGGGATATCATGATAATTAAATTCGCGACGTTCAGTTAGTTATTGAAACTTAATAATTTATGTCAAGTATAATGGATTATATATTTATTTTTGCATTAAGCAGTTTAAAGAAAAGCTGGTTGGTTAGTTATTGATGTCTTTGATTTCTAATCATCTTGATTTTAATTGTTTCAAAAAAAAAATCGTTGCTTTCTATTCCTCTTGTTGTCAGGTTTTTCTAGAAATTCTTCTTTTCCCGATTCATTCGAATCCTCCATATAGTTAGCCGTGAAATATAAGATATCCAACAGGCATTCCTTGTATTGTTTGTCCAAAATTCTCCCACAACTTTTCCTTAGTATCTTCTATCTTGTGCTTTGTCCTCGTGATGCATTGAATACCTAAAGATGGGAGGAGGGAGGAACACAACCAGCCCACAAGTAATCTGTTGAGTATATCCACTTCAATTGATAAGTGATATATATAATTATTGTATTAACACACCATTATTTTTTGACAAAGAAATATTTATCTGTTTTAATTTATTTTTTTCATATAAAGCTCATGGTATTCCATTTTATCTTTAGCTATTTGCTCCAATGCATCTCATTATATACTTGTTTCTCTTTTAGTTTCCTACTTCACGCGTACGCGATTTTTTTAAACTCTGTTTTTGAGGCATATCTAATAGTGCCAAAATAAGGTTGCAAGGTTATAAAATTCTATCACCCCTTCTTCACCCTTTTTTAATAATGGTGGTTATGCTTATTAAAGCTAAGTTATTGGTGTTAAATTAGTAGAGAAATCATATTTTTGTGAGAGAGTTGGGGTTTTTGAGAGGAAGAAGAAGTGAGAGAAGAAAAAAAAACTTGGTTTTTGTGATTTTTGTGATTTGTGTGATTCAAATGATAATGGAAAATCTTCATCTCGTCAACACAATATAATATACATCAACTACAAATGATCCGGATTTGGCTGACTTTTTGGATTATGAAAATAATTTTGCTCAAACTCAAACTCATCCTCAAGCTCAAGATGATGATTTTGATGAGCCAAATCCATAAGATGTATACATTGATGAGGAAACTTATGCTACCTGTAGATGGTGATTAATCTCCTTTATTTAGGTTGACTTCATCAAAAAAAATAAAAAAACTTTACAAAAAAAATAAATAAAAAAACCGGATGTTCAATGTTGGGTATGCCTATAAATTTATCCATATATGGAACTTTTTCCCAAAAAACGGTTCAATTGGAAACGGATGGACAAACCTAATAGTTTGGAAATTAGTTGTAGTTCAGCTATTCGAAATGCAATTGCAGAATATGTACTTTTGTTCGATTAATTTTAATCGGTGACTTACAGGGTAATGTTCAGCTAACTATGATATAGTTGAACCTGGGAGTCTAACTTCATGAAAAATAAAAGTTATAGGTTCGTCTTATAAATTTTCTTTTCTAAGTTAGCCGAACCATAAAAGCTTACTATTCAACTTGTTGTTTAGATATCGTATCAGCCGGACCTAGCCTTAAAGGGACATTTTCGTAGGTTTGGTTTGTAATCCAATATTTAGGAACTGGTCGAACCCTAAAGAAAATTTATTTTTTGGGTCATCTAAACTCATCGTATTCGTGTAGATTATGATTGTTGAACCTGTACTAATGAATAGTCAACCTTCGATTGTTCATCATTTACGAAGATAATAGAAATCAATTCCAGAATGAATTGGTAAGTAACAAATTTAATTATATTTGTAGTTTATATGTTAAAACTATGTAATGGCTTGGGCCAAAGAACATGGATTGAAAATAAATTACGTGCTAGTGTGTGGGAAACAAAGCCGGGGTGATCGGATTATAATGGTTTGTGAGAGAAGTAGGCAATACGTTGACATGCATAAAAGGGTTTTGTGTATATTGAAAACTAGGAAAAAGACTAAGACGAATAAAAGAGATTGTCCATTCAAGATCGTTTTCAACTACAATAAAAAATGAAAAATATTGGATTATGAATAAGAACATGGATTTATGTCATAAACACCCACGAGCACTTGATCTTCATGGACATGCAAAATTCTCAAGGATCAAAGCAGATCGATATGTGGAAATAGATGAAATGCCTAGAGCACTTATGTAACAGATTAAAACTTGTAACAAATTGTAGACGGATTATAAGAATAAGAAATCCACTGTAAGAGTTATCTACAATGCAAGAAGTACTTTGAGAAGAAAGGACATGATGCAACAATTAATGTGGTTGGCAGTGAAACACAACTACATGGACAAAAATAAATTGGATGAGTTCGGATAAATCCCACACCTATTTCCTTCCCACCCGGATTGAGTTAAATTGGTTATATGCTTTCCAAAATTTTGTATAGTCGATTGAATGTATAAGACCAACAAATATGAGATTCTGTTGTTGAACATAGTTGGATGTACCTCAACCAAGGCACCATTCACTATGGGCTTTTGTTTTTTTAGAGACAAGATGAAATAAAGTTACATTTGGGGGTTAGAGCAAAGTTAATGTTCTGGGAGGATTCTCTTTCTAAGGTGATGGTAACCGACCAAGAGACAATATTGATGTATATTATTATTAAGGTATTTCTAGACGCGCAAAATTTTCTTTCTACTTTTCATATATGGAACAATGTTAGGAAAAAAATGCTAGTTGATACTTCAACCACTTAAATTGAAAGACCTAAATAATATCATGACACTACCGGATGAAGTACGAGAAAATAAAAATGAGGAATTTATGGAGTATAATGAGAATGAAAGGTTGTGAGCTTGTTTCTCTCGCGAATGAGATGCTCTGACGTGGTCAACCGCTGATAGACACATTTTTGTGTCTGATTTGATCTCGATTTTCTATTTTGTTAGTACCTATTTTTGTTCTTATTTTGCTATTTTGTGTATTTATAGGTGGTCTTGGAGAAATAAACTTTTGTGGAAAATTTGGTTCAAAAAGTGATGTTTTCACCACCCCCGGGAAATTACTAAAGGCACCCCAGGGCAACCGCGAAAGGGACCCGTACTCTGCATAAGGGAACTCAATTTTCTTCCCTGGAATTTGGCTGGAAATTTAGATTCAAATGTTCTTCACCTGCGATATTTTCCGGAGTGGATTCGAAAGAATTCTAAAGAGATTCAATCATGAATTTAGTCAAGACATGCTTGGTTAGGGCTTCCATCAATCATGGGTTAAAAGAAAACATAGAAGAAGATGATATCAATCTCGGGTTTCAATTGATATTTTGTGTTATATCTGGGGTATTACATGAGACTACAACATGTTTAACTCTCTATGGGACATGTACTCAGCGTGCTGGAGTGTGCTAGCTTGTAATCAGACGCGTGCAAGAGACAAAAAAAGACAATTATTTACTGTGACTTACCGTGGAGGACAAACATGATTAATTAAATTGAAGACATATTGGTGATGTGTGTATATAAAGGTTGTTGGGGAGTTAGAGAAGGATTATCGAGTGATTGGGGAGGCCAAAGTGTTGACAAGAAGAAGTTGCAGAAATTTTTCTATGGATGAACACGAGGAACAATAGATACCGAAGAAAGTTGTAAAAAATCCGTCGCCTTTTCTCAATATTAAGACTGTTGTTCCGGCGATAGTCTAAAAGTGTTTGCGACAATTGTTTTTCATCGTTTACAGTAACACATAGTTCTGCAACGCTTATAAACGTTGCAATTTTTCTGTTTTCATTATTTTCCCTCTTTTCTTCTTTGTAAACACTATTTGAGCAATGAAAAATTATTTTGAGAGTGCTTTCACCATGTGGAGCTAAACCCCATCACTAGGACAACGGAGGAAGCCAAATTTCACGAGTGTGGTAATTTTATTAAATTCTTTATGACTTTTTATATCGATTATTAATAAATTTATGATTTTTATTGAATGCTTGTGATTTCAACAAATGGGTCATGCTTATCTTAAGTGTTTTGATGTCCATGCTTTCGATTTACATTATTTACTTTCAAAATCTACTTTAGGAAAAGAACTAGAGTCAATGAATCTTTATCATATGAGTTATATTTGTTTAAGAATTGATATTTGAATCGCGTGAATATGAAGTTTGGTGGAATCATGAGTCCCAGTATTTCTCGATATTGATATCATCTTTTGTATATATTTGCTATTTTAATCTAAAATGAAGTCTATAATCAAAATCTTAACAAACTGAGCAACGAACTTTCTTACCACTGTAAAATTCTGATTAACCATCGAAGATGTTATCTGGAAAAACTTGAGGAACTTATTCCGCATTGTTCTCATAAAATACCCAAGTGTCATTACCTATTCGCGTAAAGTATATTACGATCATCAAAAAGAAAGTCTTATGGATACTTATACAAATCAATACAAACAGTTCGACAACAAAGATACAAGTATGGTAGAGTATGCTCACAATCGATTCAAGAAAAATCTTTTTAGGCGATTTGACATGTTTGTGATGGTGTTTGACTCATTGGAAGAGCATTTTAAAAATTATTTAAAATGACATTTGAAGAAAGTTTAGTGTTTGAACATAAAACCCATAAGGATGATTACTGACTCAGGGTTTAACTCACAAAGTTTCCCATTTGTTTATTGACAAATTGATGGTTGAATTAAAGTTTATGAATGATTTGTATGTTAATCAACTTCATGAACTGTGTTTTTGTAAAACAAATGTATCTATGGGACTTCCCTGTCGCCACCAAATAAATCGTTATGTGGATGGTATTATACCTTTTGAGGATATAGATATATAGTTTTTTGAAACAATTGAGTTTTGAATCTCTCCCAACTAAATATCCGGATGAAGAGATTAGCTCAGATGTACCGAGGTCAAAAACAAATCATTTACCACAACTTGACACCAATCATCTATCCTTTCATCGAGGAGGATCTTTTGGAATCGGAAAAGGAGAAGCTAAAAGGTAGGAAAAGTACCAATTGATAAGAACAAAGTAGAGAAAAGCCGCCAAGGTATTGGATCCCCAAAGATATTTAACGGGAGTTGAATATCCTGATGCAAAATATAAAGAGGAAAAGAAAGAAATAGAAAATATAATAACGTTTGGATAAAGTAATGGTTCTAGGAAAGGTGGTTAACCAAGTAAGGGTAAAGGCGAAAAAGTAACCAAAATGATGCTTAAAGAGCCCTTAAACTCAAGGGGAAAATGTTTCATTCACAAGAAGTAGGAAAACAAGTATTGTAGGTTCTATACAAATTTTGTTAAGAACTGTCTAGGTTGATAATTGAATCACTTGGTTTTACTTTAGTTATATCAAATATAAATATAATACAGAAGTAAGAAGTAAAACAAGATGATACATGATAACTACATGGAGGAACTATCTGAGATAATTCGTGAGCGTATTATTACAATCGACGATGTTGAAGGGGATAGAATTGTGGTTATCATGTCATGACAGAACAACTAGGACCTTTTGAAGAAGCAAAGAAGTTGGAGTGGAAAGGAAAAGGAATCCAGTATATAAGGCCTCGATTGTTGCAAGCAATGCGTCTTCTACAATGGGAAATCTTTTAACAGACGAAAGTGAAAGTTAGTGGAGATGAAAGATCTCCAGAAATTCTTATTTCATTTTATTCAAGCGAATTGACCAGTAATCAATGTAAAAAACTTAAAAATCTCTGAAACCGTGACTTTTACAAGATAATGATGAGATTGGATCCAAGAGCTAGGAGACCAATGGGTGCTAAAGGAGCATATTAGATTTGAACAACATTTATACGGGGATTCCGTCATCACAAGAGAACATTGGATGCAAAACGCCAATTTTTGGTTTTTTAATAGCGGAAACTTTGAATTGCATGGTTTATTATTTCGGGTGGGTCGTTGGTTCGATTTTTTATTTCTCGCCGCCAATACAAATATGCCATGAGGATATAAAAGATAGAAGACTTGTTCTTGCATTTTTTTTTCAACTGATGTCTTTTTATCGGCCTCAAACTTAGAACATGTTTCCCATTAACTCCTTCATGTTGGGTCGGGATTCTAACAAAATTACTCGATGGTTTGGTGTGCGAACTGCACGACGGAAGTTGACTTTTAGAAAGCTTCATATATCTCGCTTGTGAACCAACAAATAATTATATCAACATATGAAGAGGCAAGTGAAAATGACGAGGACTAGATAAGTGAAGACTTGGTAAGATTAGGAAGTTTATAAAACATAATTTGAAAGTTTTTTTTGGGGAATGCCATACATGATTAGTTTTTGTTTTTTTGTTTATATGGTGAGGATGATGTAACATTATGAATGACATTTCCCTCAAACACATCTTATGAACAAAAAATTATGTCTTTTTGTTATTTGTATATTTATTTATTGGTGCATCGTTGGGAAACAAAAGTACATGGTTCGGCTTGTGAGCTTAATTATAGGCAAGGTGAACCTTATTGTTCTGCTTGTGAGCTTAATTTCCGGACAACCGAACCTTAATTAAAGACATTTATGAGACATACAAAGAAAAGTCCGGCCAAGAAAATAGCTTCATTTTGAGCGAACCTGATATATATTGCAAAAACTTATCAAAGTTGCCATGTTCAAGTGATAACTGGTTTATCATTTAATCCAAACTTACATGTACTCAAAATACCAATAAAATTTGTTAGGTTCGGCCGACAGTTGGTTTATCTCTTAAGCAAAACGTGACATATTGTTAAAGAATAGTAAACTTAGGAAACTTAGCCTTTACTTTCTTGTTACAATGTTGTATTTTTTTTTATAGTTTCGTTTACATTGTTATGTCTTGAATGCCAAGTTACGGCAATTCCATTCCTTGTATAACACGTCATGTAAACACACTTATATAAATACCAGAGTTTATGTTCGGTTTTCTCACTTTGAGAAACCCATTCAAACCTAATTCCTGTCTTGGTATCAGGCAGGTCGATCCAATACGACATGTTCTTCTTTTTTAGGGTTTATTTTCTTTTCTTTTCTCACCTATAGCCTATCAATCTTTTCTTCATGGATACTATAGTCGTTCAATCTTCATCCACTTTTTCTTCAACTACATATGATTCCTCTACAACTTCCTCAATGCCTTCTTTTTCTACTACTTCTTATTTATCCGTAGATCAGGTTTACTTTGAGCGTCTTCATGGTGATGTTTAAGAAAAACTGAAGGGTCACAACTATCTGCTATGGAAAGATAAATTTACATCGTATATACAAGGTTATGACCTAGAGAAATATATAGATGGTTCTCTTGCAAGTCCACCAGCTCTTGTCAATAATCTCCCAAACCCACAGTTTTTTTTCCTGGAGACGCACAGATAAAATTCTCTACTCTGCTGGATCATGTCTTCTCTCACTTCTCCAATCCTAGCTAAGGTTAAGACGTGTGATACTTCATTTGCTATATAGACCAAGATTGATGCTCTATTTGCATATAAAACTGATGCACAACTGATTCATCTCAAGGGATCTCTTTCATCCATCAAGAAAAGAAACTCAACCATGTTTGATTACACTCAATCCGTCAAAAATATTGTTTATTCTCTTGCTGCTAGTGGTGTTGATGTTTCCGACAAAGAATTTCGGCATTATGTTGTTAAGGGACTTGATTCATCCTTGTTAGTTCTTTAATTACAATGATAGGTGTCATTATAGCCGATGAATTTGAGTCCATGTTATTATCCTATGATCTCCGTATTACTGCACAATAGGTTGCTCTCTCTCAATCACTTGCTAATGTTGCCTATGTGAATAGTTCTGCAGACACTCCTCTTACATGGGACTAAAACCCAGCTGTTATTTGTCAAATATGCATTAAACCTTTTCACAATGCTCGAGATTTCCGCAAAAGGTTGGATACGTGACTTATCCTTATCGTGACAAAAGACCACCTCCCAAGAATACTTCCAATAGGGGAAGACGGCCCTCTTCCAGTGCTCCCGCTGCATATGTTGCTTTTCATCAATTTGTTTACGCCTATGATTGGATCCCTGATAGTAGTGCGACGAATCATATGACCAATGATCTCAGCAACTTACATACCCATTATGAGTACAATGGACCTGATCATATTCGAACTGCTGGAGGTTCTTCATTGCCAATCTCAAATACCGGTGATAGTATTCTTACAACTCCCACTCGTAAGTTTTTTCTTCCTAATGTTCTTCATGTTTCGCATCTCTCCAAAAATCTGTTATCTGTCTCTAAATTTTGTCTTGATAATAATGTATTCTTTGAATTCTATGACTCTTTTTGTCTTGTGAAGGATCGCCAAACTGGGGAGTAGTACTTCTAGGAACGCTTAGTAAGGAGGGTCTTTACACTCTTCTTCCGGTTTCACGTGTTTCTGCTCTTGCTGGTGAACGTACGTCTGTATTGGGGCATTCTCATTTAGGGCATCCAATACTCAAAACTGTCAAAGACATTGTTTCTAAGGATAGTTTACTTGTTTCTTCTTTCAAATTTTCTATGTGTCGGTATTGTTTAGCTAATAAAAGTCATAAACTTAGTTTTCATCTAGCACTACGGTTTATGAGAATCCTCTGGATCTTATTGTTTCAGATGTTTGGGTCCTGCTCCACTTTTATCTCATGATGGTTTTCGATATTATATTATTTTTGTTGATGCTTTCAGTCTTTTCACTTGGATTTATCCTATGTACACAAAATCTGATGTTATTGGTATCTTTGATGTCTTTTATCATCAAGTGCAAACTCTCTTTGGTCGAAAGATTAAAAATTTTCAAACTGATAATGGTACTGAATATAAGAAATTCAAAAAAACTCTACAACAAAATGGTACTCAACATCGTTTTAACTTGTCCTCATACATCTGCTCAAAATGGTCTTGCAGAAAAACGACATCGTCATATAGTTGAAACTAGCTTAACGCTCTTATCTATGGCATATGTTCCTCCTTCTTTTTGGTACGATGCTTTTTCCACTGCCACCTTCCTTATAAACCGTGTTCCCTCAATTCCTACAGGTGTTAAAACTCCATATGAATTTCTCTTTAATAAGGTCCCAGATTTCCTCTCTCTACGAAATTTTGGTTGCTTATGTTTTCTCCATCTTAGAGATTATCGATCTAATAAACTTGAACCGCGGTCATCTCCTTGTGTTTTTCTTGGATATTGTGCAACTCGCAAAGGTTACAAGTGTTTGCATATTCCTTCTGGTCGAGTTTATTGGTCGCATCATGTTGTTTTCGATCGTCTTTTCCTTTTGCAGGCTTCAACTCCTCGGTACTACCATCTTCCCCATCTCCTTCACAGGTACCCACTTCTTCATGTCTCATATACTTAAAATACCAGCAGTAGTTGTCAGGTTCGGCTGTCCATAATTTGGATTATGAGCCGAACCTTATGACATTTTTGGTAAAATCATTAATCATTCATAAAATTACCTACTACAAATTTAAATGAATTACATGTCTTTACATAATGAGAAAACTCATATACAGGTAATTAGAATTCCATGCAGTAGTTGAGAAACTCCTTAAGAAAGCGGTATTGGGCATCATATTCGAAATTGTTTACCTTTCATCTTTCGCAATTCCGCTTGAGATTGCTCTTCAATTTTCATTAATGGTTTCACCTCTAAGTCAATACCGGCTTGTAATCGAACTAAAGCAATAAAATGTTCAACTTATTTTCTTATTTCAAACAATCGACAAAACAACTTGGCACAATCTCGATTGTAAGGGTTATCGGTGTCAGAGCAGAAGCTATTACGATTTTTTCCCCAATAACTCTGACTCATTATACCTTTTTGGTAACGTTCTTCACCCCTTTCTGGATAATAGGCTACACAATTTGTACATAGTGATATACATCTTCATTTACAGTAAAGCTTGTAGCATGAACTGCCATTTTTCAAGAAATATGAATGATATGAATAAAAACATGTATTTAGGTATATGTAGAACCTATGTCAGTAACAGCTATTTCTTTTAACTAAAATAGGTGCAAGTTGCATGAAAAATTAGGTGATGATTTGGTGGATATTTTCAACAAACCCTTAATTTGTAGGCGCTATACAGAGTTTTTTTAGGAATTTTTTCTGTTTTATGGTTTCTAATGACAGTTAGAAAAACTGAACAGAAACATCGTTTTTTCCAAACAGACACCATTGTTGGAAGAGATGTCTATTCGCACTGAAAGGATGTCTCTTGGAGATGAAGAGTCATGTTAAACAGATGTTAAACTCTCAATAAATTGCGTCTTTGTTTTCCATTCAAAACACATCAAAAACTCTCTCTGTTTTCTCTCTAACAAGCATCATCAAAATCAAAACATGTGTGTTCTTGGTTGGGTCAAGGTTGTACAAGCTTTGAATCCAACATTGTTGTAGGGCTTCAAGTATCCCGACGACAATATTCATTGACCTATTTGTACTCGCCAATTCAATTGGGAAGGGTCGAATAATTGTCGAAAAGAATCTATTATTAATGCCTTGAACCCGGAGATAACATTCTTTTTTTCACCCGGCTTTAGTGTCAATTTTCCTACATGATTTGTAGCCGCATAAAATTGAGCAATAATATCCAAGGAAGTTGAGCATACACAACTATTCTTCAATTTAAAGTCGAAAAGATAAAGAATTTTTGGACGTGTAACAATGTTTTTGTTTTTAGTCATTTTGAAACTGTATGCGTCAACCCTATCAAAGAGAGAGAATTTTTCCATCCAGTTTAGGTAGCAAACCCCGATGTACAGCAGAAATGTCCATTCAGCTGTCATAATAGGGGATAAAGTTTGAGCCACGGCCGTCTCCCTCTGGCTAATTAGAGGTGAAGGGAGGCTAGAACCACTTCCATTTTTGTGGTGCGCTTCTTCTTTTTTTTAGCCAGCTAGCTTAACCACAGTGTTAGCTAATAGACTAACGTACGTGTGCACAACAAAATTCTCCAGATCGAGAGAGATTTCGGTGTTAGGGTTTTGTTAGAGAGAGATCTGGAGGATGGGGTTCTTGTGTTAGCTGCTGACTGAGGAAGAGATGGCGGCAAGAGCAATCACGAATAAGGTTTATTTGAAACCTCGAGCATTACTATTGGCAAGTAATCATGTTTGTTTATCCCCTGAAAGAACCATTACTAGACCTTCGTCTCCAGCCGTAACAACAACACTAACAGATCTCCGAGGGACGAAAGAATGGAAGATTCAAAAATTTGATGAACTTGCGCACGCAGGTATAAGGTATTAAACTTTTCTTTCAAAACGAAGGTTTAGATATAGAATAAGAGGAGGATATGCGTGATGCAGGTTTTATGTTGATCACTTCTCTAAAAAACTTGTGGGAGGAAACGATGCTAGAGTGGAAACGAAGACACCTAGAAGTTGGATGGGCATCTTTGAGAGATTTATTACGCAGTAAAGGAATGGAAAATTCTCACAGTTATCTATCAAGCATTTGGAATCAAGAGGACAAGGAGAAGAAGATATCCTTGAATTCGCAGCTGCTTCACCTGAAAAAGGGTTTACTAGTCTTAGGAGATCAGTTGTATTACCGCGTCCCGTCCCCTATAAATTACCAAGGCAAACTGTGCGTAATGTTGCATGCATTACCACTAAAGATGCATTTCTCTTGTATGATCCTACCACTGGCGGTACAACGCCTTGGATTGAGACCACCACCAGCAGCACTCTAAAAGGAGTAGCTAGGCGCCAAGTTGAGTCCATCGCTCTAGGATATTCTTCTAAAAGCTTTACACATAAAGTGGTGTGCATATCAAGTTATGAGAAGAAAAGGAAGAGGTTTGCTCCTGAAAATGAAGACGACGTGAAGAGCGTCTGGTTGTGGAGGTGTTGAGTGTTTGGGGTAATACATGGGCTACTGGTGAACATGAATGAAGAAAATTGAAGGGTGATGAATCCCCGGGCGCCTACTTGTTGGGGCACAGGATTGCGTTTATGGATGGTCCTGTTTATGCTGATGATAAGGCTAATCCGTTTTGATCGACCAGATGTGTATGTACTGAAGTTTGATGTTGAAACTGAAGACTTCAAGTATATTCCGGTTCCTGAATTTATAATTGAAGAGTACATGGATTCTGCAAGACACGTTCGGTCGATGCTGATGGAAGTCGATGATAAAGTAGCTATATTGATGAGTACATCATGTCAGGAAACTTCTACCTTGTGCATATGTAAGCCACAATTTGAATATCAATGTGACGAGGACAGTTGGACGGAGGAGAAGGTCTCGGTACCTTACGCTTGTGTATGTCCAGGTTATTCCGTTGAAGCTCTTGCCAGGACAGATCTCATCTTCATGCAATCAGATCGCCGTATAGAGTACTATAATCGGAAGACGGGGGAATTCACATCCTTTAAGATTCCAACTCCGCTCAGAGACCACTACTTTGGTGGGGGAAGGATGATGCAGTTGCAGTGATGATAAGATCTTGCAGAGCGGTCCTGACTGGAATCCATCACCCCCTGAATTGGTGCCTTCGGTCCATATAGAGTTACCATTTTATTTTTTTCAGACTTTTGATTATCATTTATGAAAGGTTTCACCTATTTGCCACCTTCAATATTTCTATTTGCCACTCTCATTAATGCCACCCCACTTTTCCTATTTGCCACCTATATATCTTTTTATATGGTTTTCCCTATTTCCTATCCTCATTTTTTCTATTTCCCATCCGTCATAATTCCTATCCCAAATTATCCTAAATACCATCCAATTTAAATTTCATATATTCTAAATACAATCCATTGACTTTTTATTTACACCCAATAGTAAAATGTAAAATCACCCTAAAGCTAACCCAAAAAAAAAAAAAAAAAAACCTAAGTTGAATCGCGTTTTCGTCTCCAACTCCACACCGACCACCATCTCTTTCACCCCATCTCCATGATTATCACCACGTTCACTAAAAATAGAGGAGGATTGGTGTGTGATATTTGCTAGACTTTAAAGATGGTGGACAAGAGAGACGAGT
The DNA here is from genome assembly GCA_023531295.1 of Papaver armeniacum. NCBI lineage: Eukaryota > Viridiplantae > Streptophyta > Magnoliopsida > Ranunculales > Papaveraceae > Papaver > Papaver armeniacum. The sequence continues at coordinate 64,785 of JAJJWW010010439.1, forward strand.
GCATTCACGGTTTACATTGTACTGATCGAATGATAACCTAATTTTATGTTAGGTGGAAAACCATGATCTTAAGTAAACCCTATTGTGCATATGGTAGTATAGTCGGTGTGATTTGATTAGCTTATTCTGGCACATCCAAGAACAGTTCAAGTGCAATTGGTGTTGTACATTTTTAAGGTTACCTTGCTAATGTGATTAATTAATTAACAACTCAAAACCATTGTTTATAAGGTAGCTAGGGTTCTAGTAAAATTAACATAATCTGATGAATTAGGGTTGAGATAATTTTTCAAAGTTTTCCATTAATGGATCTTCCATAATAATGGTTTACTGACTAATTGCCTATAGTACTATAATAATAATGGGAATCTGAATTAGGGTTTTTAACTTGATCATTTTTTGTTTTGCTTAATGAAAAAGAGGGATTGAATGATTCACGAAGAAGATCATAGTCAAAGTTAATTTGACTTTTAATAGGTGGTAAATAGAAAAAATTGGAATTCAAAAGTGAATTGATTTTAATAATTGTGAAGGGGATGGGAAATAGGAATAATGAGGATTGGAAATAGGGAAAACCTTTTATATATCCTAAATACTACTTCTTGACTTGTTATATACACCCAACAATAAGTGACTCAATATAGCCAAAACCCACTTCTATTTTCATCTTTTAAACCCGACTCTTCACCATTAATGGTGAACATCAGGACTTAAGTGATACCGCTATACCATTACCATTAGAACAACCTATACTCGGACCATGATTACCAGCGTTAAAGTCACCACTGTTATGAGCACAGTTGCCACCCCCTTCTCCAAATCAAAATTTAATCAGTCAAAATTTGATTAGAAAACGAGACCAAACATATGTAACTCAGATTGTTTATTATCCCACGATAACTCAAACTTGATCGATGGGATTATTATTCCTTTCAGTAATATGTAAAATCAATCATGTAGGCAAGTAACACTCAAACCTAAAAACTAGTAGGGATAAAACAAACAGGAATTTCAAGTTCAATCGCGAACATATATTAATATCAAAATAATCACCGGACCATCATAATTAATGATCATCTGATTAGTCTATTTAAGAACTAAGTGTCCTTGTTTTGAAATTCATACGGACCATACATGTGAAATACAAGGATACGTGAAACAAACCCTAACATTTAGGAGGAAGAAGAAGCGGTATAGATAGGCTCGGATGCTCAATTTTCTCTGTTCATTTTTGATTTTAAACGGAATTGAAAGAAACCTAGCTAGGATTAATACCTTCTTAATGAGTTTTTAACGAAAATAGATATCAAACCAAGAAGACGACAAATACGGTGGTGATAATCATAGTCAAATTAAGTTGACCATTATAAGTGGTAAATAGGAAAAAGCAGAATAAGAATAACCATAAAATTACTTTGAAAATTCATATGAGGGTGACAAATAGGTGGAACCTCATGAAATGCCGTTTTGTTTTCACGTTTCTATCATGGTAGAAAATAAGAATGCGCTGGGCGAACCAATGGAAATCTCAGTGCTTACGCGAATGGTTCGTCATATTGCACCATAATGGCATTCGATATACAAAATCACACAGAAAAATAAAAATGGAGATGCAGGGTATCGAACCCTGTACCTCTCGCATGCAAAGCGAGCGCTCTACCATTTGAGCTACATCCCCATGCTTGTTTATGTATAGCAGCCAATTAATAGGTGGTTTAACTCTCAGTAAGTTTTCATGGCCGCTGTTAATTGAGAAAAAAATTTAAACTTCCAAGGGGTTATGAGCCTTTCTTGTCGGCTAATTTTGCACTTTGATGACAGAGGAGTCACAGTTCACACCGAGTGGACAATTCAGTCAATTGCATATCTTAAAATTTTGGGACTGGAAATTTTAGAAAAGGTTGATTATTGTGAGTATTTTAGAAATGGATGGGTATCCAACCATGATACTTCCAAGAGATCGCACAGTGAAGATGTGGAAATTTCATGACTATAACAAAGAGAATGGAACATCTACTGCTAGTAGTGAAAAAGATTGGACTGAAGTGAATGTCAGACTACCTTCTACTTGACCGGATGATCTTAGAAACCTATAATCCACCACCTAACATGTATAGTTTCAGAGGAATATAAAGTTTGGCTGCTTTTATTCTTACAATCTGATAAAGAAGACTTTCAGGAAATTCAAAACCAAAGGAATTTCCTTCATTCCAGAAGACTGCAGTACTGAATGTGCAACTTTGGTAGAAAATCTTGTGTCTGTTCAGAAGAAACTGCAACAACAGTGTGCTGAGCCCTTCAGGTTAACTGCAACAGAATACTCCTGTTGGCTAACATGGTTGTATAAGACTACCTAATACGCTATATATAGAAACATGGGGAGATTTAATGGATTATCATCCACCAGCAGTGCTGGTGGTTATGAAGCCGAAAATAAATAAAATCGATATCAGTTTCAACTTAACAAGAACCATTACTACCAAATTAATAAAACTGAGTTGAGCTAGTGGATATCAATATTATCAATATTTACAAAGGTAGATGATATCAAGGATTCCACCAAGACTAACTTTCCTAGTTTCCTACCTCATACTACTTGTAACTTACTGCTGACCAAAACAAAATAACCCAAAAGCCATTTGTTACCTTATCATTTCAAAAGAGAATCAAGATGTTCTCGTGACCTCTTCATGAAACATTCGAGCGAGTAATCAAATACTGGGGATCCAGGTTGAAGTCTGCAAATACGTTTAATACCCATCTGTTCTGTACACCTTGCATTTGGACCTTCTAGCCAACCCACCACAAATATACAGGAACAACCCTCTTCTCCTCCTTCGCGTGTGTGGGGTTCACGTTCTATCTGTTGTTAACACCATGTAAATATTGGACGAAGTCAGATTAGCAATAGCATTTCCTAGGAGTGTAATGTAGTTCATGTTTTCTGTGTCCACCCAACAACACCACTAACACCCTAAATTTAAGCATATATGAAGGAGATAAACGAATTTGCACTAAAACAAACACAAAGCCACCGTGTCGACCCGCCGATTCAACAACTCACATTATGGAATCTATTGATTAATGGACTCAGACAAAACAGCAACTCAAAATAAAACCCTAAAACCCTGAATCAAAACAGAAATTGTCAATATCACATGAACCAAGCAATGAAGCAGTCACCAACTCACTCACCGATTCAATAACATTCACTAACTCACCACCACCCATATACCCTAAAACTTAAACCGCATATACATACAGTACAAGAAAATGGAAAGAATTTAAAGCTCACAATGAATCAGTCATAGATCCAACTCACCGATTCAATGACACCATTGTAGAACTTGTGATCATCTTCACCTTCTTCAAGTACAGCACAGACATCCGATCCACGTCTCAAATCATAACACTCTCCATCCTGTACCTGAAGACAAGCTGGACGAAACCTGTTCAAAAACTGATCTAACTCGTTCACTGTTTTGAAATCCTTGACATTGAACTTCTCATCATCTTCTTCATCAAACCCGGAGAATTTCACAGTAAGAACGGTGTTTCCCTTGCTTAGAACAAGTCTATCTACTGTGTACCAAGCATCATCTTTGATTGAGCGGAAATCTAAAAGTGGCTTTTGAATCTTTTGACTGGTTTTTCCCATTTTACCCTAAAAATTTCTTATGCAGAGAAGAAAGACGAGGGGAAAAAGTAATGAAATGATGGTGGAGTGGAGCAGAAGGTGATAGTAGTACGTAAGACAGGTGTATACAGCAGCACGCTTCAGACAAGACAAATGTCCGAAAAGGAATATAATACTCTTAACCTACACCACTATACTTGGTATCCTACACCGCATCACAACACTGATTTGACATTATGACTTGCGAGAAAAGGGGATACGAAAATGTAAAAGTGGACAGGATAAAGATGATGAACTCCGGATTAAAATGTCCCGTAATAATTCCAATATATTTTGGTTTTCTGGACCATCCCATATGCAGTCTTCTGCATGAAGAACGCATGAAGAATCATCACATGGGAATCAGTATGACCAAATCATTGTTATATGTCATCATCACTAGCTCTCCTTGACTACTTCAAGACCTTGACTACGTCTCTTCTAACCACTCCCTTTGCAACCACTATAAATTACTAACCAGAGTGCAGCAGGCTAAGCAAGAAAAACCACTCTCAATATCTCCAAGACTAGCTAGCTTAATGGCAGTGTTCAGTAATCTCCTTGTTTTGCTTTGGGTTTTTCTCTCATTTGCTTCCATTTCTAATAACTACTTCTTCGCTCAAGCTTGTTTTAGTACTGATCATGGTGGCGCTACTCTCCAAATCGGTGCCTACTACCATACTTGCCCTGATGCTGAACGTATCATTTATTCAAAGGTTGAGGAAGCTGTGATGAACGAACCAAGAATGGCTGCTTCGCTTCTTCGTCTCCATTTCCATGATTGTTTCGTTAATGTGAGTATATCATCCTTCAAATAATATCTTGCATCTTTATTTCTCTGTGAATATGCATTTTTGCAGATTAAAGCTAAGCATTGATATATGTTGGCTGCAGGGTTGCGATGCTTCTGTGTTGTTAGATGATACAAGTACCTTTGTCGGAGAAAAGACTGCACTACCCAACTCTAATTCTCTGAGAGGGTTTGATGTGGTTGATGCAATAAAATCTGAACTTGAATCTGTGTGTCCCGAGACTGTTTCATGTGCTGACATTCTTGCTGCTGCTGCACGAGACTCTGTTGTTCTGGTAATGTGTTCACCATCTAACTGAGCTATAATCCGATAGTTTATATAATGATGTTGCGGTTTTTACGTTATAACAACATGTTTTTGATTGCAGTCTGGTGGACCGGGATGGGATGTTCTGATGGGTAGAAAGGACAGCTTGAGTGCTAGCAAAACAGATGCGAATAACAACATCCCAGCTCCAAATTCAGATCTGAACACCCTCATCACCAAATTCCAGAATGTTGGCCTTGACTACACTGACATGGTTGCTCTGTCAGGTGATATGCTTTACCCTTTTATCTATCTGAATTCATCAAACTCTAAAGCTAAAACTCAGTGCAACTTACCGTTTGCAGGTGCACACACCATCGGTCAAGCTAGGTGCTCGTCATTCAGCTCTTCTCTTCAGGGTCGTAGCAGCAGTAGCTCTGATGGACCAGCCCCTCGACCTACAATTTGTAGCATCATTGAAGCAGCTTTGCTCCAACGCTGAAAGCAACAACAGTGCAACTCTAACAGCTCTGGACCTGGCAACACCAGCAACATTTGATAATCAGTACTTCATAAACCTTGTCTCCGGTGAGGCACTTCTGCCTTCTGATCAAGTGCTCGCTGCTGGGAATAGTCCAACTCTCGAGATAGTGGAGTCATATGCAATCGACCCACTGGCTTTCTTTGAGGACTTCAAACAGTCTATGTTAAGGATGGGAAGCTTGAGTCCACTTACCGGCGCAAATGGCCAGATCCGTCGGAACTGTAGGGTCACCAACTAATAGGCTGTTATGATTAAGAATACCATTTTATTGTTGCTAGTTCATGATGGTGTAAGTTTGAATCGGTTGTGTTAACGACCTTTATCAGCATTATTATTATCTATTAATGGACAATGGTTATCTTGTTAGTTTGCTCAAGTTTTACATGGACTCAGACCACCATTTAGATATCAGACGCTCATGACTGAAAGAGTAATCATAAAGTAGCTTAAGGCATGAAACTAAATCATCAAACATGTCAATGAGTTAGTTAGGACAAAGTTCTAGATGATATCAAAACCTCACTGAAAAGAAACTTGCATGGTTCCTGATCATTTCTCAAAACTGCTTTAGCCACATCAAGCATATAAGATAGAGAGGTCTGATTTCTTTTTTACGCAAGAATAGTACATACCTTTGGTCGCAACCCACTGTCATAGCTTCGTCCCCAATTTTGAGTAACAATATCTCCATTCAGATTGCTAACTGCTTTAAACAAACTTCTCCAGACAATTAATGAAACTGAAATGCATCACAAAGTCCATTCATTCGAACTAAATATCTCCATTCAGATTGCTAACTGCTTTAAACAAACTTCTCCAGACAATTAATGAAACTGAAATGCATCACAAAGTCCATTCATTCGAACTAAAATGTGAGACGTGATATGTTTCCTAAGTACAAGGGTTTTCCAACCAACTCTCTATAGAAGGAAGAAAGAACTCTCAAACATTAAAAACAAGCAAAATTATTGTAATGCCCTACCCTAAGCGAGAATCATACCACTAGACCAAATGCCCTGTTGTTGTCAACGAAGTAGAAAGAGACAACTTTATAAGTTCCATATAGTTGGAAAGCTGCGGGATCTAATTAATAGCAATAATTACTGTAATTTGAATTGGCAAAAGAAGAAAGAAAATGGAACAGATTCAACACTGTTCCTCGAACTGCCCATTACGAGGAAGGAGATCTTTGGAACTTTAGATTTTCTGTGTGATAAGTTTAAAACACTTGGAAATAAGGAAAGAGAGAAATTGTGCTTCTTGGCATATGGCGTAATATGCAGGAATCATATAAGGATTCTACTGAGCAAATTGATGGGTTAATAAAATTTGTTCAAATGGAGAGAACTCTGTCTGTTTAATCTCGAATAGAGATTCTTGGCGAAGAACACAACATACATTATATGATAACATTCACGAATTCAGAATTCTAGTTCTACCAGGATATACAGGAGATGCATCGTTATAAAAAATAAAAATTCTGACCTGGGCATTTTTGTGATGGAGGTTGTCTGGTGCTTGTGCTGGTGGCGGACGTGGTGATGCTTGTGCGGGTTGTCTCATGTCTGTTATACTCTTATACCCATATGTATGACAGCAACATTAAGACCAACATTGGTACAATGACTGAAACAAACATCAACCTTAATTATGCCCCCACCTTTTAGAATTGATCTCTCTGACTCCAAAACAAAAACAATTGAGCATGAACTGATCTCTCTTACACAAACAGGAAGTATCCCAAAAATAATTTTACTCAAACAATTGCCTTAACAAAGACAATTTCAGGCTAAAAACAGGCATGCCTGGAAACAGAAGCTTTCCGCAAAACAAAAGGCACTAAGTTAATGAGTGAGAACTTACTTCTTCTTCAGTCACGTTCCTAGGAACAGATCCACTGGAAAGATACGAACGTAGCACCATCAGTGTTATCTGAAGAGAAATAAGCAACGACTCAAAGAAAGAATACTCAACATAAACCCTGTTATAGTAGTCAGTGTAAGCGATATCATGACCTTCATATTACCTAACTTAATTAGGTCAATCAGGTCAAACTGATGAGGAAACGTTAAAAAATTTCAAGCAGTTACACCTGTGGATAATTCAATTAGCATGAAAATCAATGAAATAATTTACTTGGAGCAAACCCTCCTCTACCAGAGAAAGGAAACCCTCTTTTCTGTCCAGAAATTGGCATTTCATGACTCCCACCAGTCCAGAAATTGTCATTCCATGACTCCCACCACCAATAAAGCTACTTTCAACCCACCAACACTACCCAAACCGCCTTGTTAAGTACTACTTTTCAAGTGTGAGATAGAGAGTAATTGGAAGCCCCAATAGCATCTCATATTACAACAGTAACCACCTAATTGTCTCTTAACTTTCCTGTATCAACAACCCCAATCTAATATTTCAATGGGATATTTAGACTTTGGGTCCCAATTTTGTGACCAAGTTTGTGTTTGGGTCTTGAGAAAATTTTAATTAGAGTTTGGGTCCTGGACCATAGTTGACCGTCTTGACCGTTAACAAAAATATATTTAATTTTAATAGATTTTTTTTTTTTTTTTAATAATTGTTATTATTTGTTTTCATTTAATTAATACTCAAACAAAGCTCCCAGTGGGAAGAAGAGTAGACTAGGCGTTTATTTAAATAAAATAAATTTAATTTTAATAGATTTTTATTTAAGTAATCCCTCAACTTGTTCTTCATACACGCCGGCCTTTATGGGTGCAGAGTGATCTTCTTATTGTATTTGCTCGAAGCAAACACTTTGAACCTTCCTACTGATCAAGGGGTTTATCCACTTGATTTTCTCAGCAAAATTTTCTACAGTCAAACAAAAATTACTTCCATTTTCTTCATCTCTAGCAAAGCCCTTACTCATTTCTTAGCTCACTGTATGTATTCATTGGAGTTTGGAGATTATATTTAAGCTCTGTTTTACCTATCTCAAATTTGTTTTTTGTTCTTGTTAAAGCCAATTTTCTTCATGTATCCATGAATCGACCGTACAATTATGGTTGATTCTTTGTGATAGATTCTGGGTTTTCTTTAATTTTCTGAAAAAAACCCATATTTTCTTCTGTTTGTGGTTGAGTAAATAGTGAACAGAACCTGTTTGTTTAATTGTTTCAATGGCTGCTTTAATTTCCACTCTTAAATGTTATCCATTGGTTCTTCCACAAAACCCAACTTCTTGTTTGTCTTAGAAACAACCTCTATCACTTCCAATTTCATCTCTGCACCATCACGATGAGCTCAGGGTGACAGCTTCTTCTGCCGTAGTGTCCAGTTTGAACCCATTTTCTACATTATCTTCAACAGCTTGGTGCTTTTGGGGATTTTGATTCGAAGAAGATAAAAGAAGAAATCATTAGGAATTTTCATTACGGTGCGTCAATTTCAAAATTAATGAGCTAGTAATGGGGTCGTGGTAAGTTGGAAGAAGATAAGACGAAGAAAATGGCAAAGTTGGTAAATAAACAAAAATCCAAATTTCAGTTGGTCTTTTCTGCACTTAACCAGCTTATGTAACTGTCAAGACGGTCAACTATAGTCCAGGACCCAAACTCTAATTAAAATTTTCTCAAGACCCAAACTCAAAGCTGGTCACAAAATTGAGACCCAAAGTCTAAATATCCCTATTTCAATCTTATATGGCAGAAGTCAAGTATCTAGCTAAGTAATGAAATTTGACAAACACTTCAGATAAGGAGCTAAGAATGAGCACAATGAACCTTGCGGTTCAGGAAATTCAACAAACGCATAAAGTGCATGGGAATTTTCTTGTAGCAGTAGACCATATTCTTCGCATGGAACCTAATTCAAAAAAGAAGATACTTACAGAGATGTAAAGCGAAAATCTTGTTTCCTCGGTGTTAAACTGTCAATGGTGGATTTTGTGGTAGTGCTGAAGAAGGCAGAGGATGAAATTGGTAGTGGTGGTGCTTCAATCGATAGAGAAGTGGTTTGAAGATTGAAGACAATTTCAATGAGAAGGAGGAGGGTGGTGGTGAGTATGAATTGAAATTGGAATCGATGTATGCATTGGGAAACTGGTGGTGATGGTGTTGCTGATGATGATAGTAGTGGTCCAACTCATTCACTGTTTTGAAATCCTTGACATTGAACTTCTAATCATCTTCTTTATCAAACCCAAAGAATTTCACAGTAAGAACGGTGTTTTTCTTGCTCAAAATCAGTCTATCTACTGGAAATCTAAGAGTTGGGGTTGCTTTGTTTTTCCCATTTTTTTTTTTTTAAATCCCTAGAAATTTCTTCTGCAGAGAGAAAAGAGAAGAAAGAAGGAAAAGTAATAATGGTGGAGCAGAGGAAGATGACAATTGTATACAGCAGCACATTTCAGAGTTCAGACTTCAGAGTCAGACAGACAAATGTCTAAATAAGAATATAATACTCTTAACCTACACCACTGTAAACATTATCCTACACCGCATCAGAGGACTGATACGAGAAAAGGGGGTGATTATGTGAAGTGTGATTTTATAAAAGTGGACAGGATTACTTCAGATTAATTGTGTCACCTGACGGGTACTTTGCTCAGCAAGAACCACTCCCTTTGCCACTAAAAATTGCTAGGAAAGAACCACTCTCATTGCAGTGCGTTTTTTTTTTTTCATTTGCTTTCAAGTATTGCTAAGATTCTAGCTAGCTTGATGGCAGTGTTCAGTCTCCTTGTTCTGCTTTGTGTTTTTCTCTCATTTGCTTCCATTTCTAATAACTACTTCTTCACTCAAGTTTGTTTCAGTACTGATAATGGTGGTGCTGCTCTCCAAATCGGTGCTTACTACCATACTTGCCCTGATGTTGAACGTATCATTTATTCAAAGGTTGAGGAAGCTGTGATGAACGATCCACGAATGGCTGCTTCGCTTCTTCGCCTCCATTTCCATGATTGTTTTGTTAATGTTAGTACGTCATCCTTCAAATAATATCTTGCATCTTTATTTTCTCTGTGAATATGCATCTTTAGAGATAAAGCTAAGTATTGATGTGTATATATTGTTGGCTGCAGGGTTGTGATGCTTCTGTGTTGTTAGATGATACAAATACGTTTGTCGAAGAAAAGACTGCACTACCCAACTTGAATTCTCTGAGAGGGTTTGATGTGGTTGATGCAATAAAATCTGAACTTGAATCTGTGTGCCCAGAGACTGTTTCATGCGCTGACATTCTTGCCACTGCTGCACGAGACTGTTGTTCTGGTAATGCCTATTAGTCTTTAATGTTTACCGTCTAATTGACTGAGCTATTTACCGTCTAACTAACTGAGCTGTAAAGCTGATAATTGATATAATGACGGTGCGATTTTTACGCTATAACAACAGCATGTGTTTTGATTGCAGTCTGGTGGACCGGGATGTTCTGATGGGTAGAAAGGACAGCTTGAGTGCTAGCAAAACTGATGCGAATAACAACATTCCAGCTCCAAATTCAGATCTGAACACCCTCATCACCAAATTCAAAAATGTTGGTCTCGACTGCACTGACATGGTTGCTCTATCAGGTGACATGTTGTTTTCCCCTAATTTATCATTTTATCTATCTAAATCCATTAGAGTCTAAAGCTAAAGCTCTGTGCAACCGCCGTTTTCAGGTGCACACACCATCGGTCTAGCAAGGTACTCATCATCCAGCTCTTCTCTTCAAGGTCGTAGTAGTAGTAGCTCTGACGGGCCAGCCCTCGACTTACAATTTGTAGCATAGTTGAAGCAGCTCTGCTCCAACGCTGAAAGCAACAACAGTGCAACTCTAACAGCTCTCGACTTGGCAACACCAGCAACATTTGATAATCAGTACTTCATTAACCTCGTCTCAGGAGAAGCTCTTCTACCTTCTGATCAAGTGCTCGTAGCTGGTAACAGTCCAACGCTGGAAATCGTCGGGTCATATGCAATCGACCCAAGGGCTTTCTTTGAGGACTGTTTGAGGACTTCAAACAGTCTATGGTGAGGATGGGAAGCTTGAGCCCACTTACCGGCGGAAATGGCCACATCCACCGGAACTGTAGGGTCACTAACTAATATATTAAGAACACCATTAAGGACAATGGTGTTCATGGTGTTCTGGTTGCCAGTTCATGATGTGTAAGTTCGAATCGGATGTGTTTAGGACCTTTATCAGCATTGTTATTATTATTATATATTAATGGACTATCATCTTGAGTTGTTCAAGCTTAGAAGTTAGAAGTACACTGGACATGAGTAATGCATCTCGAGTTGCATCCTAAATTGAATCAGCGCAATATTGCTCATGTTACAGATTTTGATAACTTTCTGGACTTCCTACGGTAAAAAATATCCATCAAGTGTTGCTGAAATTAAAATCAAAGTGAGCAACATACATATCACATAATATGTGCACAGCACAGCTAATAGGACTACGGCCCAGCTGCCTTTTGCTTGTTTCCTGCTGGAGACTTGTGAAATTGCAGGGAAGACCTGCTCAGGCCCTAGCAACTTCTGTACATCAAAGTAAAGCACAGACATATCTACCAGAAGTTATGATTTCAATTCACCGAACAACCAAATACCTCATTGCAATGTTAACAGATGATAAAACAGCAAGCGTAACAAAGTCTCAAAACAAAACGAGAAAGAAAAGAACCACTTGGACAATGAACCGAGAATTTAAAAAACATATTCCTAGAGGACCACTGCAAACATGAACAACCTTTCAATAATCACCACCGCGAAGACGGAGGACAAGGTGAAGAGTGGATTCTTTCTGAATGTTATAATCAGCTAGAGTCCTTCCATCTTCCAATTGCTTTCCTGCAAAAATCAACCTCTGCTGATCAGGTGGAATCCCCTCCTTATCTTGGATCTTTGCTTTCACGTTGTCAATGGTATCAGAACTCTCCACCTCCAATGTGATAGTCTTCCCAGTAAGGGTCTTAACAAAAATCTGCATACCACCACGTAGACGAAGAACCAAGTGAAGCGTTGATTCCTTTTGAATATTGTAATCTGCTAAGGTTCTTCCATCTTCCAATTGCTTCCTGCGAAAATCAATCTCTGCTGGTCAGGAGGAATCCCTTCCTTGTCCTGAATCTTGGCCTTCACATTATCAATTGTGTCAGAACTCTCCACCTCCAAAGTGATAGTCTTTCCTGTTAGAGTCTTAACAAAAATCTGCATTCCTCCCCTAAGACGCAACACCAAATGAAGGGTAGATTCCTTCTGAATATTGTAATCAGCGAGTGTACGGCCATCTTCAAGTTGCTTGCCCGCAAAAATCAACCTCTGCTGGTCTGGAGGAATTCCCTCCTTGTCTTGAATTTTGGCCTTCACATTATCAATTGTATCAGAGCTTTCAACTTCAAGGGTGATGGTTTTGCCGGTAAGGGTCTTCACAAAAATCTGCATACCACCACGCAGGCGAAGAACAAGATGAAGGGTTGATTCCTTTTGGATGTTGTAGTCTGCAAGGGTACGACCATCTTCGAGCTGTTTACCAGCAAAAATTAACCTCTGCTGGTCTGGAGGAATTCCCTCCTTATCTTGAATCTTCGCCTTCACATTGTCAATGGTATCAGAGCTTTCAACTTCAAGGGTAATGGTTTTGCCAGTAAGGGTCTTCACAAAGATCTGCATACCACCACGAAGTCGAAGGACGAGATGGAGAGTAGATTCTTTCTGGATGTTGTAATCAGCTAAAGTCCTACCATCTTCGAGCTGTTTACCAGCAAAAATCAATCTCTGTTGGTCTGGGGGAATTCCCTCTTTGTCCTGAATCTTTGCCTTTACATTGTCAATAGTGTCAGAGCTCTCAACCTCAAGAGTGATTGTCTTGCCAGTCAAAGTCTTAACAAAGATCTGCATACCACCACGAAGACGTAGCACAAGATGGAGAGTAGATTCTTTCTGAATGTTGTAATCAGCAAGAGTCCTTCCATCTTCAAGTTGTTTACCAGCAAAGATCAATCTCTGTTGATCTGGAGGAATTCCTTCTTTATCCTGAATCTTGGCTTTAACATTGTCAATAGTGTCAGAGCTTTCGACCTCAAGAGTAATGGTCTTCCCGGTTAGAGTTTTCACAAAAATTTGCATCTGCATTAAACAATAACCATTCGATATGAGTAATCCACCACAAAATATAAGTAATTCGTAACAAAATTTTAATCCAAAACTCTATAAACAACACACCCTAACCATTAAAAAAAACAAGATCATAAGAAGCTACAAATTCTCTACATCAATATTTGCATCCAAATTGATAACCTCAAGAGTAATGTTCTTACAGGCTGCAATTATCAAAAAATATTTGCATCTGAATCTAATCTAAATAATCAATATGACCTATTCCAGTAATCTAATCTAAATAATCAATATGACCTATTCCAGTACTTGTTAACAGCGAAAAAACTTTGCATGCACATAATAAAAGTACCTTAATCTGAACAGATTCTAACACCATTAAATCAGCACAAATAAGCTAATTACAAAAATTCTAGATTCAATTTCCATATCAATCCGTCAAATCGGAACTAAAAACCCAAACCCTGAATCAGATCAACCAACGAATCTAAAGCCAAAAAAAAAAAAACTAATTACAGATAGAGGCAAATATATAAAATTGAGATAATATCCTAAAATAATATCAAATCAAATATAAGAAACCTAAATATCGATTTTAAATCCAAAATCAACATATTATAAAAAGCCCTAAATCATGATAACAAATCAAAAAGCTCTAAATCATCTTCATAAAAATCAACTAGTGATTAGAGAGAGGCAGATGTCGATCGAAAGATTACCTTGATTTAGACAGAGAGGGGATGAAAATCTGAAAAGCGTTTTCGATCGGAAACGTGGATTGGGAAGAAAAGGAGGCAGAGAAGATAATGAAACGTGGATTGGGAAGAAAAGGAGGCAGAGAAGATAATATCTATGAAGATAATTGGACTTATCATGATATCTATTTATTTATAAGGTCTTTGAAACGGAACGGGCCAGAACTTGTAGAACGGGGCCATATCTTGTGAACCGACTAAAAAATAGGAAACGGAGAGAATACTTGGTAGTCGGTCGGTAGTGACGTTAGGAAGCAAAGATTGTAGGAAGCAAAGATTCACTGATTTGGTTGAGAGCACACTATGGTTATGGTAATGGATTGTGTTTGCCTGTGTAACTTAATTGTAGCGAAATTCAATTACCATGGTCCTTCGTTTCCGTTTAGTACGACGGTTTGTCGTTTTTCGCTTCGCTACTCTTAAGGTCGAGCACAATCCTAAGTCATTTCACTTAGTTATGGCTTATTTGTAGGGGAATCCAACAATTATATGGTCTTTCATGTCGTTTAAATGTAGCGAGAACCCTTTAACTATACTTCAAAATTGATTAGATCTGATGCGGGTTATAGCTAAGGGAAATCATACGGAAACTGAGTATCTGTTGAAAAATTTGCTTTATGGAAACTGAGTTTTCGTGTGATTTTCAATGGAAACTAAGTGTTTGTTTCTAAATTTTCAATTTTACACTTTTTTTTTTCTTCACTTTTACCTCTTTTATTTCATCGTAAAGCTACATTTGGCATTGAGTTTCCGTGAGATTAAGCTAAGGGATGCCCCTCACCCATAGTAAGGTGCACCTCCCACAAATTTTGCTTAGCTTCAAATAAACTATAGATAAGAGAAATTCTTGACCATTGTGCTTGTTCTAATAGTTAACCAGATCGGATACACACTTAAGCCAAGGGATGAGACACGAAAACTCAGTTTTCGTCTGAAAAATTACTTTATGCAAACTGAGTTTCTGTGCAATATTTAACGGATACTCAGTAACCATTTTGGTTTTCACTTTTTTACACTAATACTTCTCTTTTTTCACTCTTTTTATTTACTAAACCACTTTTAGTTTCCTATTATTTTTAGAGTGCAAATTTGCGCATCCTTATAACCGGGGTGCACGTCCCTACTTCCATGGTTGGTCCACGTCTCGGCTATGTGGTTTTCGGTTTTCCCTTTTACTTTTTAATTAAAAACTATATTTAATATTAGTGAATTATTAAAAGGTTGTCACTTTCTGTCTCCGATTCTCCTTCGATTCTTTTTTTCTCTCTTTCCGAGAACAAATTTTTTTTGTGCAATTCTTTTATGTTAAAGGATATTAACTTGTAGATGGTGAATTTTCGACAAAGGCTAAAATCGTAAAATCATGATGCTACATTTTCTGACCTGGCTTCAGGAATGTATGTGACAATTCATATTTTATGATCCGTGAACTATTTCACGATCTCTGTTTGAGCGAATATCCTCTTAGAGCTATGATGAATATGTTTCTCGAAAAGCCTCTCAAGTCGAGCTTTCAATGCTTCCCACATTTCATCATCACCTCTACATAGAATCAAAAATGATTGTGAGGCTCCTAGACATATTGCATGCTAGTATACAGCTTAACGCTTTCAGGACGTCACGCTGCTCGTTGTTCCCTGAATATGTAGATATACCGTGTATAGAATCTCTTAATGATTGGGCGGCTCCTAGACATATTGCATGCCAGTATAGAGCCTAACCCTTGAGGACGTCACGATGTTCGTTGTTCCCTGACTATACATCATCCTAAGAACAATTATGATGCTTCAACTATCTCATATCTCAATTATGCAATAGGTTAATTCTGGCGTGTCATTCATCAACTGAATTCCTAGAAAATAATCTATTTTATCTCATTACTTTGTTTCATGGCTGATCCTCAGCTGGATTCTATGGATTAGTAATAGATACTCAATTCATTTTATTACTCCGTTTCATGGCTAATTCTCAACTGAATTCCATGAATTGGTAATAAATATTCACTGATCGGGCAGCTGAGCCACCACCGAGTAAGCCCCGAGAAAATGGTGCAAGTGTGCTCAACAATGATGCACGAACGAGCACCCAAATGCACGAACGAGCATTTAAAAATATGGACGAACGAGGAAACATATGCAAAATAAAAATAAAAATAATATAATAATAAAAAAGGCGCCTAGGGGACCGGGCCCACTGGTCATTCCGTCGTGGCCGGCCCCATACCTCTTCCCATTATCTTACCTTATTTTTATTTTTTTCCTAATCTCATGAAAACTCCTTGATTTGAGCAAACTCCCTCGTTTGAGCAAAACTCTTAGTTTCTCCATATTTTCTTCACATGATGAAAAATAATTAATGAAATAGGGAAAGGTGTCACCGGACCGGGCCTACTAGCCGGCCGGCCATGCCCTAGCCGTGGCTGGTCACACACCTTATGATCCCTTTATTTTATTATTATTTAATTTTTAAATTTTAAATTTTTTTTAAAAAGGCACCGCAAGGCTTTTATTAACAAAAGAATCAAATACAAGGTACAATGTCGATGGAGGGCAACCTAGCAACAAGTTGGGCCCCTACACCTTTTTGAATAGCCATTCCTAACCTATGAAATAAAAAGTAACCGGTATCACAATTGGCGTTGTTGGCAATGCTGGTTCTTTAAGTCTATTCACGAAAGCCACCATATCATCACCTAGTTCTCCTAAGGTAGTGAATGCTAAAACTCCAAAACAATAACCATGTGTTTCACAAACAGTTGAATACTTATTATTATTATTATTATGAAAGAGAGCCCTTTGAGGCATTTATTATTATTATTATTATTATTATTATTTTTTATTATTATTATAAAAGAGCGCCGCAAAGGCTTTTATTAAAAATCAATATCGAAATCAACATTACAAGAGATGGTGGGCAACTTAGCAACAAGCTGGGCACCCACACCTTTTTGAATAGTAATGCCTATTCTATGAAACAAAGAGCAACCAACTTTATAGTTAGAATCGTGATGAATAAAGCAATTTCTCAATCTCTTCATGAATATGATAGCATCTTCGCCAAGCTCACCAAATGTAGTAAAAGCCAAAACATTGAACCCATAGCCATGTGACAAACACTTGTCTAAATATTTGTTA
The DNA here is from genome assembly GCA_023531295.1 of Papaver armeniacum. NCBI lineage: Eukaryota > Viridiplantae > Streptophyta > Magnoliopsida > Ranunculales > Papaveraceae > Papaver > Papaver armeniacum. The sequence goes on from JAJJWW010010439.1 coordinate 82,021, forward strand.
CACTTACGAGAAAGCTGGAAGAGATAGCATGGCCGGTGTGTAGTTGCGAGTTCGGCACTCAAAAGGAGATACAGACATCAAAACAAACGTCCTTCCCATCTTCCGGTTGTATACAAAAACATCAGCAGGCTTCGCTTCCTTACCATTAATATCATCTGATAAGAAACCTAAAGAGACTTTTTTTCTTGGAACAACACCCCCTTGTAACAAATATCTGCGACAACATCTCTGAGCATATCATGAAGAAACTTAGGACCGAGATCACTAGCACAATGCAAGGCATGGTCACCAAATATTTCCATAGCCTTGCCACAAAGATGACACTTCTTTGCCTTCAACAAACAGGGGTACTCTGAAGCGATCTTGCCAAGGCAGGCCCGAATTGCCTAGGCCCAATGCTGATTTAAACCACTTATGGGGATAGCTTTTAAAAATCCATTGCGTGCTCGATACTATTTCAACTGCCACATGTGAGACTCACGATCTGTAAAGAAAAGTTGGTTGGGATAGCTTCTTAATGACACCAAAGTATAAAACTGCCAACATTTTTCTTATAAAGGGGCAGCATCTATGATAATGAAGGAGGAAGGCGAGAGACCACTATCACTTGTGTAAAAATCTGCAAAAGCTTGCTCATATCTAGGACTTGGTTCGGATGCAGATGGAAGGTTCAAAATCTTATTTTGCAAGTATTGAGTCTGAGCACAAGAGGCAAGAAAGCAATACTTACCTGTATCAGCCATAGTATAAACACCTAAACCACCATCTATCATAGGTAACGTAGCTAGGCGCTGTTGAACTAAACCAAAGCCTGCACCATCTTCAACAATTATTATTATTATTATAAAAAGAGTTTTTTACACATGAATGGGTGGAAGTCGGGCGACAATCTGCGCGCCAACACCCTTTTGGATAGCCAAACCTATCCCATGGAAAAGCAAACCACCTACTTTGTTGTTAGCATCGTAGTTAGTCAAATAATTCTTCAATCTCTTTAATAGGTAAACAAAGTCATCTCCAAGCTCACATAAAGTAGTAAAAGCTAAGGCACAAAAACGGTACCCTTGAGACGCACACTTGTCAAAATATTTGTTACACTTGCGAGTAACTGCTGCGGAGATAGCGTGGCCTGGTGTGAAGCTGCGAATCACTCCACTCGAGAAAGGTGAAACTCCAGTCAAATCAAAGCAGGTGTCTTGTCCGTTTTCCCAATTGTAGATGAGGATGTCGTGCGGGCTTGAGAGCATTGTTGTTGTCAGACAAAATCCCAAACCTACCTCCTTCTGGTAGCGACACACGATCGTAACAAATATCCATGACAATATCTCTCACCACATTATCATAGAAACTTTATACCAACCTCGCTTGCACAATGGAGGGCATGATCCTCATAAACATCCATATCCGTCCTGACATGAGCATTTGCCATCTACAGGAAATAATGGTATACCAAGTCTCAGTGCGAGCAACGGCACTTGCAGGCGCGTGGACCAAGAGATGGCTAAGGCCTAGAATGGGAATCGCTTTCGAAAGTCCATAGCATGATCCAACTTATTACTTTGCCACAAAACTGCGTCTCTTGCTGTCAAAGTAAACTTGGCTGGTAGTTCCCTCTTAAAAACATCGAAATATTGTGTTTCCAAAGCTTTCATGGGATGTGGGGCAACAGAGTTGGTGTTGAAAGTGGAGAGGCCGCAAACCTGCATGTATTTATTGAGAGCATATTGGTAGTTATGGCTTGTCCCTGAAGTGTCGATGGAGTTAAGGATAGTATTCTGCAAATGATGTGTTTGAATTTGTGATGCAAGGTAACGATAATGCATTTTGGTATCGGCCATTGTATAGACCCTAAATCCTCCCCGTCTTAAAATGGAAGTGTATCAAGTCTTTGCTGAAGAATACCAAAACCAGCTCCATCACCGGTAACTATATGCTGTAAGTATCCCATTAGTTGATGATCGTAATGTTCTGTAACAGCAGGCAAAACTTGAGGGTTAGTAGTGCAAAGACTGGAATATAGTTTTGAGACACCCCGGTGCGGTTGCGAAAGTAACAAAAGTTCACTATGTGGGTCCTAATTTGTTTCACGAGTTCATCAGATGGACAGTTCTATCGGCTCTGAACTTGACCATATCACTACAAAATTGGCTGTCAAGGCTAACAGGCACTCCAAGAATTTTAACCCCATTAGAGGGCTTATTAATGTTCATAGGGAAGATATCTTCCATGAGGCTTCTTGGATCTACAACAGGACAGAAAATCTTCGTCTTCCTGATGTTCAAATGTAGCCCATGTGAAGCACCTTCTTGCTGAATGATCTTGAGAGCTTTAGACACCTCCAGAGTATCTCTTATGATAGTGCCATCGTCGAGATACCAAGCATGCATATCCAAGGAGCAAAGTGTGTAGCAATTTTGTGAACAAGTGGATGTAGAACTAAGGCAAAAGAAGTGGTCAAGGGGTCGCCTTGTTGCACTCCTTGGTGATGCAAGAATAGAGTCGTTGTAATATAGTCTTGCGGGTTGAGCATAACATAACTCAACCCACCTGGATATACTAGGACATATAGCCCTCACCTCTTTAATTAAGGTTGTCCTATCCACTAAGTTAAAGGCATTTGTAAAGTCCACAAGCATCATCTTATCTTATCTTATACTATAATAAAGAAAAGACCCCTTTTTGGTGAAGCTTTTTCACATGACAATAATACCCCCATTAACTAAGTTAATATTTGCATATTCTGAGGAATGCCATTGTTTTAAAAATAGATCAAAAAAATTAAAACTTAAATATCTTTAAAAATACACATCGGATTTTTGCAAAATTGATATATTTGGAAAGCTCTTTAAATTATCTATGTAATGAGTACAAACAAGGATATTAAATTTTTATTTTAATATTTTTTTTCTCCATTATTATTAAATTTGGTGTTGTTAAAAGATCCAATTCAAGCATGTGCATCGCACATGTGGCCTTACTAGTAGTGATAGTATTTTGTGTACCTTTCATTTCTAACATCCGATTGGCAGCGTGAAGAATGCTTTCGCCACCACAAGGGATCCCAACGCCAAATTGATGATCACCAAGATAATTGGCCATTTCGCTTCCAAGCTGCGGTAGGCTGCGATTTTAGAACAAAGTTGCCTCCAAATTGTCCCTCTTTGCGATGGGCACGAGTCCAACATCATACTTAAGCAATGGGGTTAAAGGTGCACTGGCAATATATGGCCTAAAACAGCAGGACAAACTCCGAGATAACCACAAATTAACAACACCAGCCAATTGAAGTGGCGGTTCTTGAAGCTACTGCCCATTTGCGGAGACCCTCAATGCATCAATAAGTGTTGAGCACGGAGACCATCTCTCCATAAGAGGTACCTTTAGGGAAACTCTGAGATAGCCTTCAACCTTTGTTTGACTACCCCTGACAACAAATACGGCCAGTAATAGTGTATATAGGGACGGTATGGGAGGGTGCATGAGGTGTTCTGTTGCGGTTAATTACGGTGTCTGGGTTATCTTGAGCAACACCATTAGAGATAAGATCCTAATAGCCGTATTATAGTGACCATGGTGAGCTTCTTTTTGCAAGCCTCAACATTGGTTTACTGTTTGTTTTACCTTGTTTCTGCTCTTTTGAACCTCCATATGTTCTTACTTGAGAACTTGTTGTAACAAAAGCAACAAAACCCTCTGGTTCATTCCATCTGGCTAAGGCCTGATATACTGAAGCAGTTTGAAGTCTTTTCCTGTTGCCAGGACCTCTCCTCCTTGGAACTTTTAGGAAAGTAAAGGTTTAGTGTGCAAATAGGAAATAGGAGCAAGCGAATCAAGAACATAAATCCAGGGGTGGGCTATAACTTTATCTAGAGAGGATTTTAGGGTTCGAGAAAAAATTAAGCCTGCATTGCGGAGGAATGCTGGAGATAGTTGTTTATCATTTAAGTGAAACCAGTTGAAATCTCCACAAATAAACTCAAAAAAAAAGAATCTTGAGGGTTGAGCCATGACGAGGGAATGTTATTGTCACTTAGGACACAGGCATAAGAGATGCAAGAATTTGTGGAGTGGGTTTATCGACACCGTAGATGAGAAAAATATGCGCCTCTACCATTAAAGGGCCACAAACAACTCTGACATGATCTTTGCGGAGGCTTCTGCAGAATAAACACGCATGCATGGAACACAACCACATATGTCTGATTATACGCAAAATCCTTTCCAGGCCATGTATACACTTACCACTATGTGTATTCTATCCCGACAGACAGAACTGTATTTGGTATTTGGGTAATGTCGATCATGTATATGCTTGAGGATGGAGGTTTTGACGTAACCCTTTCCCCCTACACCATCATGGCAGTCATCGAAGTGCTTGAAAGGACAATGGCAGTATATGTCGTCATCAGGATCATTATCTGCGCCAGTTGATGTAGCTTGAGAATTGGTAGAAGATACAAATTGCACTGCATTAGAAGAACCCACAAGAGATTGTGAAGATAGAGGACTTGATCTTGTGCTCGGTTGCTGAAAGATCTGAGATCTTGATCTAGTACACGGCATCTTCGGGATGATGAAGAAATCATGAACTAACCTTACCTGCGCTAGCGTCGCAACTCAAGAATAAATCGCAACTTAAGAATAAAATTAGAGTTTAGTGTATAGGAATTTAAGGTTTCAACAGCACTGAAAACTCAAAATACCATACAACAAAACACTAATTGCACCTTCACAGAGGATGATAAAACAACCACAAAGCAAACTTCAGAATCTGCAGAGTCTCCTAAACAATCACTCAAAAACTCCTCTCCAGATTCCTAAATACAAAATTGCATCTTCAAACACATACAAAAGAACAAACCCCTTCAGGATCCAAGTTCACAAAATTCAGCACCACTGATTTTGCTTCTTGAAACTCACACAAAAGAAAAATCCACAACTTCAGAACAACCACAGAAACGCTACTTCCAATTCTTCCAAATTGCTCAAAGAAAACCCCAAATTCAATTTTCGGCAAACACACACTTAAGAAAAACCCACAACTGCAGATCAACCACAAAACCCCTACTTCCAATTCTTCCAAATTACTCAAAGAAAACCCCCAATTCAATGTACCCAAATCCTAAAACTGCGTTGTCAATGTCTAGAAGAAAATGGGGTTTATGTGCTAAAAGCACAAAATTTTACGAGAGAAATTAAGGAAAAGAAAAAGAAACAGAATTACTCTGTACTTGATTCTGAAACAAAAATCACTCACAATTTCAAAAACCCCCTCTACCAATTGAGAAAAACAGGATTTCGGAACCCTGAATGAAAAAAAAAAAAAAAAAAACCTAACTCTAATCGACAAAATCCCCTCTACAATCAGTGAAAACGTGCGTACAAAGACCCAAAAACGCTGAAAAATCGAAGAAAACTAACCAAGATTTTGTTGCTGCAATCCTCACAGAGAAAAATTGCTGGTGATGAACGAGAGGGAAGAAAAACGATTAAGAAAAATTGCTTTTTATTATTATTATTATTATAAAGAAAAATCAATATTACAAGGAATGGTCGGCGACCTAGCAAAATTTGGCGCGCTAAACACTTTTGAATAACAATTCCTAGCCTATGAAAAGGAGAATTTCCCATCTTGAAATTGGCATCATGTCTAGCCATGCAATTTTTCAGTCTTTTGAGAAAGGAAATTGTATCCGCACCGAGCTCACCAAAAGTGGTAAAGGCTAGCACACTGAAATGATAGCCACGTGAAGAGCAGGTATCCAAGTATTTCTTGTTCTTGCGAGTGATAGCGGCTGACAATGGCCTGGCAGTAATGAAGTCGAGCACTTGTAAAAGGCGATACACCTTAATATCCATACATACATCCTTACTGTCCTCCCAATTGTAAACCATAATATCCATGGGTTTGAGATCATTACCTTCCTTCGAGAAACCCAAAGAGACTTCCTTCAGCAGTGACGCCCACTTTATAACAAATGTCGCAAAGACATCTTTCATTGAGTCATGACGAAATTTCTATCCAACCTCACTGGCGCAGTGAATAGTATGGTCGCCGAAGACATCCACGGGTCGTTTGCAAAAACCCTGGTTTTTCCATATTTTCTCAAATATTGCTCAAAAGGTCAAAAAGCCATAAAGTCAAATGGTCACATGACCGACTAGGCTATTCACGACAAATATTAAAATATTATTATTTTAATATTCTCAAAATATTGGTCGCACGAGCAAAGTTCTACTTGCTCATTCGAGCAAAATATAGAGTTTCAGTCAAGATCAAACTCTTCTGAAAATCCAAAATATTGCTCAAACGAGCACCAGAAAATACCAAAAATCTCAGAACTGAGACGCGGACACTATGGTGACACGGGCATGCTACCTTGACAGACCAAGGTCGGACCTTAGGCTTGCAAGGAGCCAGTCCCACACTCTTTCATAATTTTGACCTAATTAGCTATTAACAGTTCATATTGGGTCCAAACTCTTTCTAACCAACTTGGAATTTGCTCAATCAACCACCAGATGGTCCCAAGACCACCAAGGCCGGTTTCACACCCCTTGGCCGGTCGCTCATCTCTCCATAATTAGGTTTCATTACCTTATAACGCTTAGACGATCATTATTTCAATAAATGATTAAATAAGTATTTAATCATCCTTTCACCAACTGGTCAACAGAGGACCTTGGTGCATGCTCACACGAATACCTTGGAGCTACATGGTTGACCATTATTCCGTGTAGCCGGTCCCTCCTTCACTCATTGATCGATTTTCAGTAAATCAACAATTGATCAAAATTAGGGTTTCAAATTGAACGCTCTGCAAATCATAATTCTAGGCAAGTTTAAACACCAACAATTTTATATTGATCCAACAATCAACATCTTGATTAATTATATAATATTTGGTCCATCTACCAATATTTTAATTAATATTTTATTTGGTCATGCTACCAATAATTCATCAGACGAGCAATATTTTCTCAGACGAGGAATATTGATTCAACTATCAATATTCAACAATTCATCATACGGGCAACATTTGCTCAGACGAGACTTATTCATCCAATTATCAACATCATTCATTCGAGAACTATACGTCCCAGCAGACATGTTCAATCCATGAATTATAGAGCATTTGGCAATCATGCTCGACTGAACAATACTTAGACTCATCGTCTAATTAAGTCAACAACTGACTAATTAAATACATGTATGCCTTGCAGAATCCACATTCGTGAGACATCAATCACGTCACATGGGGGGATATTAATTAGGGTTTTGGTCTGGCGGCCTATGGCACGTGTGTTCATCCATGATGAGAAATTTGAGTAAGTTGTGAAAGCAGTTGAGGGAGTTAGCAAAGTAGTGGGTGAACGATCAACCAAGTCTCCGCACGACATAGAACTGATTTTACCACGATCTCCCACTTTCCCACTCTTTCATTCGAGCAACCGTCACACTTACTGGGGTCAATGTGTTTACTACTCTGACAATATAAATAAGTTCTGAACAACGATTGAACGACTGAAAATGCGGGGGTACAACAACCACACCCAACAATTCATTTGGAAATCTGAGAGGACTTAATCCAATATACTTTCTAGAAAATCAACTAGACAGTCAGACTCAATCTTGAGAAAAGTATATATAGGAGTTTATATCTCTAACTCTCTATTCAATCTGCAATCAGCGAATAGAAATTTGCGAACCCGATTGAATATAAGAGAAGTAACTTGAACGGTACCAAAAACCAATGTTCAAGGATCAATCAATTTCAATCAACAACTAAAGGTTGGGTTTCCAAATTAATCGATTCAACGCACAACCTGTGATATTTCAATTATATAACAAAATATAATGCGAAAAAGAAATAATACAGACACCAAAATTTTTTTAACGAGGAAAAACCGCAAATGCAGGAAAAAAACCCCAAGACCTAGTCCAGTTTGAACACCATACTGTATTAAGCCGCTACAGACACTAGCGTACTACCAATGAACTTCGGAATAGACTATAGTTGAACCCTAATCAATCTCACACTGATTCAAAATACAATTGCGCTCCTTACGTCTCTGATCCTAGCAGGATACTACGCACTTGATTCTCTTAGCTGATCTCACCCACAACTAAGAGTTGCTGCGACCCAAAGTCGAACATTTGATAAACAAATCTGTCTCACACATAAAAGTCTATTGGAATAGATAAATCTGTCTCTATGCGTTTTGTTCCGACTTTTGATAAATCAAGGTGAACATAAACCAATTGATAAACCGGCCTTATATTCCCGAAGAACAACCTAGTATTATCAATCACCTCACAATAATCTAAATCGTATGGAAGCGAAACTAGATATTGTGGAATCACAAACGATGAGACGAAGGTGTTTGTGATTACTTTTTATATTGCCAATCGGAGATTAAATCTCAATCAAATCTTAGAGAAGATAGTACTCAAACGATAGAATCGGGCAAGATCAGAACACGCAACTATAGAGAAAATAGTTGGGTCTGGCTTCACAATCCCAATGCGGTATTTAAGTCGTTAACCTACGGGGACGGTCAGTGAGAAACATCATGTTAAAGGAGAATTGACTCTAGCTATGCAACTAGTAACACAGAAGAGTGGGGATTAGGTTTCGCAGTTGCTAGATTTCTCCTTTATATAGTTTTCAAATCAGGGTTTGCAATATAAGTTACCTTGGTAACAAAGCATTCAATATTCACCGTTAGATGAAAAACCTAATTCAACCAAACTAATATCTTCCAACCGTTAGATTGAACTTAGATTGTTACACACAAATGAAATGTACTCTCATTTAGGTTTATGTAACCATACCTAAACGTTTACACCATGTTGGCTCAACAATAGTTAACCGAGGTTAGCCATATGAATAATCTCATATCAACCTTATTCATCTTAACCATAACTAGTTCAAATGACTCAAATGAAACTAGTTAAAGAGTCGTTCAATTGATATATTCTCATTGAAGTAAACAAGAACACAATTGAAGCAAAATCGATTTGATTCAATCGAATAAATTCATGAACATTATAGCCACGGTTTGCAAAGATTGCATTCCTTATTAGATAAATGTTTAATTTCATGTACACAACCGATTTTAGAACTTTAACCTTCAAGTATGCAAATGTGTACGCATACTTGAAATACCCGGACCAAGATTGGGTTTCTCCAGTACGCAAACGGGTACGCGTACTTCCAATCCCAGTAGAAATTCTCGAACATAAACCTCACGCAAGTACGCGAACGGGTACACATACTTAGGTTCCCGGATTTCTCAATCCAACAGGTACGCGTACGGTTACACATACTATGGTTCCCGGACATGGATTACATATGTGCAAGAGTACACAACATGACATATCCAATAATGGTTAAGTGTTCAAAACTCTTATTTCAATTATTGAAACTTTCTTAGAGGATGACAATAGCCGTTTTCACACACTATTAGCATCAAAGCAATTTTCAATATATTGAAATAATCATAACGAAACATTCCAAGTTTACGCCAGATGATTGTATCACAAAAACTATGTAAGATGTTACTCGGCAATTTTCATATGATCATCTTTTGACATGCGTCAAGAATATAAGATGAACTCGGTCGAAGCGAAAGTTTACCAACATATATTTCGATAAATATGTAAGTGAGTTAATCTCAGATCGAAATCTCAAATGTGTATAATAAAAAAAAACTATATCGTAACACGACTTATGTCTCAATATAAGAGATAGAGTAGAAATAGACTTTCCAAGTGATAGATGAGTTTCGGTCTCCACATACCTTTTGTTGATGAAGTTCCACAATCTCTCCTTAGTAGTTCTTCGTCTTCACAGGATGAAGGCCGTGAATTCTAATGCTCAATTACACAATCTATGTCCTAGTCCGAGACATCTATAAGTAGACTAGAAATCAAGAATTATAGTTTTGATCACTAACATTGACGAACATGCTTGAGATAGCAACGCATGCGAGTTCGACTGAGCAGTGCTCTAACAACGACAACAATTTCGAACAATTTCGAACACACGAGAAATTATCTCTCAATCAATCGAAATATTTTCCAGAATTTAACAGTTCATCTACTTGCAGAAATCTTCAACACATCCACAGTCCTGATCATCATTGATCTCACACACTTCTCAGCTTCCCTCCTACAGATCAAGTCATTTCCCTCTTTGTGATCGAATTGACTCTGAAACGACCAATTTCTTGGTTTAGGCCAAAGTCCTACAGATTGATATCTCGAACTCAAAGCACTCCCGTGCAGTGCATTTGTTTGAGATTAAGCAGTTTGCTCGGTTGAAGAGTCTCGTCCGTACGGTCATCTCTTCATTTTCCTATAAAACCAGCAAATCGTTTTTCCCCATCTACATAACTTCTTCAAATGACAAAGACTCAATCTATCTGTTTACAGTGGATGAAAACTTTTAGTCGGTAGCTATTATGAGGCTTAATTATTGGGGACGTGAAAGGGATTCTTATTATACGAAGAAGCAAATGAAAACTGGTCATTTCAAGCTACAATAGGGGTAGCGGAAAAAACCATCATCAATTGTTTGTGTGATGGTCTTAACGGAAATTGGTAATTGAAATCTTCATGTAATTTAGTCTTTTGATCCAACAGGTGTTACTGCTAACCAAGCTTGTATATATGTATTAGCATTAAACTATTATTTATGTGAATGCTATTGTCTACATTATGATCCAAGTATACTTATATAAGTTTTTTCCTTAAACCATGGATGGGTAGCACCTAGTAAGATCACAACAATCTGGAGGTTAGTTTGCTAATAACAAGCTTCCTGTGTTTTGGTATTCCTGCCGACAACTACATTTGAACTCTTATTTCAAATAACTAGCCAATTTGTAAACAATTCTTCAACAACTACTTTTGAGTTTTTTTTTTTTTTTTTTTGGTACTTGATGATAATATGATCAGTCCAACGATAATAATGGTATAAGATGAATGGTTGCAGTCGAGTGTGTGTTTTGTTTTCTCGATGAAGACATTCATCGTTTTTGTATTTCTTGGTTCAACAAATGGCCTTATTGTTTTAGCCATTTTGCTAAATGAAGATTTTATCCTTTATTGTCAAAAATTTCCAGGTTGATTTAGGCTTAAAGGATATGAACTAACCAGTGATGTAACCTTTTATGTTCAAGTTGACAATGTTCTTATGTACTTGTTTTCTAGCACAACGAAAAAACAAACAATGAATTAATTTGTATGAGTGCAAAAGGAACCACAAAAAAATTCAGTAGAAAAAGATGAAACAGATAGTATGATTTCTAACATATCCTAGTAGTATATCATATACAGATTTCATAAGTCTTACAACTGATATGCGCACCCAACTCGATAGCAAAATAATAACAGTTAGATACCGAACTTAAATTATGCTTTTGTCTCACTATGGCAGCAATTTTCCGTTGTACAAGCTTGTGGCTTTTCATTGATACCATCACACAAACAGCTGATGATGGTATTTTCCTACCCCAGTTGCAACTTGCAATGACCAACAAACATCTCCTCCAAATGGCTATCAAGAAAATTTTACATCCGCTCAATTGAGTGTTAATCTTAGAAGTTAAAACTATTTTCCATTTACCGATCAAGAAATTTTAAAGAATCCACCCCCAAAAACCCAACTAAGCAAATCCTTAGGCACCACCTTTGTAAATAACCACTTTATGTCTCTGTCATTTGAAGAAATTAATACCTTTCATGAATTACATATCATTTTTGATGATGAATTCTATTTTTTTTTCGGGATGATACACAGAAAATATTCATTCCTAGAGGAAGCGAAAAACAAGACTAAAAAGGTAACTGAAAAACCGTGACAACCTTTTAATTCGCAAACGAAAAATAAAAATGACAAAACCGGAAACCACACAAGAGATGTGGACCAATCATGAAAGCATGAACGTGCACCCCGGTTTCACATGGGTGTACAAATTTTCACTTATTTTTTTCCTCTTAATTATCTTTTAACCTATAATAAATACATATCTAAATCCAATGGATTTTTTTTTTTGAAATAAGCGCCTCACCTATAGTAAGGTGCACATTCATGCTCATTTCCCTTAGCTTCAATTAAGTTATAGCGAAGCGAAATGCTTCACCATAGTACTTGGTCTTGGCGAGAATAACCTAATGGAGAAGCGATTAGTAGGTAAATAAAAATGATTTTAGGTGCTCAATCCGATTCTGAATGAAAGAAATCACAATGAAATGAAAGGGCTCGCGATGATCATTAGGAATAAGTAACTCGTTTACTGTCTTTTTTTCTATTATGTTTTATCCAATTGTATTGCTTTCTATTATGCGATATTGGTGCTTTATCACAGATGTTAACATATACCGAGATTATATTTTAGAAAAGAATTAGTAAAACATATCAAACTTTAACATGGATCCTTGTGTAAGATTTTAGGTGTTTAAATTTTATCATTTTCTAAAAAAATTAACTCAAATAAATTGATTGGATTTCTCTATGGAATAGAAACAAAATTGTTCGTCTTGGGGAAAAATTGGTAAAAATTCTTAGGTTGATACACTATATCTACTGAAATTTCACACAATTTTGCAAGTACAATTATGTTTCTTCTTCTCTATGACTTTAGTCCCAAACAAGTTGAGGTAGGCTAGAAGGAATATAAGGACTTCCCAAGCATTAGGTACTGCTCCCGCCCTTTCTTAAAGGAATGGATGGTTTTAAAAGTATGATTATGATTATTTTTTATGTGATACTGAAAATAATGATGAATAAATAGGTTTATGCTTGAACTAATAATAATACTTTGAAATCATGGATTAATGCCAAAACCATGGGTTTAAGTTCGGTTGTTGTATATTTGTAAGATTACTAGCGTATTGATTAGTTCTGAGAAAATTTGATGATCATTCATTCAAGTAGAGTAATTACCAGAAGCCAAACCATTTTTTATTTAACAATTCGTATTCAACATAATTGTAGTATTAGTATTAATATAGGTTTTATAATTGAAATTTGGATAAAGAATTTAGATGTGAGAAAACTAAAAGCTAGGGGGAAGGAAAAGGAGATGGATTTATTGTTTCTTTTAGAGAATAAGACTATGGAAAATCGAGAATATTATATAGCTAAAAAGGTAGAACGCTAGACCCTTTCTTTATTGGTGTTTCTCGTTGGGTGTTTATTTCGTATGAATATGTATATTGCTAGGTTTTGATAATTTATTCGCATATATATGTATCTCTTATTGATGATCAGGCTTCTCCAATTTATTGATAACATGGTTAGGTATTTATGGTTAAAGTTTGAGAATAATGCAAAAGTAAATTCAACGTTAAATGTTTAATTTTTTTTTTTTTATGTTTGAATGATAGTTTATGGAATTTTGGACAGTTCCGATTGGCTATGGTTTTAACGTGTTTTGACAATTTTAATTATGTTAGAATGATTTGTAATTTTTGAAAAAGCAGGGGTATAACAACCACACGCAATAATTTGTTCTTTAATCTGTATAGACTAACTTTAATATTATTCCAGAGCACCAACTTATAAAGAGATCTATCAAGAATGATATCAAAGAGTTATATCTACATTTCTCAATGTAATTAGAAAATCAAACAGATGTGAATCTGTGAGCCTGATTCTTATGAGAAACAACTTGGACGGTACCAAAGACCAATGTCCAAGTGTCAATTAATTTCTATCCAACAACCAAAGGTCGGATTTACCAATTGCTTGAACAACGCTCAACCTGTGATATTTCAATTATATAAAAATATAATGCGAAAAAGAAATAATACAGACACCAGATATTTTGTTAACGAGGAAACCGTAAATACAGAAAAAACCCCGGGACCTAGTCCAGTTTTGAACACCACGCTGTATTAAGCCACTACAGACATTAGTCTACTATAAGTTAACTTCGGACTGGAATGTAGTTCAGCCCTAACCAAGTCTCACACGGATTAAGGTACAATCATGTTCCTTACACTTCCAGAACCACACGGATTCTGTGTACTTGATTCCCCTAGCTGATCTCACCCACAACTAAGAGTTGCTAGGACCCAAAGTCGAAGACTTATAGACAAACTGTCTCACATGAGGAAAAGCCTATTCGATAGATAAATCTGTCTCCCACAAAAGTACCAATGAAGTTTGTTCTATCTTTTGATAAATCAAGGTGAACCTGGAACCAATTGATAAACCATACGTATATTCCCGAAGAACAACCTAGAAATTTTAATCACCTCACAATAACTTAACTATATGGTAGTAAAAGAAGTTATTGTGGAATCACAAAGAATGAGACGATGAGGTTTGTGATTACTTTTTTTTATCTTACCTATCGGAGATAAATGTCGAGGAAATCTTAGAAGATAGTACTCAACACGATAGAACAAGTAAGATCATAATACGCAACTACAAAGAAAATAGTTGGATCTGGCTTCACGAATCCCAATGAAGTCTTCAAGTCGTTAACCTATAATGGTTTTGGAAAAACCTAAGTTAAAAGAGAATTGACTTTAGTCGCAACTAGGACACAAGAAAGTGTCGGGATTAGGTTTTCCAGTTGCTAGATTTCTCCCTTATATAGTCTTTTAAATCAGGGTTTGCTTACAATCAAAGCTAGGGTTAGCATAGTAACAAAGCAATTGATATTCACCGTTAGATGAAAACCTGATTTAAGATTCAAGTTAAGTTTGTTTAAAACCAAAGCAGTATCTCTCCAGCGTTAGATATTCTTAGCTTGTTACACACAAATGAAATATAACTTCATTTAGATATGGGTAACCGTACCTAAACGTGTATATTGATTTGGTTCAACAATAGTTAACCGAATCTAGCCATATGAACACTTTTGTCTTAGCATATTCATTTAACACTTCTAGATCAAATATGATTATCAATCAAACATGAAAGATAATCAAATGAATCTAATTGTGTTTTCAATAGAGTTGTTCAATTGTTCATCATTGAATATAAATGTATATGAACCAATTGAAACAAAATCGGTTTATTTCATAATTGAAACCAATAGAGTTGTTCATCATTTAGCCACGGTTTGCAAAGATTGCATTCCTTAATTCATAAATGTATTTGTTCATGAGTATGAGAATCATACTTAACCGATTTTAGAAATTTACCAACTAAGTTTGCAAACGGGTGCATAAACGAGTAGTCTCGGACCTTACTTAGGTAGTGCATAATGGTATGCAAACAAGGTTCCCTGACTTTTCAGTTAAAATTGTTCGCATACTGGTATGCAAACAAGGTTTCCGAACCTGAATCATACCAAAACAGTTTGCATACTATATACACATACTGTGTTGTATCTAGACAAAGGTATTTGTTCTAAACTCCCATTTCAATCATTGAAACATCCTTAGAAGACGACAATATCTGTCTCACACAAACTATTAGCTTCAAATTAATTTTAAAGTGATCGAATGATCAATACAAAACTTTTCAAGTCGACATCAAATTATTGTCTCACACAAATCATGTAAGATGCTTCAAGGCAATTTCCACATGATCATCTTTTGACTTAATATTTAGTTTCTAACAAATAATTTGTTTCCAACTAAACTTGTCAAGAATAATGATGAATGTAGCTAAAGCAAAAAGCTTCCAACACATATTTCGAGAAATATATAAGCGAGTTATACTCAGCTCGAGATATCAAATGTGTATAATATAAGTCTATATAGCTATAAGTAGATTAGAAATCAAGACTTATAATTTTGATTACCTAAACTTGACAAACACGCTTGAGATAGCAACGTTTGCGAGTTCGATCGAGCAGTGCTCTAACAATCTCCCCTTTTGTCAATTTTAGTGACAAAACTATCAATACATATGAATTACAAAATAAATAAACTTTGTAGCTTCTCATCCAACATGCTTGATTTCCTCGGTTCTTCAACATTCCTTGAAATCTTTGTCACTTCCAAGTACTTCCAGAAATTTCGAATGTGTTCAACTCAACATCATTGTTGTTGAAGATCCGTAGCCATAATAATAATAAAAACATATGAAAAAAAATTTGGTCTTGTTAATTATAGTTATACAGTGTCATAGTATTATTACGCAACATCAAAGTACAATTACATCACAAGTTTGACAATAGTATTATGGTGATATGTATCACTCCCCCTTAGTCAATACTTCATCACATAATGAAAACCACTTCCCCTTACATAATTATCCGTAAACCATATTGTAGATGGGGCAAAACGAGTCGCTGGTTTTTACGGAATTGAGGGAGACGGACCGTGCGGAGGAAGCTCCTTGAACCAGAGCAAACTATCAAACCTCACCTGGTGCATGCAAAAAAGGGAGTGCTTTGAATTCGATAGATCAATCTGTAGGACTCCGGCCTAAACCAAGACAATGGCCGTTCCAGAGTCAATACGGTCACAAGAGAGGATGGGTCGATCTGTAGGAGGGAAGCTGAGAAATATGTGAGATCAATGGTGATCGAAGATTGTAGGTGTGTTGTGTATTATGCGTGAAGAAATAAGATAAGTTCTGATTGATTGAATTTTCTATGTTGAGAGTAATTTCTCAGACGTCAAGTTATTGATCTCTTGTTTTCTGTTTGACGAAAGATTGTCTTGTTTTCAATCATATATCAGAGACTTATTTATATTGCTAGAATTGTAAACACCTTGATCCCATGAAGTGTGACAGTTGCTGGAGTCAAAGAGTGAGGAAATGAAAATCGTGCTAAAACCAGTTTCTCATCGTGCGGAGACTTGGTTGATTTTCCATCCACTACTTTGCTAACTCCTCCAAATGATTGTACGACTTGCTCACATTCTCATCGTGTGTACGAAAATACGTGTCATAGACCGCCATACCAAAACCCTAGTTAATATTCCTCATGTGACACGATTGATGTCTCGTGATTGTGGAGTCTGCGAGGCAGACGTGTATTTAGTTAGTCAGTTGCTGACTTTATGGGACGATGATTCCTTGTATTGCTAAGTCGAACGTGATTTGTAAATTTTCTAAGAATCATGAATCGAACGTGTCTGTTGAGACAGAGGTATAATTCTTCAATAAACGTTGATTGTTAAGGTGAGCAAATATTGCTCACTTGATGAATTGTCGAATATTGATAGTTGAACCAATATTCCTTAGTCTGAGCAAATATTGCTCATCTGAGAAAATGTTGCTCGTTTGATGAATTATCGGTAGCAGGACCAAATAAAATATTAATCTAAAATACTGGCAACTGAACCGACTATAATCAGTTAAAATGTTGATCATGGGATCAACATAAAATTATTAGTGTTTGAATCTGGAATTATGAACCTTGGATTTGAAAACCCTAATTTCGATCAATTGCTGATCAATTGATGATTTATTGAAAATCAACCACGTAGTGAAGGAGGGGCCGGCTACATGGGATGATGGATCGACCATGTAGCACCCATATGTTTGAGTGAGCGAATACCAAAGTCTCTGGAATACCAGTTAGTGAAAGGATGATTAAATGCTGGTTTAATCATTTATTAAAATAATGCTCGTCTGAGCCTTAGGTGATAAAACCTAATTATGAACAGATGAGGGACCGACCAAGGGGTCATGAAACCGGCCATGGTTGGTCATGGGACCTACTGACGATCGTTTTATGAAATTCCAAATTGCTTGGAAGAGTTTGAAGCTAATATGAACAAGTTAGGTCAAATGATGAAAGTATGTGGTACCGGCCTCTTGCAAGCCAAAGAGACAACCTTGGCCGGTCAAGGTAATATGCTCATGTCACCAAAGTTTTCGCGTCTCAGTCCTGAGAATTTTGATATTTTCTGGCGTGCATTTGAGCAATCATTTGAAAAAATATAAAGAAATCAAGGTTTTTGCTCAAACTGAGGAAACTTCATAAGATGAAGGAAATAATAATTATAAAATAAGGAATCATGATGTGTGGGACCGGCTATGGCCAAGGCATGGCCGAACGGCCAATAAGCCCGGTCCCATGGCACTTTTCCTAATTTTATACTATTTTCATGATTTTAGGGAAATACCATGAAATCAAGGAGTTTGTTGAAATAAGGAGTTTTCCTTAAAGTGAAAGAGTTTCCATTAGATGAAGGAAACCATAATAATTAATAATAATAAAATAAGAGACGTGTGGGACCGGCCACGACTAGGGCATGGTTGGCCGGCTAGGGCCCGGTCCCACGAGTCTGCCCTAATTTCATATCTTTTCCTTGATGTGAAGGAAATATCATGAAATCAAGGAATTTCATGGGATGAAGGAAATAATAATAAAAAAATAATAATAAGGAATGCAAGGTGTGGGACCGGCCACAACTAGGGCATGGCCAAAGTGGGCTAGTGAGCTCGGTCCCGCGACACCTTTCTAATTTTTATTATTTCCTTGATACGAGAGAAACACTATGGCGGGAGTTTCCTTAAAATGAAGGATATTTGTTCAAATGAAGGGATTTTCATGAGATGAGGGAAATAATAATAAAATAATAAGGAATCATGAGGTGTGGGACCGGCCACAACTAGGGCATAGCCGTGCGCTAGTAGACCCGGTCCCATGACACCTTTCCTAATTTTATATTATTTCCTTGGTGTGAAGGAAACACCATGAAACTGAGGAGTTTCCTTAAAACTAAGGAATTTTGTTAAAATGAAAGAATTTTCATGAGATCAAGGAAAAATAATAAAACATGATAAAATAAAAAACTAGGCGTGAGACTGGCCACGACATGACTGGCCGGCCGGTGGGCCCAGTCCCCTAGCGCCTTAGTTAATTAGTATTTTATTCTTATTTTTCTTACTATTTTGCATAGGCCCATCGTTCCTTCGTATTTTAGAATGCTCGTTCGTGCATTCAGGTGCTCGTTAGTGCATTATTGCTGAATACACTTGCACCATTTTGGTCGGTTCTTATTCGATAGTGGCTCAGATGCCCGTACGTTGAATATTTATTACTAACCCATGGAATTCTGCTGGGAAGAACCTTGAATTGAAGTAACGAAATATTATGAATAATATGGAATATTTTCCAGGGATTCAGTTAATGAATCTAATGATTTAGAAATAATTAATTGATGGCTCTATACTAGTACTAGTACGATCGTCTAGGAGCATTAATTATTCAAGAATTGAGAGATATGAGCTTGTTGAAGCGTCATATTTCTTTTATATAGTCAGGGAAAACATTGTTACATCCTGAAGACGTTATTGCTCTATACTAGTAGGAAAGCTGTCTAGGAGGTAGTTCAATTGTTCGATTCTATATATAAGTAATTACTGAAATGGCTCAGTATTCATGAGATATGTCGTTGCCTCAGCTGAGAGACTGCACATTCATATATGCTTTGAGAGAGAGTATTCTCAGTCAGAGATTCTTGCGGCATGAGCTTTCATGCTTCGATGAGAGACATGAGCCTCAATACTCATCGATTATTTGGATCGGGGAGCAAGTATAATTATGGTTTTACGATTTTAGCCTTCATCGAAAATCCACCATCTACATTAAGTCCCTTAGTGAGGACGGTCATGTTCCTCGGTCGACCTCTGGATGGTGATTTTCTAGTTACAAACGAAATAAGTAATTGAACTTAGTCGTAAGATAAAATGTTACCGGATTTTCGATTGCGCGAACAAACCATGGCTTGAACGAAGATCCCAGTGGCATGATAGAGCATCGTCTAACGAGCATAAAGTGGTGTAGCACCGCTGATTTGGTGATGGAACCTTGGTCGGCTTAGGATTCACGGGCCGGACCCCGAAAGGAAATCCTTGTGGAATTAGGTTTTGGAAATAAAATTTGATATAAAAGGGATAAATACCTTCTTCTTTTTTTTTAATTTCTTCTCCACACGACCACCACCTCATCTCTTCATCATCTTCACGTCGGCAGCGGGAGGAAATTTTCCGCCGGAGCTCGCCATCGACTGTCGCCGCCGATCGCCACTGTCCGACCATATTACGGTCGCCGACCAGGTAAGTTTTTTTTTTTTTTTGTGTTTGATTTTTTTCATGAGTTTCTCATGCTTTGTTCATGTTTAAAATTATATATACATGTGTAAACATATGAGTGTGAGTTTCGTAGAAAACCCTTGTTTTAGAAAACGTATGTTCGTTCGATCGTTAGTTTAAGAAACTAGTAATAATCCCTTACTTAGGAGAGATTTTTCTTTATGCATAGACCTATGTCTAATGATAAGATTTTGTTTATGAGCTTTCATGGAAACCAAAATTTTATCTTAAAAAAGTGTCAATTTTCACAAAATCGAAATAAACCCTCGTTTCAAAGACGAATGATTGTACGAAGGAAAAGATTTTTTTTACATATAAAACCGTGACATGTTCACGGATATTTTTTTTACGTGAGTTTTGTGCTCAAATCGAAATAATAAAATTTATTTTACGTGAATAATTCACGTTATATATATATATATATATTTTTGAAAATCAAAGATTGACTTTGAGTAATAATATTTAAAAGTGAACACTTATTTATGATGAAATATTGTTTAGTTTTCATAATTCGATGATTAATGTTTGCATGGTGGAAGTGTTCATGATTTTATGAAAATCTGAGTTTTGCTCGTCTTTTGCAGGTTCAAAGAAGCGACCAAGTTTTGAAGTGTTAACTCTTGCATTACAATCACTACTGTTAGTGGAATCGTAAAAAATGTAAGAATTAAGAATTACCATTTTTGTAGATGCTAGTTGAGCATTTTCACCATTTGCATGATTCCATCATCTTATCGAAGTTTTCATCTTGTATGGATGATATACTGAAGTAGAATGTTATGTGAATTTTATAGCTACTTCGCAAGGATGTCTGATTCCCAAGCTAATGATGCCTCCAGAGATGATATATGCATGGATGAGATTTCTATTGAAGAACAGGGAGAAGAAGAAACACCTGGGATCAAGAATATCCAGAATATAGATGATGAGTTCTTCGTGGCTCAGAATAGGCCTGAAAAACGTCTCAAGACTCCAGCGTTTCGTCTCCTGATAAATCCCAGAAGTGTTACTCAGAAAAAATTGGTGACTCCTCGAGTGGCTATTCGATTCTGTCTCGAAAGAGGAAATTTTTCTGCTTCGATCATAGAATTTAAGCTTTCTCGACGACCTTTGGAAAAATTCTCTAGATGGCGAGGCATATGCTGGGGTTTCCTCGTATTAGAGCCATGTTAGATCGTGCACAAATAACAAGAGCTATTCAAGCAACTGGAGACTTGTTCATTTTTCATTATGTGAGAGGTATAGTGGCTCTGCTTGCCCACTGGTGTATTCCAACTCATACTTTCATATGCAGCTGGGGAGAGTTTACTATCACCTTAGAGGATTATTGATGGTGGTTTTTAGCTTAGGTTTAAAATTGTAAAACCTTGCATCTGATGTGATGTCACTCTGTAAGGAAACGGAGCCGTGAGTGCTAACCTCTGGCATAGTTATTTAGCCGTTCAATATATTTTCATGAAATTTATCCAGACTGGCGTATGTAGTAACCATCCCAGATGTTCTGTAAGTTTCGGCGCCTTGCCTATATTCACTTAATACAAGTTTCTTTAAATGCTTTCTATGCCATGTTCCCCGGTTGAACCCTTAATGTTGATATGGCATGACAATTTGTGTTCACTCGCAGTGAGTAGCACGAATTTCCAAATATCAAGGATAAGGTCTTTGCATAAAGTATTCAATCGAAAGCATGATGTTCTCGGTAATGAACTTAAAAGAACTCTGTGTCAACACATAGAATTCAATCGATTACCCTGGCTAACTTGCAAAAGTTAGGGTTTTGCGCCTGGCGCAGTATATCAGACCTTGCTTGTCGAAATTTAAGCTTAGGCAAACTAGGTAATTAATCCTCCATGCATTAGTAAACACAAAATCTTGCCCAAAGCAGAAAAAGGGAGCCGCGGGATAGGAGCGCGAAAGGGAGGCATGGCCATGCCTTAGGCCAGCCCGCGCCATTTGCCATTGGACACGGCCAATCCTAAACCGGCCCTATTTCCCTCGACCAATCAGGTCGCCTTAAACTCGCTACGCGCACATAAGTTGTGGCTGGGCCCATACTTGTCGACCCCTTTTTCCATCGACCAATCAGGTCGCTCTAAAGCCGTCACACTCACACCAGAAGTGTAGCCACGCCCATGCTTGGCCGAACCCATCCTAAATCGGCCCCTCTCCTTCCTACCGACCAATTAGGTCACTTTAAATGCGCCACGAGCACTAGAGGTGCGGCCGCGCCTCATGTTTGGTCGGCCCCTTTTCTTGACCAATCAAGTCACTCTAAACCCGCCACCATACATTAAAGGTCAAACGCACCCTGCCGCGCCACCATACTAACTGGAAAGCCAAATGAACCATGCCACAACAACATATTAATCGGCATGCCAACATGCAACTTTGCCGCAGTAACATGTCGCCAAGCTCAAACTTTGGCCATGACGCCAAAACCTAGCCTTGGCCACGCCGCCAGGCTCTAACTTAGGCCATGACGCCAAATCCTAGCCTTGGCCACGCCGCCAAGCCCTATCTTTGGACATGGAACCAAAAACTAGCCTTGGCCACGCCGCCAAGCTCTAACTTTGGCCACGGCGCCAAAACCTAGCCTTGGCCACGGCGCCAAAACCTAGCCTTGGCCACGGCGCCAAAGCCCTGCTCCCCCAACCACGACGCCTTAAAACCTAGCATTGGCCACGCAGCCAAGCTCCAACTTTGCCCTGACGCCAAAACCTAGCCTTGGCCATGCCGCCAATCTCTAACTTTGGCCACGACGCCAAATCCTAGCCTTAGCCCTTGCCGCCCAAGCCTAGCTTTGGCCATGGCCTTAAAACCTAGCCTTTGCCACGCCGCAAGCTCTAACTTTGGCCACGGCAAAACCTAGCCTTGGCCACGCCGCCTGCCCTAACTTTAGCCAGCGGCGCCAAAACCTAGCCTTGGCCACGTCGCCAAGCCCTAACCAGGCCCACGGCACCGAATCCTAGCCTTGGCCACGCCGCCAAGCCCTAACTTGGTCCACGACGCTAAAACTTAGCCTTGGCCACGCCACCAAGCCCTAACTTTGGCCACGTGCCAAATCCTAGCTTTGCCCACGCCGCCAAATCCTAGCTTTGGCCACGGCGCCAAATCCTAGCCTTGGCCACGGCGCCAAATCCTAGCCTTGGCCATGCGCAACCCTAACTTTGCCACGGATTCATGTCCTATCTTTGGCCATGCCACAACGCCACGGGTGTGGCCATGCCACACGCACTAAGTGGGGTTTCGACATGCCAAACCCTAATTCGGGAAAAATTATTCGCCTAACCAAGACAAATAACGCGTTTCCCAGGAGCGTTTGGATCGATGTGGCTACATGGCCAATGTTTCCAGAGCCATATTTGGGTCCAACACCAATATGCCAAAAAATCTGCCACGGCTACGCCACTGGCATGCCGCTGTGCCACGGCTACGCCAGGCGCCACTTTGCTACACAACAAAGATGTGGCCATAATCAACGGCTACCCTTCCTCATGAGGTGCAATCTCAGCCATCCAAGTTCGCCAGGGCGACGGACTTGCGGCAAGTTCCGGGCAACCGGCTAGTGGCCATGGCTACGCCGGGCGCCACTTACACCACCGTGCCACTTGGCATGCATGGGATATGCCGGTGTCTTGCCAATGCCGGCGTACACCAAAAACGCCAGCTGTGACATTTAGGGCGCCAAGAAGGTAACCATAATCCGCGGCTACCCTTCTTCATGAGATACAATCTCGGCCATTCAAGTTCGCCACCAAGTGAGTGGACTTGTGGCAAGTTTAAGGCGGCAGGCCAAGGAAGCCTAATAGCATCACATCTTATTTTCCTACGGCAAGTTTCTTGACTTTGACTTGCCACATATAAGAATTCTTGCTACATGTTTTCCACGAAAACACTCAAGACATCAAACATGTCATCAGGCTGGGGGATACTCGTCGGGGTAGTGCAGCGGTTAACGGCGTGCGGTGCAATACGCCGATTATAAGAAAGTGTTATGAAGTGGGACAATTAGTGATGATGAAATAATGATGTAAACTATTCACTTCCTTCATTATGGAAGCATAATGCCCTACTTGATTTTACGTTACTCTATTCTTCCACCACTCAATCGTTTCCATTTCCTACGAGACCATGAGCACGTTTCAATATGACTTGTATAAATAGGTTTCACCTATTTATCACTAAAAAACAAACACTGAGTCTATAAATCACACGATAGATTTTCATTACGCTGCTTGATTCTACTTTGAGATACAAGTCATAACCAACCACACCATCGGAATCAACGATTGCATTTCTCGCTAACATCTTCGCTTCCCTCCTAAGACTAACCCTTATCCTTCACTTTGTGGATCGAACAAGCACAGGCGGCCATTTATTGGTTTAGGCCAGATTGTGCAGTTGATCTCTCGAATCCAAAAGTACTCCGTGCAACGCATTGTTTAGGTTTTAGATTAGTTTTCATCCACACCCAAATTACCAAAATCGGCGAACGGTTTCACCCATAAACAATTGGCGACCCACGGTGGGAGATTAATCTCTCGGTTGTAATACGATTTCCAATTTCATTTTCTTTCAATCCCAATTTCAAGATGGTAGAACTCGGATCAGGATCGGCAACAAACCACGAAAACACAAGCGCCGAAATTACTCTCGGTATTAACTTTCCTTCCATTGGCTAACATGCCACTGTCAACACCCTTGAGAAAATATTCCCTCAGGTATTACACCTCCGGTCACAGAGCGAGACATCACGCGCCACCCCCAACGTTCCTTCAAGTGTGATACCTCCAATTATCACCAGGGCCGCTGCTACCCCGCCAGGACGAGAAACTGGGGGAGCCAGAGGAAGCCGATCCCATATTACCATTGTTGATTTGACGGAAAGACAAGAAAATCTCGCGTCTACCACAAGCATCATACCAGCAGAGCCAATGAGGAACGCCTGAATACTCTGGCAAGAAAACTTCACAGGCGCACCTTTGTTGATAAAGAGACTCATTCGGGAGCTCCGGCGAGAGATGAATCAACCATCCGATTTTGTCACGAGAAGATTTAGAACGACTTCTTCAAACCGAGACAAAAGCGATTCTCGGATATGCATGAAAGCATCAACCCCCGTATCCTCCTAAAGTGCAAAGAATTCCTCTTTTGATAGGATACTCTTCTCCTCAATTCTCCCGGTATGGCCGGCAAGTGTGCGCGTGAACATGTCTCTCGATTTTGGAATCCTTGGCGAGCACGAATACAATCATGTTCTCCGTTTGAAAGAGTTTTCAAAGTCACTTAGGAAGAGCGTACACATGGTACAACAACATTGCACCAAACAACATATCGAGGGGGTGACATGGTTCTGACTTTCTACAAGAAGTACTTCTTTGTATTCGAGCAAATTACCTTCTCGGATCTAGGAAGGATGTTTCAATGAAACAATGAATATCCAAATAATTATGTCAAAAGATTTAGAATTCAAGTGCTTTGGATTGTCACGACCCAAATGTGACCGAACAACAATTAGTGGATTTTCGCATCAATAGCATGGCTCCCATCTACCGTGCCTTACTGGAGAATCTGAGATTCCAGACATTCTCTAACTTCATGAGGCTGCTAAACGGTCGGCCACAAAGCCACCATCATTATTGGAAAGAACCGTGCCAGCTAAGGTTGAAAACGCACGCAAAACCCTTGGAAATGGACGCCTCGTCTCGTCAAGCAATATAACATTGGCCCTCTGTGGGCGTGGTAAGTGAAAGAGGAAAAGGAAGGCTGACCAATCAACAAGAACCCAAACGCGCAACAGCGCATCGGGCGGCTCCACCACGAAAGATCGCGGCTAAGGCTCCCGTATAACGTCAAGCCGGGAAAACACATTAGATTTCCGCTCCCAATCGAATAAGTAATTGAAATCTTGGAAGCATGGATCCAATATGGCGCCATGGCTGCCTCCTATCGACACCCACCAACCGAAGAGGAAATGGCAAACCCTAAGTATTGCCGCTACCACATGTTTGTCCATCACCCGACCAGTGACTGCAATAAATTAAAGTGTGTCTTTAAAGAAAAGGTGGAGGCAGGGTAACTTCAACTGGGCAATGAGGGAGTTCACAAAGATCCTCTTCCAGTCAGGAGTTGCATGCTCTCTGGGACTCTATTCACAAAATCGTGCAATCCATGATGCAGCGTTTATGCGAAATTCTCCATTTCTCCAAGGCGTAGCGTCAAGATATATTCGCAGCCCTTAACCACGTTGTGTCGGGCAAGCGACTTTTTTCTATTTAAGAAACCACACCAGAATCCCAAGATCTCTCAGGAAGCGGTGTTGGAAAATGAAACTGGGGACTGCTGACCACGGTTTATCTGAGGGGTGCCGAGCTTGATAGCACATTGATCGATGCGGCCTGTGACTTCAACATTGTTACCATCAAGACTCCGAGAGATGCGAAAATTTCAAAGCAGGGGGCTACCCTTTCCCTAATTGTAGTCAAAAACTTGGAAGGAGAAGAAATAGATGCATATGGCTACATCGACCTTGAAATTAAGGTGGGAGATGCTCTAACACATGACAAATTCCACATTGTCAAAGAACTCTCAAATTACGACATGATTCTCGAGCGCTCATGGGTACATGGCAATAAAGCGAAATTAGGTATCCCTTTGCTAGGTGTTGATACAGAAAGAATTTCCCAACAAAGCCATCCAACCTTGAAGATCACATATTGTCGTATCAAAACTTATTATTTACGAGAAAGCCGTTGATGTTCAATCAAAGATTCCAAACACAAGTAAGTCTTTGAACTTTTTTTTGGTACCCAATCGCTTCCTCTCTACAGGACATGGGGACTCGGCCCAGCTTATCAACCCAGGCGTCATTAAGAAATGTGAATGGGATGCTGGGCCTTTCAAATGCTTTGTCAAAAATTTAGAAGCTACCTCAGTCAAAGATAACGAGCTCAAAAAATCAAGTGGTGGCGCAACGCCCAAAGATTTCAAATTGGAGAAATGGTAGTCAAGGTGACCGCATTTCAAGTTGGAGATGTAATGAAATGAAGCTAGCCGCCGCCCGATTAAGCTTAAAGAGGAAGGCACGAGACATTTTGGTGGCATATGTCATCTTGGTGGTTACCGCAAGCTCATCAACGCCGACAAGCCGGAAGGCGTGACAATTCACTCGCGATGGCTCAAGCCCTTCATACCTAAAACGCTCGTGCTACCTTTTCCTCCAGCCGCTTTTCCTTTTAAGTATTTCCTCCAAGTAATTTCCATTTTCCTGCAATATTTGTAATCCTCCAAAATGATTGCACCGCTAGCATTCATAATTAGGGTTTCGATTTTAATTAAAAACATCTTTATTTTAAAATAAGTTTTCCTAAATCATCTCAAGGGAAAAGTATCCCAAGCAAACCCACAAAGTCATTACCCATCAGTTAAAAAACTTGAAAAAAATCAAACCTACAAGAAATATCTTATTCAAGAAAAAATACTTGAGGAAGGGAACGTGCAAGGAAGAAGATCATCGAGTGGCGACACGACACCTTCCTTCAAGAACATCCGGCTTCAACTTTTGCCCGACGCAGGATTCTCTACTTCTTGCGATGTGCTTCCTAGCTTTATGATTTGCCACACTTCTACATACCCAGGAGGCATGTCACAAATGTCATGTGTAATTTGCGAGGGAAAGCGAAGTCGCGATGCTTTTGGCCTGCATTTATGCATGCTAAATGCTATTTATCGAAAATCATTACTACTTTTTTTTTCCCTGTTTGAGTTACTGTTGCCCGCGGCATGCGAGGCGTTCCATGGAAGTAGCTAAACGGAGATAATGTGACGCGCCTACTAGCATTATTAAGGCGTTATTTATGTGATTTGGCTTCCCATCCGCCGAATCGCTTTGGAAGGGTGGAAGAACTAGTTTTTCATAAAAAGGGGTTTTAGGTCTCTTAGGGAGATTTTATTCATTCAATCAAAGATGTGAAATTATCAAAGCATCATAAATGAAAGAATATTACTTGGTGGAACATGGCTCCGAACAAAAAGAAAAAAAAAGAAAACCGAAGTATCAAAAACATCTACGATCTATGAAAAGATTGTTTTCCCCCAAGAAGGAAATCACAAAATGGAAAACCAATTGTCAAATGACAAGACACCTTGGTCAATGACGCTCCATCGAGCTTTTTCAAGCAGAGTTGTCCCAAAGACCTTCTCCGAGCAAAGAAACATTCCATCCGTAAGCTATCTCGAGAGCCTTGAACATCCCGTCCGAAGCGTTTACAAAGACTTCAACATCCCATCCGTGGTTTAGTTTCAAAGATCCCACCGAGCCCGTTTCGACAATGGGTTCAAGATATGTCCCCACAAACTTCCAACGACTCTAAAATATGATTCCACCGCCTCCCCATACGCTCTTGACAACATCCTCGGATCGCTCCGATTTCCCAACAATATTTTCGCATCCACTTCAGAAAGCTGCTTCAGTCTGCGCAAACCACTGACCTCTTGAGAATTCTCTGTTCGTCCCACCTCAGTAATCGAGGATTACAATACCGTTATGGACAGAATAATCAAATGGATCTTGTCTAGAATTTTCTTAGACTCAGTCTTTCGCTAGTTTGTCGAGAAGTGAATCGAATGCCCGGCACTGAAGGGGTGTACATCGGGCCGACAAAGCCATTCAAGCCCGATTATAAGACAAAGCCGGCTGGGACGGACTTGAAGTCCTTACTACCCATTAAGTTTAATGAGTAGGGCCGGCAATAACAAAAATTTAATGCCCATGGCCCGTCCATACCCGTGAAACAATACAGGCCAGGCCAGGCCAGGCCAGGTCGGGTGACCGCTGTCGTAAGCGACACAAATATATTACACTTTCTTACTACTCAAAATAAAAATATAGCAAGGGCAAGAAAGGATCGATCCCACAGAGAGGTCTAGGTTGTCAAATTGTTATGGTTCCTTATAAATAACACCGGTAGTTTTGTGATTTTTATAAACTAAAATAAAATAAAAGCAAATAAAGAAATAAGCAAATAAAGATAAGAGATATTGGTTAAGGATTTCGTTTTCATTCACTAACATGCTTTTCACAATAACTAGAATTGATATTTAATCTCAACTTTTATCAAAGACCCTAGAATACCTTGATCGCAAGAATATCCCGCAAACCTCCTCATGTCATCAACAAACACATTAAAAGATGCGAATATGAATTCTACCTAAAGGAACAACCTAACGTGTAAAAGCATTAATCAAGTTTAATTCCCTAGATGCGTTAAGTTCTATGAAATCGCCAATCAAAGCAATTGAACGTGGAAAGCGCACTAATTCAATTTAACAAAGGTTACGATTCACATATGATCATAAGAATATATCACCACAAACTATAATCATATTATGCTACTTGTATCCAAGGAATATCACTTTTGCGTATAATAAACCTAAACTAGCAATAGATGTGATTAGAAGTTCTACCAATTTGCAACTTGACAAAACAATCAATCAATCATAAAACAATATTTTCAGAATTGCAAACGATAATTATGATACAAAACTAATATATTGAATCAAAGAATCATGCTTTGTGAAATCCAACTATTCCATAACCAATAATAAACTTAGGTACTCATATTCAAGGAGTTCATCACAAGAAGAAAGAGAAACTTCATGGTTCTAAACCCTAGAATAAAGTAGAGGAAAAAGAATTAGAAAAAGATATATGATTGTGCCTAGGCTTCTCCTATATATAGAGTTTTTGTAACCTCCCTTGAAGAAACTAGGAAACCTAACAAAAATAGGAAAGAGCATCTCTTAGGAATTGTGTCCGTCGTTAAACCCTAGTGCAAAGTAAGTCACCAAAGTCACACGGCCAAGTTCCGGTCGTCGGAAAATGTAGTCGCAATTATCCAAACGGGTCCTGCAAACCAGCCTAAAACATCATTAGCTCAGTAAATAGCCTGTCAGCCGTGGAACTGATGGTAAATTTTATTCCTCTTCTTTCGGCCAACTTTCTCTTCATGAACCACGACCTTTTCATCACCGCCATTAGTGGCAAAGATTACACAAACTCGTACGTCTCCTTCGTTTCAATCCAACTCGATCACCATCATCACTAGTATCTCTCTGAGCCTCTTCTTGTTCACACAGACGTGATAAATCACCATCATCGTTTCACGATTTTTCTCTCGAGTTCACACAAAGGCGACAACTCAATCCAACACCCATCCGACCATCCGCTCTCAATCCTTCTATTCCGTGACCATTATTCTTCCCCGCCAACAACAAACTCCGGCCCATCTAATGATCACCTCGCATTTCAAAGAGTCGATCATGTCTTCGCTGCATGAGACTTACGATTAAAGCAAAGAAACCAGCACTCCATCGATCACAACAATTTGAACTTAGCTTGGCGCTTGTTGCATGCTTTCACCATCGAAACCGCAACCAATCACGAAATCACCACCAGCAAAGACCGGTTCAAATATATCATCTCCGTTGGCGTAAAACCAACTTTCCTCCATCCGAACATCACCTCGCAACCAAATCCATTCGAGTTCGTCTTCATTCACGTCTCAACCGCTCATACAAAGAACATACTTCCGTAACCGTCTGCCGCCAAACTCCACAAAGACCACTTAGTCATTTAACTCCGGCCTATCACCAATCACCGCCCGCATCATTTCAACCATTTCAAACAAGCCATACAAAACCCATCTCAACAATCACTTCAAAGAAATGCTCTACTATCGACGTAAACCAACACGAAGCTACCCCATTTCCGCCAAGACCATAATCCAACCAATATCTTTCGTCCATCTCCTATATTTCTCATGGCATGTACACTTGGTTCCACAACATCCAAGATTGGTTGGAACGCCGGGAAGCACTTACTTTCGCCCCAAACTCAACCCAAACCTTTTCTTTTCTCGATCGAGTTCTTCATGACAACCAACAACTCTTCACAAAGACTAACGCGATCATCAATGGCAACAATGCCATCATTGTCCCATAACCCCATCATTTTGCCATCGAACTCACTGCGTTTCTTCCGCCAATCTCAATCACGATCTTCTTCCATTCGTGGCCAAGATCTTCCACCGATCCGCACTCTAGCTCGAACTCCATTTACAATGGCAGCCAACCTTCTTCTTCTTATCGTCCTGTTCTTCATCGCCAAACTCCAGAATCCCATCACCAAGCTCGAGCTAAACCCCTCCATACTTCTCTCGCAACCTCATCTATCTTTCTCCATCTCCCCGTTATGCTCTATCGTGATCATCATGAGCTTCTCTCCATCATCCTTCTTTCTTTCCTCCGTTGACAACCCCGACTCTGAGCTCCGTCCATCTCGAGCTCAACTATCTTCTCGCCGATAATCACCATCATCGTCAATGGCAAAAGCGTCATCTCCCGAACTTCATCCTCGCGAAAGAACCAACCTTCATCGCCACCGCTTCATATCACACCACCGCCAAGAATCAATCTCGCCCGTCAGATTAAACACGGCTCCAAACTCGTCTCGCAGCCTTCATTAGATAGTCATCAGCACCATCTCTTCCTTCGATTTCATTCTTGCGAGCAACACCGATTTCTCCATTATCGCCGAAAGCACGAGATCACTCGACCTAGATGCGATTCTCAACAAGCAAGCTTTCCGATCATCCCCGATTGGTCTTGTCCATGCAAATCATGTGTTCCATTAATGTTGTAATCAATCGCGTCTTGCAAGACCGACGATTCAGCTCCCATTCCGTGGCTGCCTTGAGTAATTAAGCCTGGTGCCCTTAACAATTCCCTTCTTCATTCTTGGTGTCGTTGGTTCTGGGAACCGACAAGCTAATTTGTTATTTCGCCTATATCTTCTTCATACGATGTGGGAATGAGCTCATTCTTTTCGCCGTTGGCTTCGCATTTTTCGTCCTCTCTTCAAGATGATAGCAAGAACTCCTAGGTTCGAATTTAGCTCTACTTGGTCTTTTTGCTCCAAATGACTCCATTGCAGACTCAATAAACTCAAAAGCACACATAAGATACATAATTTACAAGAAAACTCGCAAAGAAAGCATAAATACTAGATATTAAATACTGGTGTATTCTACACCTATCAAATTCCCCACACTTAGACTTTGCTAGTCCTCGAGCAAATCAAACAAAACAATTCAAAAGATACATACAACTCCGTGTCGTCGAGGCTACGGTCACTTTTAGCATAAATAACAAGCCTTTAAACCCCTAGGTGTCCCTAGTGGACGAGTTATAGTCTCGTGAAGGTTTACTAGAGATATACCTACAAAACCTATATTTCAAACTCCGTCTATTCGTGACAAATCAATGAATGAATCCAAAATGACTACACAGGAGGAGGTACCTTGCAAATTCAATTCATATATTAGTAAATAACTCTAATTAGATAGTCAAACAAGCCACAATACTCGGAAACTAACAAACCACAATCACAATGAAAAGATTAAGAAGATGGATAAAGATGTAGATGTTGGCGAATGTTCACAAGTGTTCGATGTTTCCCATATCCGTCTAAGGTCACTGCTAAGATGAACCTAATCCTATTGATTGAGCTACTTGGTGCTGAATGCTACATCAAATCAATTGGCCTATACAAGGGAACCAAGAGTGACTTTATTCAACACAATAATAATTTTTTTTTTTTTTTTTATATGATTGGATCAAACTGGATCCAATTTTAGTGCGGCATGATTAGATCTTTTGGATCCAAGCGCATGCTTCTTGTCGCTAGTACATGATAGTTGCCTTGGATCCCGCATTCCACGCTTGTTTAGGCGACGGAGACGGGGACTACGTTTCACACATACCGCTATTCCCAAGTGTCTTTTTATTCCGTTTTGGTCTAATTGATCGGTCCTTTTTTTTTTTTTTTTTTTTTTTTTTTTTTTTTTTTTTTTTTTCTAGTAACTCAACCACTCTATTTCATCCTAGCAAAGAATAACACGTCGATGTTTAGTGACCCACCAAAGCACTTAGAGAACAATAGATAAATATGGAAAAATAAAATAGAATGTGATATGGTGATATTCCGAGATATGGTAACAACTATCATGTTAAGTTGTGATTTCTCGAGCTATATTCTTCCCTTTTAGTTAATTGGTTCCTCAACTCCTGCATTCAAAATGGTTCCATCCACTAATTGTGTCAAAAACAAACATATAAATGCTCCCCACACTTAAACTTCACATTGTCCTCAATGTAAAACCGAAAAGTTCTGAATTCTGACGTAACAGCAGATAAAACGCAAAAACTGTGCAAATTGGTAAGAATTTGAAAAACTCCATTTCACAAAAGTTGTTCGCCTACGTGTTTTCTACACAGTGTCAAAATTTCACAGTGTTTTGATAAATGGTCTGACAGTTATGGTCTCTGGACTGAACTACGCGCAGTCTGAAATTTTCTGACGAAAGGGTATTCGTCATAATTCTCTTCTAAAATAGATTACGGACTCAATGAAATTAACCATAGGGATGCAAATATGATATGAAAACAGTAAAAATAAATAAACGAAACAAAAATAAAAAGCAAAAAGATAAGAGATACAAAACCGGTGGGTTGCCTCCCACTTAGCGCTTGTTTTAAAGTCGACGACCCGACTTAGCTTCTTGTAAGATTCATTCCCCATACACCAATAATCTGAAAAGTTGGGGATCCTTCCATAGAACCTGTTTTTGCAAACACTAGCTTCACAAATATTAGTATAATAGAGCAAAAAGTAAAGCTATGAACCGATAAAAGCTTCCCCACACTTATTCTTGTCCACACTTGGAAGTGTATAAAGAATATAGTTCGGGTACCTCCACGGTTTCTTGTTCCATAACCTGCATAGTATGAGAATCAAGTTTCTCTAATGGCGGAAAAACGAGAAACAAAGTCATTCAACAATATTCTCGAAGCACATACATTCAAACCAATAAGAGGTAAAGGAGAAGAAACAATAGGCAAAGGGTTAGATAAACCTTGCACAATCTCTTGTATTACGGAATCCTCTTCATCTTTGAAAACTCAAGTGAATTATTCACCTCTTTTATATCATGGTCCTCTATCAAACCTTGCAACCATTCTTCGTCCGTTTACGCTTAACCATAGTCTCGACATAAACATCATCATTACAATCATGCACAAGTTCAATTGGGTCTTCCACAATATTGGTCATAACGGTCTCATTCTCAACATATTCCTCCTTTTTGTTGTAAGGCACACACTCTTTTGCGGATCCAAATTTTATCATAAGAAACTTTTAGAACACTCGAAAATGCATCATCCTCAAGCTCCACCCTTTGAATAGGCTCTTGATCATTATTAAGATCAATGCTTGAGTAATCTACACAAGTGTCGGACATATTCCTCTTCGTCTTCATCTTGATCCCAAAAAGACTCTCGGAGATGTCACCATGAGTTGTTTCAAGCAATGTATCATAATCACCGTCACTATCATAGTCAACATAAGATTGTTCCTCGCTGAATTTAGTGTTACTTATCTCTAACTCATCCTTTGAATAGGTGAATGATCATTATTACGATCAAGAGTTGAGTTAACTACACAATTATCAACAAAAGTCCCCAAAGATTCGCCCTTTTCAACATTAGCATCAATCAAATATTCATCACAAACCATATGCACATAAGAATTATCCATATCTTCCTTGTATTGATCAATGTCTCTTCGCAAGATAGTCATACTTTCAATGAAGTTCTTGGAGTTGCTCGTTTGTAGTCTCTTTAGCTTTTTGAAATTCCTCTTGTAAAAAAGGTGGAAACTTTATCTATAAAATTAGAGACTTTTTGTTCACAAGCATAAGAATCCTCCCATCCTTGTTGTTGTTCACACACATACCCGCCATAAGGTTGTTGAGGAAAACCACAAGGTTCCATGTAATATTGGTCATAACCAATGAATTGGTTTTGATTATACCCATGGAATTGGTAGTTATCATATTGTTGAGGTTGAAACCCGTATTGATTGCTCCAATATGCTCCTTCCATAGAAATAAGCACCTGAAATAATTCCCAAACCAAGGTTAAAAACCCAGAAAATAAGAAAAAATAAAAATAAAAATAAAACAAAAACTAAATACAAAAAAATAAGAAACCAAAAATTAATTAACAACCGCTGCCTCTAAGAATCGCGCGCCAAAATTCTGACCATTTGTCGTGAAGCGACACAAATATATTACACTTTCTTACTACTCAAAATATAAATATAGCAAGGGCAAGAAAGGATCGATCCCACAGAGAGGTCTAGGTTGTCAAATTGTTATGGTTCCTTATAAATAACACCGGTAGTTTTGTGATTTTTATAAACTAAAATAAAATAAAAGCAAATAAAGAAATAAGCAAATAAGATAGAAGAGATATTGGTTAAGGATTTCGTTTTCATTCACTAACATGCTTTTCACAATAACTAGAATTGATATTTAATCTCAACTTTTATCAAAGACCCTAGAATACCTTGATCGCAAGAATATCCATAAAACCTCCTCATGTCATCAACAAACACATTAAAAGATGCGAATATGAATTCTACCTAAAGGAACAACCTAACGTAAAAGCACTAATCAAGTTTAATTCCCTAGATGCGTTAAGTTCTATGAAATCAGGCCAATCAAAGCAATTGAACGTGGAAAGCGCACTAATTCAATTTAACAAAGGTTATGATTCACATATGATCATAAGAATATATCACTACAAACTATAATCATATTATGCTACTTGTATCCAAGGAATATCACTTTTGCGTATAATAAACCCTAAACTAGCAATAGATGTGATTAGAAGTTCTACCAATTTGCAACTTGACAAAACAATCAATCAATCATAAAACAATATTTTCAGAGAATTGCAAACGATAATTATGAGACAAAACTAATATATTGAATCAAAGAATCATGCTTTGTGAAATCCAACTATTCCATAACCAATAATAAACTTAGGTACTCATATTCAAGGAGTTCATCACAAGAAGAAAGAGAAACTTCATGGTTCTAAACCCTAGAATAAAGTAGAGGAAAAGATAATTAGAAAAGATATATGATTGTGCCTAGGCTTCTCCTATATATAGAGTTTTTGTAACCTCCTGAAGAAACTAGGAAACCTAACAAAAATAGGAAAGAGCATCTCTTAGGAATTGTGTCCGTGCGTTAAACCCCGTGCAAAGTAAGTCACCAAAGTCACGGCCAAGCTCAAGTCGTGAAAATGTAGTCGCAATTATCCAAACGGGTCTACAAAATCCAGCCCAAAACATCATTAGCTCGTAATGGCCCGTCGGGCCTGTGGAACCGACAGTGGTAAATTTTATTCCTCTTCTTTCACGTGCCAACTTCTCTTCATGAACCGGCCTTTTTCATCACCGCCATTAGTAAGATTACACAAACTCGATACGCCTCCTTCGTTCAATCCAACTCGATCACCATCATCACCGCCAGTATTCTCTCGAGCCTCTTCTTGTTCTTCGCAGACGTGATAAATCACCATCATCGTTACCGCTTTCTCGAGTTCACGACAGCAGCCGACAACTCAATCCAACACCCATCCGACCATCCGCTCTCAATCCTTCTATTCCGTGACCATTATTCTTCCCCGCCAACAACAAACCCAGCCCATCTAATGATCACCCGCATTTCGCAGTCGATCATGTTCATTTTGCATGAGACTTACGATTAAACCGCAAAGAAACCAGCAAAGACCCATCGATCACAACAGCCTGAACTTAGCTTTGGCAGCACCGCATGCTTTCACCATCGGTCGCAACCAATCACAAAATCACCACCCAGCATGCGGCTTCAAATATATCATCTCCGTTGGCGTAAAACCAACTTTCCTCCATCTCAACATCACCGCAACCAAATCCATTCGAAGTTCGCCTTCATTCACGTCTCAATCAAGCCATACAAAGAAACATACTTCCGTAACCGATGCCGCTAAACTCACAAAGACCACTTAGTCATTTAACTCAGCCCATCACCAATCACCGCCCGCATCACTCAACCATTTCAAAACAAGCCATACAAAACCCATCTCAACAATCACTTCAAGCAATGCTTCTACTATCGACGCAAAACCAACACGAGCTACCCCATTGCCGCCAAGACCATAATCCAACCAATATCTTTCGTCCATCTCCTATATTTCTCATGGCATGTACACTTGGTTCCACAACATCTGAAAAGATTGGTTGTGAATCGCTTTCGAGCTTACTTTCTTTCCCCAAACTCAACCCAAACCTTTTCTTTTCTCGATCGAGTTCTTCATGACAACCAACACTCTTCTTCACAAAGACTAACGCGATCATCAATGGCAGCCGCAATGCCATCATCGGCCCCATAACCCCATCGCCGCCATCGAACTCCACTGTTTCTTCCGCCAATCTCAATCACGATCTTCTTCCATTCGTACAAGATCTTCCATCGATCCGCACTCTAGCTCGAACTCCATTTTACAATGGCAGCCAACCCTTCTTCTTCTTATCGTCCCTCGCTCACTTCCAAACTCCGAATCCCATCACCAAGCTCGAGCTAAACCCCTCCATACTTCTCTCGGCAACCTCATCTATCTTTCTCTCCATCTCCTGTTATGCTCTATCGTGATCATCATGAGCTTCTCCATCATCTGCTTCTTTCCTCTCGTTGACAACCCCAGCCTCGAGCTCCGTCCATCTCGAGCTTCAACTATCTTCTCGCCGATAATCACCATCATCGCCAATGGCGCACGCCATCTCCTTAACTTCATCCTCGTGGTAAAGAACCAACCTTCATCGCCATCGCCATCGCCACACCACCGCTAAGAATCAATCTCGCCGCCGGGATTAAACACGGCTCCAAACTCGTCGCAGCCTTCATTAGATAGTCATCGCACCATCTCTTCCTTCGTTCATTCTTGCGAGCAACACCGTTTCTCCATTATCGCTTTAAAGCATCGAGATCACTCGACCTAGATGTAGTTCTCAACAAGCAAGCTTCTCCGATCATCCGATTGGTCTTCCGTCATGCAAATCATGCAGTTCCATTAATGTTGTAATCAATCGTCGGTCTTGCAAGATCGACAGCTTATTTCCCATTCCGTGGCCGCTTGAGTAATTAAGCCCGGTGCCCTTAACAATTCCTTCTTCATTCTTGGTAAGTCGTTGGTTCCGGGGAACCGACAAGCCTAATTTGTTATTTCGCCTATATCTTCTTCATACGATGTGGAATGAGCTCATTCTTTCGCCGTTGGCTTCCCATTTTCGTCCTCTTCAAGATGATAGCAAGAACTCCTAGGTTCGAACGAGCTCTACTTGGTCTTTTTGCTCCAAATGACTCCATTGCACCTAATAAACTCAAAAGCACACATAAGATACATAATTTACAAGAAAACTCGCAAAGAAAGCATAAATACTAGATATTAAATACGGTGTATTCTACACCTATCATCGGGCCGGGCAGGCCTCGGGCCTAAGAGATAATTCAAAATTTTAAAGTATATATGTTTGTTTTTTTGTCTTGATGAATGATGATATATCTGTAACTCGTTCAAATGATAGTTCAAGCAATTCATATTCATTCTTGTGAAATGTAATTCGTAATTTTCTCTAACCCCAATAAATTTTCCACATATGAAATTTAAGTTCTTGAGAAATCCATCACACAAGTAGAAAACTTTATTCGTGGCTATCGACAAATGCCAGCCCGGTAACTAAACAAAGCACGGCAAAAGCAATGGATGGACTCCAATATTTGAACAAAAACCCGGGTCCGCCCACTTATAATTATCAGGCAGGCCGGGCTAGCCCATGACAGGCTGTCGGGCGCCCATGGGCTCCTTCGGTCCCGGCGGTACATTGCAGGCCGCAGGCTTCCGGGCATTCTGTACACTCCTACTGGTTTGTGGAAAAACTCCATCACCTGGGGATTTCCCGACGCGTTGGGATGCTTCATCATGTCTCCATTTTTCCTTCATGTCCATCGAAGCCATGAAATCCTGGACAAGCACCCGCATGATGCGTAAATGGGTGAGGGACATGACTTGTATAATCCCGCCAGCCTCAAGGAACAAGGAATCGATTTTGTCTAATACCTCCTCATGTGAAGAAAACTTGGGTTTGTCGACTTCAAATCTTTTCTCCAAAGAATCAGAGGTACGATCATCATTGGAAGATCCCATTATTATTATATGCTAAAAAAAAGATAATATTTTTCTTTACACTATGTCTGCATCGGCAATCTACATAACGAAGAAGACAAAATGGACAACTAGGAGAAGAGACACGAGACAGTACATGTGAGGAGGACGGACGCAATTTTATAGTGATCTATACGAATGGAAGGTTCAAGATCGCCTCTTATATTGGGCAGGTTGATCAAGACTGAGAAAGAAAATCCTTTTACCATGCGTATTAAGGATCTGAATGCGGAATACCAGCTAGATTAGATACTTGTATATATAGGATAATTAGGGTTTGGCGTCTGCGAGAGCAGCCATCCCTGCCACTCCATGACCAAAGTAGCACCATCTCCGCACGTCCTGTGATTTAGCCAGCTCCGGGAACCAAGTTGCGATGCCATCTATGCCGATCAGAAGCCAAGATTAAAACTCCATCTCTGCCAGGGTTGCAACGCCTTCCGCTGTTCCACGAACCAAAGTCACTGGCGCCTTCTTTGCCACTCTATGTTTGGGCCAACCAATAATGTTATCATTGCCGTCCCATGACTAAGGTAGCAACGTCAGCATCAACGGTTCATGAAAGAGGTTGGGTGCACAAGACTGGCACTACAGGCTAAGCGGTAAGTATGTCAAGCCGCCAATACAAGGATCACGGATTCCTCATGCTTTCCGCCAAAGGTTAGTTGAATTTCCTAGCAATCTCTTCACGCCCCGCTCTTTCGATTTTACTCTTATCTCTGTCACCATCTCATGCTTACCCCGCAACAACGCCATCGTTACGTGCGTGCTAAAGGGGACTTAATGTTGATGGTGGTTTTTAGCTTAGTGGTTAAAATTGTAAAACCTCACATCGATGTGACGTCACTCAGAAGGAAACGGAGCCGTGAGTGCTAACCTCAAGCATAGTTATTATGTCGATTCAATATATTTACATAAAATTTATCTAGATCTGGGCGTATGTAGCAACCATCCCGGATGTTCTCAGAAATTTTCGCGCTTTGCCTATATTCACTTAATACAAGTTTCTTTGAATGCTTTCTATGCTATGTTCCCATTTGAACCCTTAATGTTGATATTGCATGACAATTTGTGTTCACACGCAAAGCAGAGTAGCAATGAATTTCCAAATATCAAGGATAAGGTCTTTGCATAAAGTATTCAATCAAAAGCATGTCGCTCTCGTAATGAACTTAAAAGAACTTTTGTGTCAACACATAGAATTCAATCGATTACCATGGCTAACTTGCAAAAGTTAGGGTTTTGCGCCTTGCGCGGTATATCAGACCTTGCTTGTCGAAATTTAAGCCTAGGCAAACTAGGTAATTGATCCGCTGTGGATTAGTAGACACAAAATCTTTCCCAGAAACAGAAAACAGGGAGCCGCAGGTTAGGAGCAGCAGAAAGGGAGGCATGGCCATGCCTTAGGCCAGCCGGCGCCATTTTCCATTGGCCACACCCCATCCTAAACCGGCCCTATTTCCTCAACCAATCGGGTTCGCTTAAACTCGCCACACGCACATAAGTTGTGGCTGGACCATACTTGCCGCCCCTTTTTCCATTGACCAATCAGTCGCTCTAAAGTCGCCACACTCACACCAGAAGTGTAGCTACGCCCATGCTTGGCCGTCCCCATCCTAAACTGGCCCCTCTCCTTTCTACCGACCAATTAGGTCACTTTAAATCTGCCACGAGCACTAGAGGTGCGGCCGAGCCTCATGTTTGGCCGGCCCCTTTTCTTGACCAATCAAGTCACTCTAAACCCGCCACCATACATTAAAGGCCAAACGCACCCTACCGCGCCACCATACTAATCGGCAATCCAAACGCGCCCGCCACATCAACATATTAATCGGCATGCCAACATGCCACTCTTCGCTGTAACATGCCGCCAAGCTCTAACTTTGGCCACGATGCTAAAACCTAGCCTTGGCCACGCCGCCAAGCTTTAACTTTGGCCACGACGCCAAATCCTAGCATTCGCCTCCCGCCAATCCCTAGCTTTCTTTACACGGGCGCCAAAACCTAGCCTTGGCCACGCCACCAAGCTCTAACTTTGGCCATGACGCTAAAACTTAGCCTTAGCCACGCCGCCAAGCCCTAACTTTGTCCACGGCGTCAAAAACCTAGTCTTGGCCACGACGCCAAATCCTAGCCTTGGCCACGCGCCAAGCTCCTAACTTTGGCCATGGCGCCAAATCCTAGCCTTGGCCACGCCGCCAACCCTAACTTTGGCCACGGAGTCAAGTCTATCTTTGGCCATGCCACAACGCCACAGTGTGGCCATGCCACACGCACTAATTAGGGTTTCGACATGCCAAACCCTAATTTGGGCAAAATTGCTACGCTAACTAAGCCAAATAATGTTTCCCCATAGCATTGGGATCGATGTGGAAACAAGGCCAATGTTGCCGAGCCATATTTGGGTCTAGCACTAATATGCCAAAAAAGATCTACGGCTACGCCACTGGCATGCCACTATGCCACGACTAAGCCACTAGCATGCCGCTATGCCACGGCTACGTCAGGCGCCGCTATGCTAATGGCACCACTTTGCTACACAACAACGATTTGGCCATAATCAACGGCTATCCTTCCTCATGAGATGCAATCTCAGCCATCCAAGTTCGCCACTGAACTGACAGACTTACGGCAAGTTCTAGGCAACTAACTAATGGCCATGGTTATGCCAGGCGCCACTTACACCACCGTGCTACCGGCATGCACGGATATGCCGATCATATCGCAATGCCCATCAAGGCGACACCAAAAACGCCAATGTGACATTACCAAAGCGCCACCGTAAGGTATCCATAATCAACGACTACCCATCTTCATGAGATGCAATCTCGGCCATTCAAGTTCGCCACCAAATAGACGGACTTGTGGCAAGTTTTGGGCGACTGCCAAGGCAAGCCTAATAGCATCACATGCTATTTTCCTATGGCAAGTCTCTTGAATTTGATTTGCCACACATAGCAACTCGCTACATGTTTTCCACTTTAAAACGCTCGAGACATCAAACATGTCACAAACTCGGGGGATACTCATTTGGGGTATTGGTCCGGGCGGTTTATCAGGTGCGGCGTGCAATACGCCCGTTATAAGAAAGTGTCATGAAGTGGGACAACTAGTGGTGATGAAAGTAACGGTGTAAACTATTCACTTCCTTCATCATGGAAGCATAATGCCCGACTGGTTACACGTTACTCTATTCTTCCACCACTCAATCGTTTCCATTTCCTATGAGACCATGGCACGTTTCAATATGACTTGTATAAATAGGTTTCACCTATTTACCACGAAACAACAAGTTTTGGTTGGCAACAACATAGTATCTAGAAATCACCTGGTAGCTTTCCATTCTTCTAGCCAGTTCTACTTTCAGATACAAGTCATAAACAACCACACCATAAGAATCAACGATTCTGGTCTCAACACTCTCTTCGCTTCCCTCCCTAAGACCAACCCTTCTCCTTCACTTTGTGACCGAAGCAAGCCTGGAACGACCATTTCTTGGTTTAGGCCAGGATTGTACAGATTGATCTCTCAAATCAAAAGTACTCCCGTGCAGTGCATTTTTAGAGTTTAGATTCGTTTCTCATCCACACACCCGAAATTACCAAAATCAGCAAAAACGGTTTTCACCCATAAACAAAGATGTAGTTGCTTTGTTGCATCTTCTAGTCACGAGAAATCTTCCTGAAATTCTTTCAGCGGAGGAGCAAGCAATCTCTAATATTCTGACAGCCAAGATGGAAGAAATTAATAAA
This sequence comes from Papaver armeniacum, assembly GCA_023531295.1. Lineage (NCBI taxonomy): Eukaryota > Viridiplantae > Streptophyta > Magnoliopsida > Ranunculales > Papaveraceae > Papaver > Papaver armeniacum. The sequence continues at coordinate 124,970 of JAJJWW010010439.1, forward strand.
GGATCCAGTAAATGTTGTTATGCTCACAAGTTAACACACTGGTGGCCAAGAGATGAGGCTCCCGAGAGTCCGTTGATGGTATGTTATCTATTGATGCTTTCTTATATTTATGGATGTCCAGAGACGTATTTGAAGATAATGGGAACTTGTTGAAGCCGTTTGTAATTCTTTTTGCTATCAAGATGGCCCAAGGTGAGCAACTTCCAATCGGCAGTCTATTCTTGGGTTCTTTGTACTCCAATTTAGACTCTTTGGTTATAGATTCCAGCATTTCTAACAGCTTCATGAAGATCTAGTGTTATGCTATACGATGTTTCTCCAAGCTTTGATGTGGGGGCATTTCAAGAATTATGCACCCATCCCTCGTACCATCTTACAAGGACCGAATGCTGATGCTCGACACGATTTCTGAGAAGGATAATGCTAGAATCATGCGTTGGTCTACAAAGCAGCCTCGTGTTAAACCGCGTCTTGTTGATGTGTTAGAAAAGGAGTCTAGTTTAACTTTCATCCATGGGTGTCGATTCCTCCTTATATTTCTCAGTTAACAACCTTTAATACTGAGGAAAGTGTTACCTTGAAATCTGGTGCAGATAGAAGTGATGGTGAGAGATGTTTTATGCTGAGTTGCACTCCTAGTTACTTAGTATCAACAACATATGAGGACTTTTCAGTGGAAGAATACAACATTGATAGAGCGGCTCGACAAATGGGCATGGATCAGTGTGTTCCAACCTTTCGAAGGTGAAAGCCATCAGTTGAACAACTTAAGACCCGTTTAGACTGTACTCATGTGGAAGGCAATGATTATTGGTTCCCCTGTTCTGAACGAATTACGTATGTAACTCCAGGTTACATAAATTTTTGGAATCAGCAATTCGAGCGTTTATATGATTACGTGATGGTCGGTCAGCTTTTGGTGAAAGTTCCCCCTTTTTGCTGAGATGATTTCTACTTGACCAAGGTTGAGTATTTATCAAGCGATAAAGGAAGACATCTCCAGGGTGTCTACAAGTATGTATCCTTCTTATAATCTTCATAAGGATATGATAATTGTATCTTAATTATCTTATCAATTTGTACAGGATGGTCGTGTCGTGAGACCTCGCATTGATGTGGACTTTACGGAAACAGAAGCCATTGTTCATGGTGGAGAAGGCAGGAGCAAGAATTATAAGATGTTGCCTAACACCATAAAGTCCCCAGTGATTTCTTTGGTGAGTTGTCGATATTTCTTTCACCATGACTTCTTCTCATCCGTGTAATTAGGATCACAAAACTAATATTTGTTACTCCGTTACAGAATTTTACCCCATCAAATAACGATATTCTTCAATTTTCTGCTGGGCAAACAATTTCTGAACCAAGTGCTGAAGAAGAAGTCGATGTAAGTATCTCTTCGTATATTTAATTATAATCTTTGTGAATAAGATTCTAGTTGTTATGAATGTATCCAGGAGGATGTTTCCATGGAAGTGGAGAGTGCTGATGATGCTTGTTCGTCTTTGAAAGATGACGATGAAGAAAACTCCCAAAATTCAAAACCGAATGAAAACAATGATGCTCCCAATGTGGATACGGGCAATTCTGGTTCTTTGAACGCTTTAGAGACCACCCAAGTAAGTATTTCTCTTGCATTTTATGTATATAAGTATAAATTTGTTGATCCATGAATGAATGAATGAGAATCCATGTGAATATACGAAAAGTTTTGCCGAAATACGCCACCAGAAAAACCCAGACTTCAGCCTTTTAGTAAAAACGCTGTAGAATCCTCGTCCGATGTCGGATTTTTACGGTCTACCCCAGTTTTCTTATGCCCAGGAAATTTCGAAGATTTTTTAAAGAAGCTTTTTGAGTTTTGAGCATGTTTAGAGGTCGAAATCGACGAAACAGTAATGTTCCAGGAGACTTCCAGGAATTTTTCAACTGTCATGTAGTCCAATGTTTTGGCCACATCTCTTTTCTCGTTTATCCAATTGCTACGAAAGTTTGATATGTTATAGATAACATCCATACAAGAGAATTGTGTACAACCCATCCTTAGATTATTCATCAATTTCTCCCAGTTCGTCGTCTCATACAGGGAAGTGTAAAATCTCTTTAGACGAGCTTGTCATAAAACGTGTTTTTATGACTTTCACGCTATTTGCTCATGTATTGCACGTATGATAAAGAACTTAAATGATATTAGTTCACTTACATGCTATATTTTATGGCTCCCTTTGGTTTTATGCTTGGATGGCTTTAATCCCATGTAATCTTCGTATTTAGGTGTCAAATACCGAAGTTGAGAATGAAGGAACCAATAATGATAACTCGAGGTTATTGATGAAGAAATGACCATAACTGCACTTAAAAGTCGTGAGGGAGTTGTTATTAAAGATACTGAGACTTCAATTGTTGTTACTTCAGTGACGGGAGAGACCGAACCACGAGTAGAAGAAACTGAAGAAACTATTGCCATGACTGTGGAAGTTGCTCCAGTAATTGAAAATCGTATTGTGGTGCATGAATATCCAAGTGAAGGGGTTGATTTTAATACTCCATTTGGTGCATCACTCCAATATCACGAACTAGTCGGCGGATTCAACATTCCTATTGGATATGCATGCTTGAACGAAAAGATATGGAAGAAGTTTGGTCACAGCATCCTTGACAGAGACCCAAATCGTGCTTATTCTTTAACAATGCAAGTAGGTGTTATCTTGCGTGTTATAAATGATATATGCACCAAAGCTAGAAATGTTGTTACTCCAGATGTACTCTTTGATTGGGAGTTCAATTTGGAGAATTCTGAGAGACTTGGCTTCAACGTGAAGTGGCTTCGTAAGAAGATGAATGCTATTAAGGACTCTTGCAAGAATAACATACCCTTTCTCAATGATGCTGTGATTGATAAGGAAGACAAGATTCCCAGGCTGACCGAAGAGTTGAATATGGAGAAGGAAGCTTTACAAGTCTTGAAGGATGCAGAGGAGCAAAAATCTTTCTTTGCTGATTTTCTTTGATCTCTTTCCATAATCTCTTGAACTTTTGAACTTCTGAGAGATGTGAGGTTTTATTTTTGGTTTTGATTGGTTTTGGATAAGTAGATGACTGAGGATTTTCTTTGGATTTGATAGAGATTTTCTTTAAGTAAACTGAATTTTGATAAATTACTGAATGCAAGTATTTCAAACATTTTGGAGGAATTGAAATACAATGAAAGAAAATCCTAAATGCCAAATATTTTGGGCGTTCGTGTCATGAACACCCAGTACCTTGAACGTCCAACCTTAAGCATCAAAGGCCTTGAGCCAATTCTCGTGTATTACGGCTACACTTTCCTTGCTGTCCATGTTGATTAATTTGTAGTATCCACCAGCAAAGGACTTAGAGATCATAAAAGTTCCTTCCCAGTTGGAGTTCTTTGCAGAATGAAAGTTACGCTTAGTTGCTTTGAGAACTAAATCTCCTTCCTGGAATTTGTTAGACTTGATCGTCCGCGCCCTGAATATCTAATGTTGGTTTGGAGTTCTTCGTGCAGTGGAATTCCATGTTTTTGAAGCCTTCCAATTTTGTGGTACATATGGACATTCACGGAGGGGCGAGTATCTAGGATACTACTTGTCTTGTTCAGCCATTATTTCAACAATGACTGTATTAGTGAGGTGTTCGATTCAGAGAGGTTCTGCGTCTAACCACTTAGTGAAATATTGCTGAGGTGAGGTTATCCACTCATATAATATCACAATAGCTAAGTTGTCGGTGGAATAAAGCCCTCGAACCAAAGCAGCATGTTTGAAAACTGATAATATGGACACATGAGGAGGAATAAGACTTGCCTGAGTGCGGAACCTTTTGATGAAAGCATTTGCATTTTCTTCAGGCTTTTGTGTCACTCTGTCAAGGCTTTGACTTCCCTTCGATACTCAAATGGTGGAGTATCCTCTTTTTTCTTCTTCCGAATCGAAGTTTCTTCAACAGAGAAATGTGCAATGAAGGTGTTGGGGTTACCTTTCCAGCATGAATCCACGTACGTCCAAGGATCATATCATATCCTAAATATTCTCGGATTATGTAAAAAAAAAATTCTATTCAGGCTGAGTTTATGTTCACCTTGAGAGGAATGTGGCCATAAGCATCTCTGGGCGTCCCTTCATGATCCGTGATTGATACCGGAGCATGAATGGATTCTTGTCATGTGATACTAGCGACTCGAGAGTTTTAGGAGGGATAACATTGACATCAGTGCCAACATCAATTAATGCTTGTTTGAACTCGTTTCCTTTGAGATGGACTGTAGTGAGAAGTCCCCAGTCGTACATTTCTTTGTCTATTGCTGAAGGCTCAGGAAGTGTCTATTGAATTAATAAACGCTTCCCTGACACGATGTGATTCAATGCAGCAAACATGTCTTTCCTTTGAGCCTTTGATAAGTACTGTGAATTGCAGACATGCTCGATTAAGGATTGGACCGCTTCTTTGACGGTGGTTCGAGAGAGTGAAGATTCGACCGGGAGAGGATCTATGTGTACTCATTCATTCCCAAGTTGAATTCTCCTGATTCGACCTTTTCTTGGAATATGCGCTTCAAGATTCTGCGGTCCTTTGTGGGATGATTGACGAATCTGTAAAAGCGACAGTAACGAGGATTTTCCATGTCTTCTTCAGTTGGTTCTTTCTTGACATATGATAACTTGATCGCACCGTTTTGAACCCAGACATCTAGTAATTCAATCACCTCTTCGATGGGAAAAGTGAAATCAACTACGTCTTGACCAGCTCCTATATGTTGGGTAGGAGATTGTGCATCTCGAGTTTGATTATCCTTCCTTTGTGCTTTCGAAGGGGTGGGAGAAGTATGTTTGCGCTGTCGTTCGGCTTTCGTTTGATCCCTTCTCAGCAACAACATTTGTGTAAGGTTAGAGGTTGTACTGTTTGTTAATTAAACGTCTGCTACCTCGAGTTTCTCATTGTTCTTCAGCCTTTGTAGTTTTAGCTCTATCCAATAAAGCAGGTGCAGTAGTTGTCGATTTCTTAGCCGCTTCATGAAGTTCTGAGAAAGTCTGGAACCTGAGATTTTCCAGTAAATCCCTGTAGACTGGAATCATTCCATTGATGCACAAGTCCACGATTTGTTATTCTATGACATTTGAATCATGACAGTCCAAAGCTTGAACTCTGAACCTTTTCACATAATCATTAGGATGTTCATTGCCCCTTTGAAAATCCTTCCAAGATCAGAAAGGGTGATTTGCTATGAAACGAAGAAATACTTTCTGTAGAAAGCATTAACCATTTCTCCCCAACTTTTGATACTTCCTGGTGCGATATTGTTGTACCAAGTATATGTCCTGCCTTTCAGAGACTTTGAAAATTCCTTCAGACGGACAACATAGTTGTGCTCATGTTCACCCAATGCTTCCATAAATCGAGAAACATGTTCTCGAGCATTGCATGTTCCATCATAAAGGGTGAATTTTGGAGAGGTGTAACCTTTTGGCAGAGGAATCCTTTGCGTAAAGCAGGTGGTATGAACGTTAGTGACGGTGGGACAGAGGCGTCTTGTCTTTTCCACGATCATCCAAAAGGCATTCCAGGTCTTCACCAGTGATGAAACTGTACGATTCTTTCGTTGGTGGATTGTTTGCATCCTTAGGAACTTCTTCATTATCTACTACATGGATTGGAGTGACCTCGGGATCAGCGTCTGAAGATGTTTCTTTAGCTTTTCCTTTCTCTTGAGTTTTCTCTGACATCTTGTCTGTAAGAGTCTTGAGATAATTGCATAGTTCCTTTTGAGTGGCAGCCATGTCAGTTTAATTTTTGGCAAGAGTCTCTTGCACCTTCATGAGATCACCCATGGTAAAGCGGATTTTTTCTCGATTTCTTCAGGAGACCGACCGAAGAGTGGATTGTTGATGGTGTGGGACATGCCGCACAGGAGTGATCACCGGAGCGCCAGTGTTTGGAGGAGGAGTAGTGGCCGGTTGCGCCGGAGGAGTGGTAGTGGAAGATTGTGCGGGAGGAGTGGTAGTGCCAGGTTGCGCCGGAGGAGTGGTGTTGGCAGTACCACTACAACTTGCAATATTAGGGTCAGATGTTGAACCCGAATTAGTAACTAACCCAGACCTAAGACCGACCATCTTTGAGAGTTTTGAGATTGCAACCGAGAGAATGATATCCCACTATGGTCGCCAATCTGTAGATGGGGAAAAACGAGTCGCTGGTTTTTACGGAATTGAGGAGACAACCGTCGGGAGGAAACTCCTTGAACCGAGCGAATTGTCAAACTCACCGCGGATGCACTGCAAAAAGGGAGTGCTTTGAATTCGAGGGATCAATCTGTAGGACTCCGGCCTAAACCAAAACAATGGTCGTTCCATAGTCAATTCGGTCACAAGAGAGGATGGGTCGATCTATAGGAGGGAAGCTGAGAAATGTGTATGATCAATGGTGATCGAAGATTGTAGTTGTGTTGTGTAATCTGTGAATAAATAATATAAGTTCTGATTGATTGAATTTGCTCTGCTGAGAGTAATTTCTCAGACGTCGAGTTGTTCATCTCTTGTTGTTTGTTTGACAAAATATTATCTTATTTTCAATCATAATTCAGAGACTTATTTATATTGCTAGAATTGTAAACACCTTGATCCCATGAAGTGTGACAGTTGGTGGAGTCAAAGAGTGGGGAAATGGAAATCGTGTTAAAACCAGTTGCTCATCGTGCGGATTTTCCATCCACTACTTTGCTAACTCCTCCAACTGATTGCACAACTTGCTCACATTCTCATCTTGTGTATGAACACACGTGTCGTAGACCGCCAGACCAAAACCCTAGTTAATATCCCCCACGTGACACGATTGATGTCTCGTGATTGTGGAGTCTGCAAGGCAGACGTGTATTTAGTTAGTCAGTTGCTGACTTTATGGGACGATGAGTCCTTATATTGCTGAGTCAAACGTGATTTGTAAATGTTCTAAGACTCATGAATCGAACATGTCTGTTGAGACAAAGGTATAATTCTCGAATAAATGTTGATAGTTAAGGTGAGAAAATATTGCTCACTTGATGAATTGTCGAATATCGATAGTTGAACCAATATTCCTTAGTCTGAGCAAATATTGCTCATCTGAGCAAATGTTGCTCGTTTGATGAATTATCGGTAGCAGGACCAAATAAAATATTAATCTAAAATACTGGCAACTGAAAGTATGTGGGACCGGCCTCTTGCAAGCCAAAGAGCCAACCTTGGTCGGTCAAGGTAATATGCTCATGTCACCAAAGTGTTCGCATCTCAGTCCTGAGAATTTTGATATTCTCTGGCATGCATTTGAGCAATCATTTGAAAAAATATGAAGAAATCAAGGTTTTTGCTCAAACTGAGGAAACTTCATAATATGAAGGAAATAATAATAATAAAATAAGGAATCATGAAGTGTGGGACCGGCTATGGCCAAGGCATGGCCGGACGGCCAATAATCAGTGTCCTATGGCACGTTTCCTAATTTTATATTATTTTCATGATTTTAGGGAAATACCATGAAATCAAGGAGTTTGTTGAAATAAAGCAGTTTTCCTTAAAGTGAAGGAGTTTCCATGAGATGAAGGAAACAAATAATTAATAATAATAAAATAAGGGGCGTATGGGACCGACCACAACTAGGGCATGGTCGTCTCAGCTAGGGCCCGGGTCCCGCGAGTCTTCCCTAATTTCATATTTTTTTCCTTGATGTGAAGAAAATATCATGAAATCAAGGAATTTCATGGGATGAAGGAAATAATAATAATAAAATTATTAGAAATGCAAGGTCTGGGACCGGCCACAACTAGGGCATGATCGGATGGCTAGTGAGCTCGGTCCCGTGACACCTTTCCTAATTTTTATTATTTCCTTGATACAGAGGAAACACCATGAAACTGAGGAGTTTCCTTAAAATGCAAGATATTTGTTCAAATGAAGAGATTTTCATGTGATGAGGGAAATAATAATAAAATAATAAGAACTCATGAGGTGTGGGACCGGACACAACTAGGGCATAGATGGTCGGCTAGTAGACCCGGTCCCATGACACCTTTCCCAATTTTATATTATTTCCTTGGTGTGAAGGAAACACCATGAAACCGAGGAGTTTCCTTAAAACGAAGGAATTTTGTTCAAATGAAGGAATTTTCATGAGATCAAGGAAAAATAATAAAACATGATAAAATAAAGAACTAGGCGTGGGACTGGCCACGGCATGACCGGACGGCGCAGGCCCAGTCCTAGCGCCTTAGTTAATTATTATTTAATTATTATTTTTCTTCATATTTTGCATAGGTCCATCGTTCCTTCGTATTTAAGAATGCTCGTTCGTGCATTCAGTGCTCGTTAGTGCATTACTGCTGAATACACTTGCACCATTTTGGTCTGGGCTTATTTGATAGTGGCTGGGATGCTCGTGACGTTGAATATTTATTACTAACCCATGGAATTTCTCTTTGGGAAGAACCATGAATTGAAGTAACGAAATATTATGAATAATGTGGAATATTTTCCGAGGATTCAGATTAATGAATCTAATGATTTAGAAATAATTAATTGATGGCTTTATACTAGTACGATCATCTAGGAGCATTAATTATTCAGAATTGAGCGATATGAGCTTGTTGGAAGCGTCATATTTCTTTTATATAGTCAGGGAAAACATTGTTACATCCTGAAGACGTTATTTCTCTATACTAGCAGGCAAGCTATGTAGGAACCGTCCAATCGTTCGATTATATGTAGAAGTAATTACTGAAATTGCTCAGTATTCATGAGATATGCCGTTGCCTCAGCTGAGAGACTGCACATTCATATATGCTGAGAGACAAGTATTCTCACCGAGATTCTGCGGCATCGATTTCATGCTTCAATGAGAGACATGAGCCTCAATACTCATCCGATTCTCGGATCAGAAGCATGTATAATTATGGTTTTACGATTTTAGCCTTCGCCGAAAATCCACCATCTACACATATGTATGTAGTCTGAACTACAAAATAATTCTCCCCCTTTTTGTCAATAAAAATTGGCAAAGGTACGAAAACTACGAGATCATAATGAAATTTTCAAAGAGATACTTCATGACTAAAAGAGAACATATCAACTTTGTTTCGATGATTCACATAGTCGAAACTTAGTGTATTCATCAAGGAGTTTATAAAGACACGAGATAACTCCTACAATATTCCACAGCCGCACTCCCACAAATATTAGGCAATTAAGCACAAGTTCAATTAAGAACTCTCCCCTATAATATGTCATTCCCGAAGAACAAGAAGAGCGTAACCTTAATTTTACAAGAAAATAAGGATTTCTTTGGACATTAACAAATCACACGAAACATGAATTTGTATCCAGAAAACTCAAATAAATTAATCACAAGAAAAACTTTACATTAATTTATTCGGAAACGCTCAACATAAGAAAACTTACGGAGTCGTACAATACTTTCACATATAAGTGGATCAGGGAAAGATCAATACTGCGAAGTATTTCAAAAGTTCATTCTAGCTTTTATCAATATTTGCATAAAGACTTAATAGACTTAACTTTTGAGCCTATATGAGATAATCATAGTTCACTGACGTAAACCCAATCATATCTCATACCATATTTTTGCAATATATAAAACTAATAAAGATTAAATACTGCAAAATCATCTTCCAAATAACTTAGAATTTAAATAAATAAATCTAAAAACATTGCAAGATGAAAATCGTTGGGAATAGCTACGTGTAATCACAATATTTGCTATTCCAAACCCTAGTTATCCTTCAAAAACTTAAGAATAAATTCTCCTAGGCATTAATTTTCTTGAAAAAATTCTTTATCATCCCCGAACTCCTTGTCGACTACAAACATTGGAACATAAGGTTCATGAACATAGGAGTCAATTTCAACGAACCTTTTTGACTCGATGTCGAACAGTGGCCTTCAATTTAAAGAGATCTTAAAACAATAACCTTTATTTGTTGGATCTCCATCCTTGTCTCTTTCAACTCTTCAAGAGCACCGTAAAACTTCAAGATTTGAGGGTTTAGCCTTGGTTTCTTCATATTCTTCTTTTTTCTCTTCAAAGTTGTAAAGGAATGAGATTTACCTTTTCCCTTCGTGATTGATGGCTCAACAATCATATTGACATCTTTTTCATCAGAAGACATGATGCTTGAAGTCTCCATTAAAGTATGGGATTGTGAGAAAAATACACAAAGCTAGCTCCACAAGCAATATTTTGATAAATAGAGTTTTTAGCAAAGGAAAAAGGAATGTATGGTTATGAAACCTAAATACAGAGTAAGTAGGATACACGTACAAACAACTCTCAACGCTAAAAAGGGTAGAATTGTCAAGTTTAACCCTCTTTTAATGATCAAATCGGGTAACACCTTTTCAATGCCGCAAAAGGATACAAAAGGAGCATCAGAAAATCAGTAAACAAACTAAAGAAAATTTGATCCCAAAAACCCGATTGTACAAAATTCTTGTCTCTTTGAATTCGGGCACATGAGACAAGATGCACCTTCAACACAGTTAGGCTGTGTTGGGGTGAACAACAATTTGTCCACCATGAAATTCCTTTACGGAATTCTCAGTACTTTGTTTCATAGGTCATTTATACCTAGACCATTTCTGTAGAGATCTAACTTTTTCTTTGGAAATCAACTTCTTTGGAGATGAGTTAAATTTACATACCTCAGATGAATTTGAATTTAGAACAAGTTTGAGATTGTTTGCTAATCGATTTGCTCTCCGTTGAAGTTTGTTGACATATCTTAATTTATATTTGTACTTGAAGCAATTAGAGAGTTCGTGATCTTTAATAGCCGAACATGCTGCTAAACAAATTGAAATACCTGAAACATGTGAGATAGAATTTTCAGTAGAAAGGAAAATCCATTTATCCTCCACAAAGTGGTTGAAAAAGTTGCTCCAGGAAGAATGCCAAAATCGATGAATGATGCGTGTCGTAACCACAACAAATTAATAAATATTTTTCCACCCAATTAACAAGTAATATAGTGTAGTCAAGTTCGTTCCCACGAGGAGCAAGAGATTTTTAGTTGTAAAATTGTCACAAAAGGGGGGTTTGTTTTATAAAGCAAAAGAAAATAAACAAAGAAATTCGTAGATAAAGTTGAAATCAATAAGAGAGACAACATCAAGGAATCCTTCTTCGTTTGCAAAACAATGATTCTAGTTATGTTTTTCATCCACATGTTATTAGTCACAGATTATCACCAAACGTAGGATAGCAGGTTTGCTTAGCTAACCCCAAAATCCCTTATTTCACTGAGTAACAAGTCCGCTTAGTTATCAGATTCTATTCTAAAGAACCACCTTGAGGTTCGCTTACAAGATGTAATTCCCTGAATGCATTAAGATTTATGAATTTAGGTTTAGTACTAGTAGTTAGACTCGGTTCGCTTGGTCCACTTTCTAGCGTTGTTTTCACACACAATTGCTCAACGGAATCCCTCCACAAGGTCTCGTGTTTTCTACTTGTGTAAAGTGTCGAGAACGATTACTTATTCCCTAACTTATACTAGATTTAGGTTGAGTTAACAAATCAATTCAGTGTGCACTCTAAATAATTATCAAACAACCATGAATGTATAAACATTCCTATTAGTAAAAACAAACGATAATCATGTAAAAAAAACTTCAAGGTAGAATTAAAACAAAACTCAAATCATATATTAAGAACAAGGAATTCATCCTCAATCAATAATAAAATTAGCTACTCATGTTTTTGAAATTCACACAAATAATTAAAAGGAGAATTTTTCCAGTTCACAAATAATTAAGAGAAGAATTTTGAAAAGCAAGCAAAAACACAAGTGTTGTGTGTGTCAAAAGGTGTGTGTAAAAGATGTAGAGAACTTCTCTATTTATAGGCTTCAATTTGCTTGCATTCCTCTTAGGAATAGAATCCTTTTCCTTTTGTAAGTCTTCATTCCATATCCTTGTCTTTGTAAAATTCTTCCACCTTCTCCTTCCAAATTCAAGTCCAATTCCTCAAACCCATGAGTCTAGAGAATTCTTGTACTTTTGGTCGCCTGAAAGGTTCTCGGGATCACCGGAAACCGGCCAGGAAGTCACCGCCGTCCACCTGAATATCATTGCCGGTCACTGGAGGAATATACCGTCTGATACCGTTAAAGTGAACGGTCAAACTAACGGTCTCAGGTAGTCAAAGGAGTCAAGGGAAGAGAGAATCAGCCACTGAGTCAGATGACTTGACTTGGTTGAATGGTCTTAGTCGGCTGAATTACTGAGTTGAATCGGCTTATCGGACTCGTTTGAATTGGTTCATCACAAAAGTAGTCAACCGCCAAGGGGACATTTTGGCAGAGTTCTCCTTGTTTATAGGACTTTCTCAGGCCAAGTTGTGACGATCTGTCTTCAATTTCTGCACAATTCCTAGGCATACATCTAAGCATTACTGCATTATTTCTGTTGCCTTCAAATCGCCACCATACCCATCTTCTTCTCAGACATGTACCAACATTAATGATACCTCAAAAGAATAACAGCTGACTACACATTTACCCCATCGAATCCAAGTACCACCACCTTCAACTGCAGCACTAACTCATCCTTTCAACTCTGTGGAGGATGAACAAATTCAATTTAATCTGAAGGAGTTCAATCTTTCTCAATTTCTCGATCAACCTTACCAATTACAGCGTAAACCCATACCAATCTCAATCCACCAAATACAACCTCAAAACCATGAAAATCTTCTCTCGATTCTCGTTGCCTCCATCTAACCCGCTTTTATAATAGCAGCCTTCATTATCTCCTCAAAGATCACAAAGTGAGCTTCTCTTCCTCTTCAATCAATACAAACTCGAACTAGGTTTACCCATCTTCAATACCCCAATCTCTATTTCTATGATGATAGCGAATTCATAAACTAGCTTCACTTTGTTCTTCACAGCAGCTGTCACTTTTTCCTCATTGGATTTCTCGATCTGGTCTCAACACCAACAAGTAGCATCCCTAATTGGCCTTTGTCATATCCATCTTCTTTGATTTCTATCATCAATTCGAACAAAACCCATTAGACCCATTTCTTATCTCCAAGAACAGCAACAACATCTGCATCTCTCACAGATCGAACCCATAATCAACAACAACAACTTCTCTTCTCAGATTCGAATCCCCACCATAATCTACATCTCAGCTCAACCACAGACCCATCTGCTCTTCTCGATCTACTGAATCTCGACTGCAACATCCATTGTTGTAAATTAAACTTTAATTCTTGATTCGATTGAGCAACAACAAAACCCTAAGTTTCTCTATCTCTGATTCATCTTCTTTAGTTCATGGCCATCTCCGATTTATCTTCTGGTTCTCTCTCAATATCTCTAAGTAACGCACTGCTTCGCTTTTCTCCGAATCTCCATTTTTCTTTCTTAATTTCAAAGTTAAGGTGCAAATAATGATTGAGAATAACTTCGATCTAGGGTTATAGAAGTAGGGTTATTCAAGTCCTGGTCACCTGATAAGGGCTACACGCTAGCAACCCCTAACCATTGCTTGGTTGTCTTTTAATACTCCTCCAAAAGAATTCCCCTTTAACCCTGACTGCACTCAAGATAGTGCTCGCCCATGAAATGACAATTTTCCCTTTTTGCTCAAATTGGGTGATTTCTTATTCTTTCCTCCGTGCGACTCAGAGTACCTAATAACTCAAGAACACATGTAAAATACATAATTCACAAGAAAATGGCGAGAGAAAGCATAAACAATAGATAATAAATAGGATGTATCTACACCCTATCAAATTCCCCCACACTTAGACTTTGCTAGTCCTCGAGAAAATCAAACTAAAACTTACAACTTCAAAGCGTTCCAGCGTCCCAAACATCCAAAGAGCTATGAGGACATAGAGTTTCTGCATGCTAGTAATAAGAAGTTAGAAATAATAAGGAACATATTCTCATTCTTAAATGTTGAGTGAGAAATAACCACACCATAATGAGAGAACGCGTGTTTGAGAAGCGATCAATAAGCATTTCGCCTCGACTTCTGCCTCACCAAAAAGGATATGATAAGTGAACTCAAAAAGACGGCTTTTTTTATGGGTCTCACATGTGTGTAGGAATGAAGAGAGAATTCCCGCAACACGTTGAATGGTGGGAAGGACAACTTCCGAAATATTTTAAAACCCACATCTTTTAACATTTTGAAAAACCATTTTTCTGACGATCTCTAAAAAAGGAAATCAACCACTATTATCGAGGATGAGATTACTTATTCACCTTCACATCCGATCGCCAATTATGATAACACCACTCTCACGGCATCCACTAGAAATGTCTTCCACTCCTCGTCTTTATCTTCTCGGTCTTCGTCTTCGGCTTCAACTATTAATGATAAACTCTTGAATTTTGTAGATCCTTGACAATTTGTAACCTTTTTACCTTAAAATCCTTGTCGCTTGAAACTTCCTTATATATTTTCCTTCCCCACGGCTTATTAAATAAAAATAACAACAATGATAAATTTTTCTCTTGTCTCATTTTTTTTCCGATTATATGAAGACAAGAGAAATAAAATACAAAACAAAGTGAAAATAAAACAAACCGTCGCCGTGGGAGAAGTATTTTACCGCTTAATTCTTCACAACTTGTATCGCCTTGAAATCATAAACTTCAATAATTCTCACCTTTTGATTTTTCTTTGCTTTAGTGAATAAGTCTTCATACTTATATATAGAATTACCTCATTGTATTGTAAGTCCTCAACATATATGTAAAAATTTGCTCTTTGTATGTTGCTTTACTTGAATTTGAAATTTGCTTTTTTTTTTTCTCGTTCCGTTGCTTGTAAACCTTGAACTTCTTCAACTTTCCTTGTAGATTTTGATGTCGCTCCTTATTGATGATGATGGTGTTTCTATGGATCCGTTGTTGTCGAGAGAGAGAATGGTGCTAACTGCAAATCGAACTACAAGAAGGAGGCTTTCATCTATAGATGTCACCCTCGTGATTGACAAAATTAGCACTCAAGAGATCAAAGAGTAGTGCTTATATTGGTGGGAGGTTGGGTAGCTCACCATTCTACCCGGAATTAATGTACGGTGACACACACTCAAAAGAAAGTTCTTTAGTCAGCTACAAAGAATATTTGGTTGGTGCCTCACATGATATGAATACAGGTAGTCTCCACTAATGATTGATCAGCAACTCTAATAATGCATTTCTCCCTGCTCCTAATTTGCATCACCGGCATGATTGAATCCATTATTTAACACTCTAACAAGCAAGAAATTTGAACGTAGTTCCCTAACACTTCCAAGTTCAGTTATGTCGGTCAGACTCTCTATGTAAACATACCTAGAAGTATGCTAGTGACTCTAAAGTCTCTACAAGTTGGAGGTTTTATGCAAAAAAAAATTTTTTTTTTTAAATACATGCTTAACCACTCCCCCACACTTAAACCTTACATTGTCCTCAATGTAATTGAATCGTCCTAGTAAAGTCAAGATGGGAAATTTTAACATGATATGGAACAATAAAAATAAAAAATAAAAATAAAAAGCAAAAGGATAAGAAATACAAAACCTATGGGTTGCCTCCCATGAAGCGCTTGTTTTAAAGTCGACGGCCCGACTTAGCTTTTGCTGCACATTACTCCTCCAGAGGGAGTACATCTTGAAGTCCAATCACGTCCACATGCTCCGTTGGAAAGTTTTCATAATAGGGCTTCAACCTATGACCGTTGACTTTCAAAGGTTGTCCTGTTTTGTCACTAACAATTTCAACTGCACCATAATCATAAACATTAGTAACAATAAATGGTCCCACCCAACGGGACTTAAGCTTACCCGGAAATAAACGTAAACGAGCATTAAATAAAAGAACTTTTTTCCCCACAACAAAACTTTTCCAGAAATCATCTTGTCATGAAAAATATTGGTCTTTTCCTTGTAAATCCGGCACTCTCGTAAGCATCATTACGTATCTCCTCTAGCTCATTTAGTTGTAACTTCCTTTGCTTCCCCGCTTCATCATGCTCCATGTTAAATTTCTTTGTCGCCCAATAAGCCTTATGTTCAAGTTCAACCGGAAGATGACAAGCCTTTCCGTAAACCAACCAATATGGAGACATACCAATCGGTGTCTTATACGCCGTTCTATACGCCCAAAGTGCATAATTGAGCTTAAAGCTCCAATCTTTCCTTGTTGTATTCACCGTTTTCTCAAGAATGGACTTGATCTCACGATTTGAAATTTCCGCTTGTCCACTAGTTTGTGGATGGTAAGGCGTACCAACTTTGTGTGTTATGTTGTACTTCTTGAGGAGAGCGTGGAAAGCCTTCTTGAAATGTGTGCCTCCATCGCTTATCACCACTCTTGGTGTACCATGCCTAGTGAATATGTTTTCTCTTACAAAATCACAAAAAACTTGAGAATCATTAGTTTTGGTGGCTCTAGCTTCCACCCATTTTGAAACATAATCCACAGCAAGAAGTATATAATAATTTCCATTCGAATTGACAAAAGGTCCCATAAAATCGATAACCCACACATCAAAAATCTCAACGGCGAGAATTGGTGTGAGTGGCATTTGATTTCGAGAGCCTAGATTGCCCGTTCGTTGACATCTATCACACGATTTACAAAAAACATATGAATCTTCAAACAAGGTGGGCCAATAAAATCCACTCTCGAGAACTTTGAGAGCGGTACGTTTAGAACCAAAATGGCCACCACAAGCAAAAGTGTGACAAAAGGAGAGAATGGATTGAAATTCAGACTTAGGTACGCACCTTCGTATTATTTGATCAACACCATATTTCCATAAGTATGGTTCATCCCACACATATTGCTTGGCTACCTTCTTAAGTTTCATCTTTTGAAGTTGGACATTGTACTAGGTACCTTCCTTGTCACCAAGTAATTCACCATATCCGCGTACCAAGGTGTTGATTCTTCCAAGGAGAAAAGTTGTCTGTCCTAAAGCGGTCTTGTAATGGAAGTTCTTCTTGAGACATAACAAGTCTACTAAGATGATCCGCAACGGTATTCTCCACACCTCTCATGTCTCGAATTTCTATGTCGAACTCTTGTAACAATAGGATCCACCGGATTAATCTTGGCTTATCTTCTTTCTTATTTATTAAGTGTCTTAGTGCGGCATGATCGGAATACACAATAACCTTTGTACCCACCAAGTATGATCGAAATTTTTCCAATGCAAAAACTATAGCCAATAACTCCTTCTCCGTGGTAGAATAGTTGATTTGTGCATCATTAAGGGTTCTAGATGCATAATAGATAACGTGGGACAACTTGTCCACTCTTTGACCCAAAACGGCTCCAACCGCATAATCACTAGCATCACACATTAATTCAAATGGAAAATTCCAATCCGGGGATTTGATAATTGGCGCACTTGTCAACATTGCCTTCAATGTGTCAAAGGCATCCTTGCATTCCTTATTGAAGTCAAAAGGTACCTCCTTTGAGATTTTGGAGAAATCCTTGACAAACCGCCTATTGAAACCTGCATGGCCAAGAAAATAACGGATTTCCCTCACCGAAGTGGGATATTGTAAGTTTCTTATTAAATCTATCTTTGACTTGTCCACTTCGAGCCCTTGAGAGGACACAATGTGACCAAGTACTATGCCGTGGTTTACCATAAAGTGACATTTCTCCCAATTAAGGAAAAGGTTTGTGTCTATGCATCGTTTAAGAACTAGTTCAAGGTTGTCTAAACAACTATCAAAAGAATTTCCATAAACACTAAAGTCATCCATAAATACCTCGATGATGCGCTCCACATAATCCAAGAATATACTTACCATGCATCTTTGGAAAGTAGCCGGCGCATTGGAAAGGCCAAATAGAATCCTTCTATATGCAAACGTTCCAAACGAACAAGTGAAAGTGGTCTTCTCTTGGTCCTCCGGTGAATAACAATTTGGTTGTATCCCGAATAACCATCCAAGAAACAATAATGAGAATGCCCGCTAACCGCTCCAACATTTGATCAATGAAAGGTAAGGAAAGTGATCCTTTCGGGTTGCGGAATTAAGCTTTCTATACTCAATACACACTCTCCAACCGGTTTGAACTCTCATAGGAACAAGTTCATCGTCTTGATTTCGAACAACCGTAACACCGGACTTTTTTGGCACCACTTGTACCGGACTAACCCACTTGCTATCGGAAATTGGGTAAATTACCCCCACACTTAGCAATTTGAGTATCTCTTTTTTCACAACTTCCATCATGGGAGGATTAAGCCTACGTTGAGCATCACATACCGGCTTCACGTTCTCTTCCATTAGAATCTTATGCATGCACATGGATGGACTAATGCCTTTGATGTCCGCAATTGTCCACCCAATAGCCGCTTTGTGCTCTTTCAAGACTCTAAGCAAATGGTCTTTGTACCAAAGGTGAGGTTCTTTGCAATAATCACCGAAGCTCATCTACATCTCCCAAGAAAGCATACTTCAAATGGTCCTAAGTGGCTTCAATTATAGCTTAGGCGCCTTCACAATAGATGGTACAAGTAATTCATCATTCATGGGTAAAGAAATATATGAAACATTACCCTTTTTAGCTTCTTGCAATGTCGCCAAGGCACCACACATCTCCACCAATTCCTTGGAGATTTCAACATCCAAGTTAGACAATCCGTGGATGTCCAATTCAATGCTCTTTTGCAACACCACATCAAGTTCATCTTCTTGACTCAATTCCACCATTTGTTGCGCTAATGAACCAACCACATCAATGGAGTAAACGGAATGCACATCACTTGGCTAGCGCATGGCTTCAAATATGTTAAAGTGTATTATCTCCTTGTCGAATTGCATAGTGAGTGTACCCTTATCAACATCAATATTCGTCTTTGCGGTCTTCATAAATGGCCTCCCAAGAAGTAAACAAGTAGATGACCGATTCTCATTGTTGTCTATATCCACCACGAAGAAATCAACCGGAAAAATAAGCTCATTTACTTGCACTAGCACGTCTTCTACAAGTCCCTTTGGATATATGTTAGACTTGTTTTCTAATTGGATAATAACTCTTGTCTCTTTCAAAGGTCCAAGATTCAAGGAGTCATATATTTCGGCCGACATGACACTAATGGAAGCTCCCAAGTCAAGTAAAGCATGTTTAAACCTTTTAGTACCAATAGTAATTGGCACCGTGAAACCACCGGGATCCGTGCACTTTGTAGGCATCTTCTTCATTAGAATAGCCTAAGCACTCTCGCCAACTTTAGTAATTTAATTATCAAGCAACCTATCCTTCTTTGTGCATAATTCCTTCATGAACTTCGCATACCTTGGCATTGTATTGATGGCCTCGATGAATGGGATGTTGATTTCAATCTTCTTGAAGATATCCATGAGTGCCTTGTCTTGAGCTTCTTTCTTGGATTTAGCAAAACGACTAGGAAAAGGAGGTGGAGTACTAAAAGTAGGAACCGGTTCCTTGGATTGGTTGGTTGATGTTGAATTCTCCTTTGGTGCGGCTGCCTCCTTGTCTTTGACTACCTCTTCACTAGTTCTTCATGATGACTTGGACCCTCCACTTGTCTTCCACTTCTTAAAGTAACCGCATTACAATTCTCTCTTGGATTTACAAATGGTTGTGAAGGAAGCTTTGTGGATGCTTGAGATTTCAATAGGTTCACATCGGTCGCCAATTGTCCCATTTGATTTTGTAAATCCTTGATGGCCGATTCATTCTTTTGTTGGCTTTGTTGTAACATAGAAGTAAAACCTTGCATGCCTTGCATTAACGCATTGATCTTGTCATCATTCGAAGAATCACGCTCCTTGACTTGTTGTGGTTGGAATTGTTGTTGAGGTTGGAAGCGTGATTGTTGGAAACCACCTTGTTGCGCATATGGATTAGGAGCCACCGCTTGCTTGTTTGCATAACTAAAGTTAGGATGATCCTTCCAACCGGGATTATAGGTATTGGAGTATGGATCGTACCTTGGCCTTTGATTTGGGTATAAAGCATTTACTTGTTCGGTCTCATCATCCGGATTAAATTACCGCGGCCATCCTTTGAATCATTATCTCCATGTTACCTATCCTTTGATCAAGGTGTGATGATGAATCACTAACTTCATGCACTCTGTTAACCATTGGTTCTTCTCTTGTGTAGAATTATTGCGAGTTTGCAGCCATACTTTCAATCAACTCTATAGCTTGGGTCAAAGTCTTGTTCATTAGTGCACCACCACCCGCGGCGTCAAGAAGAGATCTATCATTTGGGTGGAGAGCTTAGAGAAGTATTGGAGTATCATAACATCATCGAATTGATGGTGTGGACAGCTTGCCACCAATCTCTTGTATCGCTGCCAACATTCATACAACGACTCTCCCACATGTTGCTTCAACCCACAAATCTCCTTGCGAATTTGAGTAGATTTTGATGCGGGAAAATATCTCTCGATGAAAAGTTTCTTCATCCCATTCCATGTTGTGATACTTCCGAAAGGCAAATAATATAACCATTCCTTAGCATTGCCCGCTAAAGAAAACGGGAAAGCTTTCAACATTGCTCCATCCGCATTAGTCTCCGGTGGAAGCATGGCCATAACTATGGTGTAGAAGTCCATAAGATGTTTGTTTGGGTCTTCATTCACCATGCCATGGAACTTTGGTAACTCTCTAATCAACCCCGCTTGATCTCGAAGGTTGAGTTAGTTTGGATACACCATTGTTGTGTATCAAGCCCGTGAGAAGCTAGGTCCTTGAGTGTACGATCATCCATCGCTTCTTCTTCTATGTCCGAATCGCGAACTCACTTGATGAAGAAAGAGGAAGCGGAGTGTTAACCGCTTGAATGAAATCCTTTAGTTGAGTGCCGGATCGAAGACGTATTGGACTCGGTCTGCCCTCTTTAAGCATTAACCAAAGTTAGATACGGTATATAATCTAACAAAGCAAGAATAAAGCAAAAAGAAAGATAAAAACAACTAAAATCGTCCATTTAAGCCCCTACAATGCGCGCCAAAATTTGATGCGTGTCGTAACCACAACAAATTAATAAATATTTTTCCACCCAATTAACAAGTAATATAGTGTAGTCAAGTTCGTTCCCACGAGGAGCAAGAGATTTTTAGTTGTAAAATTGTCACAAAAGGGGGGTTTGTTTTATAAAGCAAAAGAAAATAAACAAAGCAATTCAGAGATAAAGTTGAAATCAATAAGAGAGACAAGATCAAGGAATCATTCTTCATTGCAAAATAATGATTCAAGTTATGTTTTTCATCCACATGTTATTAGTCACAGATTATCACCAACCGTAGGATAAAGGTGCTCCGCTTAGCTAACCCCAAAATCCCTTATTTCACCGAGTAACAAGTCCGCTTTAGTTATCGATTCTATTCTAAAGAACCACCTTGAGGTTCGCTTTACACGATGTAATTCCTTAATGCATTAAGATTTATGAATTTAGGTTTAGTACTAGTAGATAGACTCGGTTCGCTTGGTCCACTTTCTATCGTTGTTTTCACACACAATTGCTCCACGGAATACCTCCTCAAGGTCTCGTGTTTTATACTTATGTAAAGTGTCGAGAACGATTACTTATTCCCTAACTTATACTAGATTTAGGTTGAGTTAACAAATCAATTCAGCGTGCACTCTAAATAATGTGTCAAACAACCATGAATGTATAAACATTCCTATTAGTAAAAATAAACGATAATCATGTAAAAAAACTTCAAGGTAGAATTAAAAAAACTCAAATCATATATTAAGAACTAGGAATTCATCCTGCAATTGCAGGAAATCCTACAATACACACCTCACAGGAATTCATAATATCTAACACATATTTAAGATCAATAACCAATCTTTTTATTAATTGAGTTAGAAATTTTACAAGAAGGAAGTGAAATCAAGAATGTTATTACAACTCTAAACTTTCTCTCTCCTCTAAAATTTCTCTCTACTCTTCTCAATAAGATTCCCCCTTTTTCATAAGCTTATTCGGTCCTTTATATAGGACATTACATAATGGATGACAGCTAAGTTATCCCTTATGTTCGGATCTGACTTGCGACATTCTCGCAAGTGTACAAATGTAAATCTCGCAACACTCCTAAATCTCGCTAGATCTTCACGTCTTTCTCGTGTTCTGGCTGTCGTCATCCGTTGCGCCATTTATATTACTTGTTTGCGATGTCTTCGCAATGTGTCGTTTTTGGATTTCGCAAGGGTGTTGGTGTTGCGATATTCTGATCCTACATCTTGCCTCTTCTCATGTCTTCTCTGCGAAGGACAGAATGTCATGAGAACTAATTTTTTCAAAATGCCGCAGTTGTTCATTCCTTTTTGTCGACAAGATTCCATAAATTAAGCATAACCGTTTACACGCGATAAATTTTCCTTTTTCATCGGGCACTTTAAATGCTAACTCGTCATCATTTTTTGTCTATTTAAGAAGAGATCCATCGTAAAAATGTCTTCTTTCTTTTTTTTCGTCTTTCTTCATCTGTAAATCTTCTTTTTGTCGTCTCGTAATTTTTTCACTGTTCATCTTTTCATAAATCCTCTTTCATCTTTTCGCCAACGCTCCCATGGAGCCATCAAGGTTTGTTTATTTTACAAACTGATCTTCTTAAAATTGATTTTTCTATTGAAATTATTTTATTTGATATTGTTCATCTTTAGATAATTCCCATATCTGCTTCTGCTTTCAAAGAAAAACACTTCCAACACCAAGTTTACAATTCGTAACCCTAATGTTCCCAAGAGTTCGCAAAGAAAATTGCCAGAAAAAGGAATCCTGCAATAGCAAGGTATTAAAAACACTTATTCTTTTAATAACAATATTGTTGCCCTCTGCTTATATAATTTGTAATTGCAGGTGATGCAAATGTCGAGAGGCCCCCAAAAACCTCTCCATCCTAAAAATGTTGAAACAGCTGTTTCATTTCCTTTGTTTAAAATTTCAAAAACACCTCCTGCGACATCTTTGCAGGCAGAATCCCCTCTTATCATTTGCGAAAATGTCGCCGCAGATTCATCCCCTAACTAATCTTTCTATAAATGAAATTCCTTACAATAACCCTGTTGCGAATGAACCCTTTTCTTCTTCTACTATCCATGCCTCTTATCTTAACATTGCCTCAACCATTTTTTCTTTGTTAAGTCTTTTTATTATGTCTTCCCTACGAATCTTTCGCCTATATAATTTTCTTTATTCTTTGTTTTCGTAACCGAGAAATATCTCCGCTCCTCCCTTTCTACTTTGGAATCTAACTATGCCAAGATTCGCAAAGAAAATGCATTACTTGGTACTTCTCTTGCTCGTTCTCGTGATCGGGCAGAAAGAAGACTTGATTATCTCTCTTACTCCAAAGATATCCAAAGTAGGAATCACTGGAAGGCACTTCTTCGACAAGTTCATCTTAGAGTCAAGTTATTGTGAATGAAATTTTATTATCCAGATCTCTCCCATGTATCCATCGAGCCTTTGGAAGTAGATGATGAAGTCCCTGGTACTCCGGACACCGATTATTATTATGAAAGTGGCGAAGATTTCGCAAATGAAGAAGAAATTCTTCCAAATGATGAAGGAGTTGATAATAATCTATATGGAGGAGAAATTGAAACAAACCAAAATGAAGGAAGAACTGGCAAAGTTGGGAAAGCTGGCGAGATCGAGAAAGCTAGCGAGATTGAAAAAATTAATGAAGGACGTCCATTATCTTCTTCTTGCGAAAAAGTTGATGTTGAGAGTTGAACTTCTTTTGTAATTTTATTTCTTTGAACCTCTTCACCCACATAACTTATTGCATATGATGTATTTCAGTCCTCTCTGAGGTGCACTTATTTTTTTATTATTATGTTTATTGCGAGAAAGATAATGCCCATTGTTGAGTAATTCCCATACCTGCTCTCATTATCTTTTCTCATGATGGATGACCTCCATAAATGACAATTAGTTTTTATAAATTATTGAATCATGTGGTCTTATTTTGCCTTCCTAGTTAAAGGTCTTACTGTGCCACCCCTAGTCATTACGACAAAATCGCAGGACGTCTTTACACTTTCATGTAATGACCCCTTGATCCTGCCTTATCATTTCTTTAGTATTGTTGCCTCTGTAGGATAGTTTTGTTGCGACAATATGACAGCCTAAAAATCCTTGCGAAAATAAAGCCCCATGACATTGAGCCTTGCGACGAAATCGCAGGACGCCCTTACATTTTCATGTCACGACCCCATTGATCTCGTCTTATCTTTATTTTTTGTATTATTGTCTCTTCGTGATTGTCGCACAAATATGACAAGCCTAAATTTTCTTGCGAAAATAAAGCCTCATGACATTTGCGTCTTAAGACACTTATCGCCTCCCTAATGGAGGGTGCCGCCATTATCATCTCCTCGGTTGCCCTGGTCAAGGAGGCATACTTCGCCATACAAGGATAGCTTCCCCATCCGGGGCCTTAACAACATCCCGGTTGTTTTCGCAGCCTCTTATCCCTTTTTCCTATAGGGCTTATGGTTACGAGACTGCACCCTACGTGGAGTTTTCTTGTAGGCCGAGTACAAAGATATTCCGAGACTTGCCAAGAATGGCCGAGACACTTCAAATTCCCTGTGCACTCTTGGCTCAAACGTGTACCTCGGCGCCTTGGTCATATGCTGACTCCTTAGAAGAGACCCTCGGTCCTCCAACCTAAGTCTTAAGCTTAGATTGAAAATCCAAGGTATCTCCCCTGGATGGGCTTTATTGACCCCAATTCTCCATGACTCAGGTTCCAAGGGAGGTGTAACCTTTTCCCTGAGCCATGTTAACAGTACCCCTTTTATGACGTACTTTAGGTCTTACATTTGCCTCATGAATTTTGATTTCGCGAACTAGTGGTGTACGCTATGCAGGTTTGCCCCTTTCTGATATGTCATTTATTTTTTATTATCTCTTGTTATTTTTCTGTGCGAGATTTTCGCATGTTCTTTATTTATTTTTTATAATCACGCAATGACTCTTTCGAAAAATTTTCATATACATTCATTTCGCTTAAATCATACATTACTTCGCAGTCTAATCTTTTCCCATAGTCTTTTACGGGTAATATCTCTTCAAGTATAACCTATTCCATGGTCTATCCAATCTATGGCCCACATATTTACCCTCAGGATCCATCAGTATATATGCCCCGGTTCCAACTATCTGCTTAATGATATAAGGTCCATCCCATTTTCTCGCAAGCTTGCCACCACTTTCTCGCCGATATACTCGGTGTTTCTCTCAAGACTAAATCACCTGTTGAAAGTCACGTGTCTTAACACGTTTATTATATTCTCTGGCTAATCTTCGCTGGTAATTCTCCATATGCTGTAGAGCTCTTTCTCTTTTTTCTTCTAATTCATCTAGTCTGATTAAAATATTACCCGCACTAAGATTTTTCTCCAAAGCTTCTTTCTTTGTTGTTGGAATAACAACTTCTATTGGTAATACAGCCTCAACTCCGTATGTTAAACAGAAAGGTGACATTCCCGTAGCTTCTCGCCTGGTTGTATTGTAAGCCCATGCTGTATTATGCACTTGTTCACACCATGCTCTATTATGTCCTTCTAATTTCTTCTTCAATATATCTCTGGGATTGTTTTATTTGTTGCTTCTTTGTCCATTGGCCCGAGGGTACAAAGGAGTTGACTTTCCATATTTTATCTTAAATGCATTAAGTAATAGTTCTATATTCTCGTCCTTCAAATTGTTTCCCATTGTCGGACATTTAACGTGCAAGGGATTCCAAATCTGCAGATGATATTCTCAAATATGAATGTAAAAACATCTTTATCGCGAATGTGTTGTACTGCCTTTACTTCAGCCCATTTTGTGAAATAGTCTGTAGCGACAATCAGATACCTTCTCTGCCGTGTTATTTGTAAAAATGGTCCCACAATGTCTAAACCCCATTTTCCAAAAGGACATACACTTGTTGAAGATTTTAATGGTGCTCTTAGTGCATGTATTTTCTTTCCGTGTCTTTGACAGTCTTCGCAACGCCTTGATATTTGCTTCGCATCCTCGTGCATAAATGTCCAATAATAACCTTGCATCTTTGCTTTGTATGCCAAAGATCTTCCACCACTGTGATTGTCAGCATCCCCACTATGTAACATTTTTAGTACTTCTTCTCCTTCTTTTCGTGTTAAACATCTGAGTAAAGGCCCGTTAAAAGATCTCCAGTACAATATCCCATCCCTTAGTTCATAATTTATTGCACGGCTTATTAATTTGTGCGCCTCCAATCTATTTATTGGTATTTCTCCTCTTTTCAGGTATGCATAAAGTTCTGATCTCCAATCTTCAATACTATGTATTTGTTCTCCATCTTCTATTATCATTACATCTACTTCTTCTTCTTCTTCTTTATTGAGTGATGGCAATAAAAGTATTTGTATCTTTATGCATCTCGCAGCTGGTTCCGTCATCATACTTGAGATAAAAGCAAAGGCATCTGCGAGTCTGTTATCTTTTCTTGATATATGTCTCCATTTAATTTTGGGATTCTCAGTGATAATTCCCCAACAAGTTTTTTGTATTTCTTCATGGATGACTCATTTGTAGTGTATTCTCCTTTTATTTGACAAATGACTAGTTACGAGTGTTAGTAATTCTTACATTTTCCAACTTCATTTCTATTGCGAATTTGTGGCATGTATCACAGCCATTTCATATTCTCGTCTCATTATTGGTGGATGCAAACTCCAATCAAGGAAAATCCATTTTGTTGCCTTCGCGAAATCAAGACAATTCCAACTCCATTACCTTCCCCATTTGATGATCTATCCACCAATATTTCCCATCTATTTGGCTATGTTAATGATCTCTTGGATTCCCATGTTCTTCTTCTATATCCATCATTTCTTCCACCGCTCATCATCTTCTAAAGGAAATTTCGCTAAGAAATCGCAACAACTTGCGATTTTGGTGAAGATAGTATTTCATATTTGATTTTGAAATGTCCTATCTGTGCATTGCATCTCTCGACTTACCCGATCTTTTTGAATTTTTCATTATCGATTCGATTGGTATTTTTGTCAAGCACTTTATTTCATGCCCGAAAGTATATTCAAGTTTAAATGTGCATAAACTAATGCCAAAATTAGTTTTTCAATCTTTGAATAATTTTTTCTGCTGCAATGAATGTTTTGCTGATGTAATAGATTGGTTTTTCAACTCCAGCATCTACTCGTAATAACACAACACTTAATGCATGTGAAGTTGTCGCAAGATAGATTAATAATTCTTCTCCCGGTTCCGCCTTTTGCGAAATAGATATGTTAAATGAGATGTTCTTTTATTCCTTGAAAAAGCTTTCGCAATCAACAATATGTCCATCTAAACTTCGTCCCCTTTTTGAGTATATTGAATAAATGCTTACACTTATCCGATGATCGTTAAATGAATCTTCCAGTGAAGCTAAGAGTCCATTTAACTTTTGTACATCTTTTACCGTCATGGGGTGTTGGCATGTTTTTAATCGCTTGTACTTTATCCGGATCAACTTGTATTCCTTCTTTGGATACAATATAACCTAAAAATTTCCGATGCCACCCCAAAAATACATTTTTCTGGATTTACCTTGATGTTAAGATGTCTCATTTGCTCAAAAAATTTCTCTCAGATCCTGGACATGATTTCTTGCTTCTTTACTTTTTATTAACATATCATATACATATACTTCCAATGTTTTGTCCATCCACTTCGCAAATACCTTTTCTACCATCCTTTGGTATGTTGGTCCTGCATTTCGCAAACCAAATGGCATTTTCGTGTAACAATATAACCCTCTGGGAGCGAAAAAGCAAAGATGCCTCGATCTTCTTCACCGAGAGGAATTTGATTGTACCCTTTATATCTGTTTAGAGAAGATATTCTATCATTTCCTGCTGCTGATTCGACCATTTGTGGGATATCCGGTAATGGAAAACTATCCTTCGGACAAGCTTTATTTAAATCAGTAAAATCTATACAAATTCTTATCCATTTCTTCTTCTTTGGTACTATTTGACCATATTTGCTATCCACTCTTGGATATTTTGCTTGTCTTATAATCCCTGCATCAAGCATCTTTTGCAACTCTTCTTCTATTTGATGATGATAAGTTGTCGCGATTTTTCTGATTCTTTGTTTGAATGGTCTTACATTTTTGTCAATTTCGAATCTGTGGCATGCCACAGATGGGTCTATCCCAGGCACCTCATCCATGTTCCATGCGAAAATATCCTTAAATTCTCGTAACAGACCAATAGTTTTTCCTTCTTCATCTGCTTCCATCTTGGTCCCAATTTTTAGTATTTTTGGTTCTTCTTCGGTCCCAACATTCGCTTCTTTCGTTGGTTCTGCCTCGCAGTGTAGCTAGCCTTAGGTTCTCCCATAGGTGTAGGTTCTTTTATATCCTTCGCAAGCTCGGGTTCCGTCTTCTAAAATTTATTGGGTATCCCTTTTCCTTCCTCTCGCTCTTATCATATAAGCTCTAAATTCTCTTCTTTCTTTGCCTTCTTTCGCCAATTTTCTGCGATCTTTTCGCTTCTTTGCGCGTCCTTCATATTGTTTTACCTCAATTTGATAGCATAATTTCGCTTTATCGGTTTCCCCTTTAATTTCACCAATCCCACTTGGCATAGGAAATTTAATGCATTGATGTAATGTTGAAGCTACGAATTTAATTGCATGAATCCATGGCCTTCCCAACAAAGATGTTGTATGGTGATTCCATATCCACTACGCATAATGCCGTTTGTGTCTCAATATCTCCCAAAGCAAAATTCGCACCTCTATTTCTCCTTTTGGTTTTGTTATAGATTCACCAAAGCCATGAATATGATAAGTTGGAGGAGACATTTCTTCCTCTTTGTATCCCATTCCTTTGTATGCATGGTAAAAAATTATATTCGCCGAGCTCCCCGTATCAACTAGAGTTCTGTTTACCGCCCATTCTTCCATAATTTTTGCTGATTTTTCTTTTTCTTTTTGTGTGGTTACTGTGATTACCAAAGGAGACGTGTGGTTTAAATTTTCTCTTGATATCTCTGCTGCTGTGAATGTAATCTTCTATTTTTCCCATTCTTTCATAGGTGACGCTTTCTCCGTTGTTACGATTTTTTTTCCTTCAAAATCTCGTTTATGTATTCTTCCTCTAATATTTTCATGAAATTCATTAATCATTGTTTTTGTAATCAAACTACATTCCAACTTTCTATTACATTCCTTGATTTTGACTTTCTCTACTTCAACCAACTTATCAATCATCTTCTTAATCTGAACAATTTTAACAACAATCTTCAATCTTAATCTTCAATCCCTATTTCTAGTGCCATATGTAATTGCAGGAAATCCTACAATACACACCTCACAGGAATTCATAATATCTAACACATATTTAAGATCAATAACCAATCTTTTTATTAATTGAATTAGAAATTTTACAAGAAGGAAGTGAAATCAAGAATGTTATTACAACTCTAAACTTTCTCTCTCCTCAAAAATTTCTCTATACTCTTCTCAATAAGATTCCCCCTTTTTCATAAGCTTATTCGGTCTTTTATATAGGACATTACATAATGGATGACAGCTAAGTTATCCCTTATTTTCGGATCTAACTTGCGACATTCTCGCAAGTGTACAAATGTAAATCTCGCAACACTCCTAAATCTCGCTAGATCTTTACGTCTTTCTCTCCGTTTCGTCGTCGTCATCCGTTCGCCATTTATATTACTGCGTGCGATGTCTTCGCAATGTGTCGTTTGTGGATTTTGCAAGGGTGTTGGTGTTGCGATATTCTGATCCTACACATCCTCAATCAATAATAAAATTAGCTACTCATGTTTTTGAAATTCACACAAATAATTAAAAGGAGAATTTTTCAAGTTCACACAAATAATAAAGAGAAGAATTTTGAAAAGCAAGCAAAAACACAAGTGTTTTTGTGTGTCAAAAGGTGTTTGTAAAAGATGTAGAGAACTTTTCTATTTATAGGCTTCAATTTGCTTGCATTCCTCTTAGGAATAGAATCCTTTTCCTTTTGTAAGTCTTCCTTCCATATCCTTGTCTTTGTAAAATTCTTCCACCTTCTCCTTCCAAATTCAAGTCCAATTCCTCAAACCCATGAGTCTAGAGAATTCTTGTACTTTTGGTCGCCTGAAGGGTTCTCGGGATCACCTAAACCGCCAGAAGTCACCGTCACCACCTCGAATATCACCGCCGGCCACCGGAGGAATATACCGCCTCGATACCGTTAAAGTGAACGGTCAAACTAACGGTCTCGAGGTAGTCAAAGGAGTCAAGGAAGAGAGAATCACCACTGAGTGGATGACTTGACTTGGCTCAATGGTATTAGTTTACCGAATTATCGAGTTGAATCGGCTCATCGGACTCATTTGAATTGGTTCATCGCCGGTGCTAGTTGACTCGCCAAAGGGGATATTTTGGCAGAGTTCTCCTTGTTTATAGGACTTTCTCAGGCCAAGTTCAGGCCGATCTGTCTTCAATTTTTGCACAATTCTTAGGCATACATCTAAGCATTACTGCATCCTTTCTGTTGCCTTCAAATCGCCACCATACCCATCTTCTTCTCAGATTACAACCAACATTAATGATGCCTCGTGAATAAGAGCTACACATTTACCCCAATGAATCCCGGTACCACCACCTTCAATCAAAGACTAACTCATCCTTTCAACTCTGTGGAGGATGAACAACTTCAATTTAATCTGAAGGAGTTCAATCTTTCTCAATTTCTCGATCAGAACCTTACCAATTACGGCAGAAACCCATACCAATCTCAATCCACCAAATACAACCTCAAAACCATGAAAAATCTTCTCCGATTCTGTTGCCTACATCTAACCCAGTTTCATAATAGCAGCTTCATTATCTCCTCAACATCACAGTGAGCTTCTCTTCCTCTTAAATCAATACAAACTCGAACTAGGTTTACCCATCTTCAATACCCCAATCTCTATTTATATGATGATAGTGAATTCATAAACTAGCTTCACTTTGTTCTTCACAACAGCTTTCACTTTTTCCTCACTGGATTTCTCGATCTGGTCTCAACACCAACAATAGCAGCCCTAATTCAGCTTTGTCATATCCATCTTATTTGATTTCTATCATCAATTCGAACAAAACCCATTAGACCCATTTTTTATCTCCAAGAACAGCAACAACATCTGCATCTCTCACAGATCGAACCCATAATCAACAACAACAACTTCTCTTCTCAGATTCGAATCCCCACCATAATCTACATCTCAGCTCAACCACAGGCCCATCTGCTCTTCTCGATCTACTGAATCTCGACCGCAACATCCATGGTTGTAAATTCAACTTTAATTCTTGATTCGATTGAGCAACAACAAAACCCTAAGTTTCTCTATCTCTGATTCATCTTCTTTAGTTCATGGCCATCTCCGATTTATCTTTCGGTTCTCTCTCAATATCTCGGAAGTAATGGCACATAATTCTTCTTTCTCTCTGAATCTCCATTTTTCTTTCTCAATTTCAGGTTAAGGTGCAAATAATGATTGAGAATAACTTCTCAATCTAGGGTTATAGAAGTAGGGTTATTCAGTGTATGGTCACCTTGATAAGGGATACACAGCTAGCAGCCCCCTAACCATTGCTGGTTGTCTTTTAATACTCCTCCAAAAGAATTCCCCCTTAACCTTGTCTGCACTCCAGATAGTGCTCGCCCATGAAATGACAATTTTCCCCTTTTTGCTCAAATTGGGTGATTTCTTCTTCTTTTCCTCCGCGAGACTCCAGAGTACCTAATAACTCAAGAACACATGTAAAATACATAATTCACAAGAAAAATGGCAGAGAAAGCATAAACAATAGATAATAAATAGGATGTATCTACACCCTATCAATGAATGTATTGCTGCAATCATCAAAATTAATATTTTCGCCAAGGACTGTTACATTTTATTTTTCATGTTCATTTGAATCATAATGATCAGACATTTTATCATGAGTTTCAGCAAGACCTTTGTTTCCACTGTATTTTTTACGATGTGGACACTCATTTGCAAAATGACCAAAACCTTACACTTGAAGCACTGTGCCATATCCTCATCATCAGTGTCGACAATGTCCCTGTTTTTAGCATGAGCACGATTATGAGGTTTCACTGATGATCTGGATTTATCTCTGATGAACCGTTAACTTCTTTTAAAAACAAGATCTACAAATTGTCTTGTGATCAGAGAGACTGAGTTATCAAGATCTTCATATGATGAATCAGTCTCAGTAGGATCATCTACAGAGTTGCCAACACTTTTACTTTTGTCAAGT
Organism: Papaver armeniacum; assembly: GCA_023531295.1. Classification (NCBI taxonomy): domain Eukaryota; kingdom Viridiplantae; phylum Streptophyta; class Magnoliopsida; order Ranunculales; family Papaveraceae; genus Papaver; species Papaver armeniacum. The sequence continues at coordinate 157,305 of JAJJWW010010439.1, forward strand.
AATTTAGTGTTCTTTTGTGTTTTGAAAGCAATATCCTTTCCAGATTTGAACATATGCTCATGATCAAAGGTCTTTAACTTTCCAACAAGAGTATTTCTGGAAAGTTTTTCAAGGTTATTTCCCTCAACGATGGCATGATTCTTAAAATCATATCTAGATGGCAACGATCTAAGAATTTTCATCACAATGTCCTTTTTTAGGAATAGTCTTACCCAATGCAAAAGATTCATTAACAATTTCAGACACTTTGTGATTAAACTCATCAAATGAATCTTCATCAGCCATGCGAAGGTTTTCCCAATCAGAATTTCGGTTTTGAAGCCTAGCTTCCTTTTCAGAGGTATTCCCTTGAAATATGGTTTCTAAGATATCCCAAGCATCTTTAGACCGAGTGCACGTAGTCATATGGTGCTGAAGATATGGGGTAATGGCATGGATGATAGCATTTAGTCCGTCAGAATTTTGCTTTGCAGCAAGAGCTTCAACTTCATTATATCTACCAATATCCTTTGCAACTGTTACACCGTCTGTTGTAACCATTGGAGGATTATAGCTATTAACAACCTGAACACATGATTGAAAATCACGCTCTTACAGAAAGGCGCCCATATAATTTTCCACTATAAGTAATTCGAACCATCGAAGACTGGCGGTACGTTTATAGAGATAACATGTTTGTCCATATAGTTAGATTGCTACAAACACAGGCTTATAAGTTCTTAACGTGTTTGCCTACTTTGATATCAATTGAAAAATCGGGTGTATAACAACCACACCCAATAATTTGTTCGACAATCTGTATGGACTAAGTCTAATATTATTCAGAGAGCACCAGATTATAAAAAGAGCTCTATCAACAATAATTTCAAAGAGTTATATCTTTGTTTCTCAATGCAATCATCAAATCAAACTAATGTGAATCCGTGAGTCTGATTATTATGAGAAACAACTTGGATGGTACGAAAGACTAATGTCCAAGTCTCAATCAATTTCTATCCAACAACCAAAGGTCGGATTTACCAATTAATTGAGCAACACACAACCTATGATATTTCAATTATATAAAAATATAATGCGGAAAAGAAATAATACAGACACTAGAGATTTTGTTAACGAGGAATCCACAAATGAAAACAAACCCCGGGACCTGGTCCAGTTTTGAACACCACACTGTATTAAGCCGCTACAGACACTAGCCTATTACAAGTTAACTTCGGACTGGAATGTATTTGATGTAACACCCCGAGTTCCGGACCAGGGTCAAACCCATATGGAAATCCGAAATCGAAGCGTTACGGGTCGGAAAGAGACTTATGCATATATATCTCGTACTTAAATTTTTATATGAAACATGATAAAAGCTTTACGAAACATGAATTGATAAATTTGAATTTACTATAAATCTTTAACATTATTTTAGTTCAAATTTACATTTCAAACAATTACAACAAAACAACATAATCAATAAACTACTCATTCCTAGCTTCCGCTTCGCAACTCTGATAAATCTGCAAGGATGTCAATTGGGGTGAGATGACAGCTCAATAGAATGCACCCCCATTCTCTAAAGATGTGAAAATAAATATCAATCAATCAAAGAGAACATACAACAAGAGACTTTGCACAATTTTGAGGATTCAATTATATGTTCAATTAACAAGCTAACAATATCGATAATATTTCAAACAGATAATCTAATTTACGCTTCAATACATCATTGATAACAACACAACTCATCCATTTGAAGTTTACACATCAATTCACAATTCATCCATTTAAGTTTCAACTTATGAGTTCATAAAACCAATTATGTTCCCAATAAATCATTTAGTATATATTTCAACACATCTCATCAACAAATCTAGAGTTCACGGTACGAAAACCTTGGTTCGTACACCCATCTATCGTTTATCGGCACAGACAGCCTCCATCGATGGTCAAGAACGAAAGTTCCTATGGGGATCATACCCATATGCTCTCGGGGATCATTACCCATTTCATTCACATTACGAAAACCTTGGTTCGTACACCACCTATCGTTTATTGGCACGGACATCCGCCATCGATGGTCGGGAAACACAAGTTCCCATGGGGATCATTACCCATTTAACTGTCGGGGATCATTACCCGCCGTTATCATGAAACATATTCCATATGACGGTAAAACATGAACTCATTTACTTTTATAAATCATTTTTACAAACAACACAAGCAACCATGGCTTAACATATGACAACCACAACAACATGAGTTTCTTTCAAGCATTTATGCAAACAAGTTAATCAAATGTGAGCCATTTTACATCATACATCTCAGGATGATTTATTTATCTGATCTTATTGAAATTTCAAGACAACATACATAAATTATTAAACAAAAACATATCAAAATTTCACAGTAAACTAACGGCTAAATCAAAAGATAATAATTTTATATCATCAATTTAAAATCTAGGCAGATTACATGTTATTAGAAAACAATTCATGGTAAATTCATAATAATCTGAAATTAACCCAATCAAAAGCACAATGATAGATAAATCACAAAGTTATAAATTTTGTTAAGGACTTAAATAATTTTAAAATCATTAAGACTTCTTAAGAATGTCAAAAACACAACAAGATGGAACTTTCGCACTTTAAACTATCACCCAAATTCAAACAAACATTAAACGGTGAATTTACGGTGGATTATTCTCAAATTTTAGCTAGTGAAACCCAATTATGTGTTTACCAATAATCAAAGGCTGATCATCAATCAAATAAATTTTAACCCTAATGATATAAGATTAAACAAAATAAAAATCAAAGTATAACAAAGAAACACAAAGAGAAAGGGATTAAACATTCTACCTTTAATTAGCTACAATCTCCTATAGATTATTCATAGCCTTCTTCTCTAAAAACTATAGCTCCATCTGTTTCTCCTTCTCATTCTTTTCCAAATCTAAATTTATTTCTTCCTATTATTTTTCTTAACTATTTTATTTATCTTTTTATTTTTCCTTAATTTTATTTATTATCGATTATTCTATTTACACCCTAAATTTTAGCCTTTCTAGTTCAATCCACCCACCTAGGCTAAGGCAAAGGGACAACAAACTAAGCCATAAGGTTAACTAATCCGGGTATAATCCGACCCGAGACAATAGCTAAAAATACAGGGAATTACAGTTGAGCCATAACCAAGTCTCACCTCGATTAAGGTACAACCGCGTTTCTTATGCCTCTAGAACCATACCGGATTCTGCGCACTTGATTCCCTTAGCTGATCTCACCCACAACTAAGAGTTGCTACGAACCAAAGTCGAAGACTTATAGACAAATATGCCTCACACAGAAAAGCCTATTATGATAGATAAATCTGTCTCCCAAAGAAGTACCTATGGAGTTTGTTCCGTCTTTAGGTAAATCAAGGTGAACAGTAACCAATTGATACACGGGACTTATATTCTCGAAGAACAACCCTAGTATTATCAATCACCTCACAATAACTTAACTATATGGTAGTAAAATAAGTTATTGTGGACACAAAGAATGAGACAAAGAGCTTTGTGATTACATTTTATATCTTACCTATCTGGAGATAAATCTCGAAACAAATCTTAGAGAAGATAAGTACTCAACACGAAAGAACAAGTAAGATCAGAATACGCAACTACAAAGAAAATAGTTGGATCTGGCTTCACGAATCCCAAATGAAGTCTTCAAGTTGTTAACCTATAATGGTTTTGGAAAACCTAAGTTAAAGGAGAATCAACTTTAGTCGCAACTAGGACACATGAAAATGTCGGGATTAGGTTATCCAATTGATAGAGTTCTCTCTTATATAGTCTTTCAAATCATGGGTTGCTTACAATCAAATCTAGAGTTAGCTTAGTAACAAAGAAATTGATTTTCACCGTTAGATGAAAACCTGATTTAATATTCAAGCTAAGTTTGCTTAAAACCAAAGCAATGTCTATCCACTGTTAGATGGTCTTATCTTGTTACACACAAATGAAATATACCTTCATTTAGATATGGGTAATTGTACCTCTACGTGTATATTGAGTTGGCTCAACAATAGTTAACCGAAGTTAGCCATATGAACACTTTTGCCTTAGCCATATTCATCTAACACTTCTAGATCAAATATGATGATGAATCAAACATGAAAGATAATAAAATGAATCTAATTGTGTTTTCAATAGAGTTATTCAATTGTTCATCATTGAATATAAATGTACATGAACCAATTGAAACAAAATCGGTTTGATTCGTAATTATACAAAGTACTTACATATATAAGAATCGAATCATGAACCTTTAGCCACGGTTTGCAAAGATTGCATTCCTTAATTCATAAATGTATTTGTTCATGAGTATGAGAATCATATCTAACCAATTTTAGAACTTTACCAACTAAGTTTGCAAACGGGTACGCAAACAATAGCATTTGGATTTTGGTCTTGTCCAGATGTTTGCAAACGGGTACACAAACACCAATCCATGACCTAACTCAGGTAGAAATGTTTGCATACTGGTATGCAAACAAGGTTCCCGGAATTTTCAGTTAAAAATATTAGCATACTGGTATGCAAACAAGGTTTCCGGACCTGAATCATACGAAAACAGTTTGCATACTAGGTACGCATAATGTGTTGTATCTCGACAAAGGTATTTGTTCTAAACTCCCATTTCAATCACTAAAACATCATTAGAAGACAACAACAGCTATCTCACACAAACTATTAGCTTCGAAGTAATTTTCAAGTGATCGAATGATCAATACGAAACTTTCCAAGTCAACATCAAATGATTGTCTCAAACAAATCATGTAAGATGTTTCAAGGCAATTTCCACATGACCATCTTTTGACTTAATATTTAGTTTCCAACAAATAAATTGTTTCCAACTAAACTTGTCAAGAATAATGATGAATGTAGCTAAAGTAAAAAGCTTCCAACAAATATTTCAAGAAATATATAAACGAGTTATACTCAGCTCGAAATATCAAATGTGTATAATATAAAAGTCTATACAGCTATATGAATTAGTCTCATTAGGAGATAAAATAGAATAGACTTCCGAGTGATAGATAAGTTCTAGTCTCCACATACCTTTTGTTGATGAAGTTCCTCCAAGCTCTCCTCAGTATATCTTCGACTTCAATCGATGAACACCGTGAAGTCTAAAGCTCAACTACATATTCTATCCTAATTCGAGACATAGTTATAAGTAGACTAGAAATCAATAATTATAGTTTTGATCACCTAAACTTGACAAACAAGCTTGAGATAGCAACGCTTGCGAGTTCGAATGAGCAATGCTCTAACAATTTTAACAAAAACGCTGCCATGTATGATATCTTTCATTGTACTTTGGATTTCCTCAATTTCAGTTTATTATGAATTTACCATGAATTGTTTGGTAATAATATGCAACATGTCCAGTTTTTAGGATGCCATTGTAAATTCAATATACCTTGTTCTTAGAAACATGCATGTATAACAAGACTACCGAGCCAGAACTAGGTCTTCACCTACGGTAAGCCAAGAGCCATAACAGTTATCGACTTCTCTTCTTTGCCTTAACAACATTTCTCATTTTCATCTAAGAAAATGAATACCATAGTTCTTACTCTTACTCATTAGAAAAACTGTTCCAACTTCTTGAAGCCGACTGATTAACATTTTTGCATAAATAGGGAAGGAAATACTTGTGGTTATAGGTTATCTATATATGAAGTTACTGCTATGGAATCCTATTGGCGTAACTCTCCGCTATTGGTTACTATAAGAGCAAACACTACATGGTTTGCTACATTTAAAAAAATTGACATTTTAAAAATTTGACATAATCTAGCAGTGAGAACTATTACAAAGCACAATTTTTTATATTCTGGTAGCTAAGCCATGGATTAGTTTCCGTACGCATTAACCAAGTGTCTGCGAAGAACGAAAACCCAATTTCTTCATAGTGTTATTTTATTTCTTTTGATCTTTTACATCTTAAGATAAACGATTTGATTAAATCAAATCCAAACACGCAATTTGTTTCTATAGTAACCATGTTTACGCGAACATTATTTACACATAACTGATTCCGCCTCAGGTTAGCCAAAGACATCGACTACATCGTATAATTTAATCTAAGTAAGTGCGCGCTGCGATGCTTACTTCCGACGAGGGATGACATAGATTTGTTCATAATTTTTTCTTTGCTACAAGTTTTTATTTTTCTTTATTTTCTCTTGTTTCTTTAATAGTTAGGTTTTATCTTTTTATTTTGTCTCTCCAGATTTAATAAAGTGCCCTCTTTAAGTTTTCGCTTAGAATGGTTTTATCGACATATGGGACGACTTCAGGATCCCAGACGCAATGCTACCATTCATATAACCAGAAATGCACACACATGGACTAAGTAAAGTCAGTGACTTGTTAACTTCACATAATACTTGGGATTTAGGAAAACTAGCAAACTATTTTGATGCTCAAACTATTGAGAAAATTAAAAAAATAAGAATACATGTTGATGAGAAAGTGGGGCCGCTTCTATGAGAATTGAGTCAATTCTCTAGAGAATTCTGAGAAACAGGATATGTCCAGGGCCAAATTGGACAAACAACACGAACTTAGCAACACCAGGAAGATATCATGTGTGGTGGTTGTGAATTGCACCAAACGCTAGCAGTTCAAGACAACGTTCACCATCTAGCAAGTAGTTCCGGTAACTTCTCACTAATCAAGGCTTCAAGACCTCATGGACACCTTTGCATATATGGTATTTCGTACTCGATTTTTCGATTTTTACCGAGATTTCATTCATGTGGGGGATTGTTGGAGAAAATGAGTTTTAATAAAAAGTTTTTATGGTCTTGGTGTGGTTTGATCTTGTGACCTATGGGTCCAAGGATACTTTCTCATTTTATGAGTGAATGAAATGTTCCTTTAGTCCCACATTGTGGAGAACTAAAGAGGTTCTCCACTATATAACCATTTTCATATGGATGTATTGACAAACGAGGGTGGAGCAGGTGGGGCGAAAAATACATGTTCGACCCATGCATATGCGCGTATACCACACACTAAGTCCCATGATTAATAGAGTTTATTTTTTTTCAAGTTTTCTTAAAAGTTCTATTTTTGGAAAACTCCTTTACGCTTAAAAGTTCGTTCTATTTTCGGGAAAACTCCTTTTACGTGTTTTAATTATTTTACAAGAAACAAACCTAACTTGGTTTCCAAGTATCTTCTCCTATAAATATAACTCTTAATTTTGTTTGAAAGATATACGAAGAAAATTATTTCTCTTTTCTTTTTCTTCATCTTCTCGTTTTGTTTACGTACGGCGTTTTACTTTCATCCACGTTGCTGAGTTCAATAGTGGGTAACTTGCGTTGTGCTAACTCAATTTATATCATGCAGTCTTATCCTGGACACATCTTCGCTATGAGGGGCTCACCTTGAGTATACCCGCGAACTAATGTGTTAAGGACAACTCGTTGAACCTGTGATTCTTCCCTCGTTAAGTTGTTCGGTAGAGTTTCTTCGGATTAGTTCTTTTCATATTATTTTTGATACATCTAACATGATGTTCATTGTTGCAAGATCCCAACAATCTTAACACATTAGTATTCCTTGTAACAATGGGAAACAACGACGTAGAAAGACCACAAAAGTTTAACGGAAAGGATTTCAAGAGATGGAAATCTAAGATGTTGTTTTATCTGAGTCATCATGAACCGGACTATGTATCTGTTCTGTGATGAATTGTACAATCTTGAAAATTTGACAGAGGAGAAGGTAAATTATAACACGAGGTCTAATTTTCTGACTAAAAATCATATCATGAATGGTTTGGAAGATGCGGAGTATGATTTTTACAACGCTAAAGATAATTTCACTTCTTATGATTTGTGGACTGTGTTAGAAGCAAAAGTACAAGCTATGAGACTGCAGGAAGCAAAAAAAATCTGGTAGCAAAGTTTATGGAGTTCAAGATGACGAATGATAAGTCCGTTGTTGATAAATTCCTCGAACTTCAGCAAATCATTAACGAGAAGTTAATTGGGAAAGAAAGTATGGTCATTAATGAGACGTTTCAAGTTTCTGCGGTGATTGAGAAGTTACCATCTTCTTGGTCGGAGTACAAGAAAAAGCTGAGACATGATACTGGCGTGATCAACATGGTTGAATTGGTAAAGATGATTCAACTGGAAGAGATGTTGTGCACCAAAGACAAGAACGTGTCATCTGCAAGAGACATGGCTAACAAAGCTCATATGTCACAAGTCGTCCGAAGCTGGAAAAGGTGACAACAACACTCTTAACTCGAAGCATGGACCTAACAATAAAGGTATGTTTCAGAAACTTGATTAAGCATTACTAAAATTAAAGGTCCTTGTTGGGTATGGAAATACCGGTCATATGGAAGTTCATTGTAGAAAACTTAAGGATAAAAAGAATATTGCTAAATTGGTTGAGAAGAAAAAAGACGAAGTTTGTGGTGTCTGCAAGTTAACTTGGTGACAATGTGATGGATTGGTGGGTAGACTCGGAGCTACCAAGCATGTTTGTGGGAACAAACACATGTTCATCTCTTACCAGAGGGTAGGGGAAGGCGAGAAACTCTATATGGGTAACTCATCTGCATCAGAGGTTGCAGGAAAAGGAAAGGTTAATTCAAGCTCACGCCCCAGAAGACTCTCACATTGAATGAAGTTCTTCATGTTCCAAACATCCGAAAAATCTTGTTTCTTGTTCTGTTTTTAGATAATAAAGGTTTTAAAGTTAAAATTGAGTCCTGAAAACTTATAGTAATCTAAGGGAAATGATTATATGGGTAAGGGTTATAAGAGACAGGGGGTATATAAACTTAATGTAAATTGTCTAAATTGAAATTGAATGATTCTTCGCTTTACATGCGTGTCATCAACGTTTGGCATGGTAGAATTGGTCATGTAAACTATAAATCAATGCATAAGTTGGATAAGCGTAGGTCGATACCCAAATTCACTTTAGATAAAAATCATAAGTGTGAGATTTGCATAGAATCTAAGCATGCTAAGAAATAATTCAATAAGAATGTCCATAGAAACTCTAAACCCTTAGATTTAATCCACTCGGACTAGTTGATATGAAGTCGAGTTCAAACAAGAGGTGGTAAGAAATGGTTTATTACTTTTATAGATGATTGCGAATGGCATCGCCATGTTTACTTACTTAGAGGGAAGGACGATGCCTTAGAAGCCTTTAAGATATTTAAACGTGAAGTTGAGAACCAATTGAATACTACCATTAAAACTATTAGGTCGGGATCAGTGGTGGTGAGTAAGGAAATTCTCGTAGGATATTTCGTGAAGAACATGGCATAATACATGAGACTACAACCCTTATTCACCTCAATCCAATGATGTAGCTGAACAAAAGAACCGTACCCTTAAGGATATGATGAATGCTATGTTGATTAGTTCAGGATTACCTTCGAAATTGTGAGGGGGAGGCTATCATCTCCGCCAATTACATCCTGAACAGAGTACCCTTTAAAGGATTAGATAAAACTCATATGAGTTATGGAAAGGTAGACAACCATCTTATGTTTACTTCAAAGTGTGGGGGTGCTTGGAAAATGTGGGCATCCCTCCTCCTAAGAAAAATAAGATAGGACCCAAAACCGTTGATTGTGTTTTTATAAGGTATCCTGAGCATTCTAGTGCTAATAGGTTTATGGTTGTGAGTTCTGAAATTTCCGACATAGGGTTGAATACTATCATGGAGTCTAGGGATGCTGAGTTTTTTGAGAATTTTTTTCTATTGAAACGTGATTCTCGAAAGAGATGTTTATATAATCTCCTAGATGTGCCTTCAACTAGTTAGTCATTACCTTTAGAGGAAGATGAACCAGAATTAGAACCTAGAAGAGGTAAAAGGGTTAGAACTGAAAAAAACTATCCTGGTTGCATTACTTACCTAGCCGAGTCTGATCCTTAGACTTATAAAGAAGCCATGACTTGTCTTGAATCTCCGTGGTGGAAAGAAGCTTCCATTAATGAAATGGATTCCATTCGAGAAAAGCAGTATTTTTTGAACTTGTAGACTTACCTCCAAGGTCTAAGGCCATAGGTTGTAAATGGATTTTCAAGAGAAAACATAATATAAATGGAACTATTGAAAAATACAAGGCTAGGTTGGTAGCTAAAGGCTACAGACAAAAAGAAGGTATAGATTTCTTTGACACCTATTCACCAGTGAGTAGAATTAGCTACATTAGGATGTTCATTGCTATAACTTATGTCCATAATCTAGAGATACATCAAATGGATGTAAAAGCAGTGTTTCTTAATGGTGAGTTAGATGAAGAAATTTGTATGAAACAACCTGAGGGCTTTGTAGTTAAAGGTTGTGAAAAGAAAGTTTGTAAACTGGTTAAATCTTTGTATGGATCAAACAAGCACCTAAACAAATGGCATGAGAAATTTGATCATGTGATGATTTCTAGTGGTTTTAGAATTAATGAATTTGATAAGTGTGTTTATACTAAACTTGTCAAAGATTCGTGTGTGATTGTATGCTTGTATGTTGATGATATGCTTATACTAGGTACAAACATAGATGTTATTAATTCCGCTAAGAAACTGTTGAATGAGAACTTTGACATGAAAGACTTAGGCCCCGTTGATGTCATATTAGGGATGAAGATTAGAAAATATTCTAATGGCTATAGTGCAAATGATCAGTCTCATTATGTTGAATCCATACTTAGAAATATAATCGGTTTGATCAGAACCTGTTTATTCGTATGATTCTTCTAGTCATCTCAAGAAGAATAAGGGTGTATGAGTTAATCAACTTGAATACTCGAGAGTCATAGGAAGTCTGATGTATTTGATGAATTGTTCGAGACCAGACATTGCTTATGTTAGAGCACTGCTCGGTCGAACTCGCATGCATTGCTATCTCAAGCATGTTTGTCAATGTTAGTGATCAAAACTATAAGTCTTGATTTCTAGTCAATTATAGCTAAGTCTCAGACAAGGATAGAAAGTTTAATTGAGCTTAAGAACTCCATGGCGATAATCATACAAGACGAAGAACTACTCAAGGAACTGGTGGAACTTCATCGACTATAAGATATATGGAGACTTGAACTTATCTATCACTCAAAAGTCTATCTACTCTATCTCCTTTCTTGAGACAAAAGTTGTTTTGCTATATAGACTTTGATTATACACATTTGCTATTTCGAGCCGAGTTATGTGTTGGTAATTTTTCGATTTGGCCAAGTTCATTTTTACCTAGTGACGAAAGTCATGTTATGTTTCAATTACTTGAAAATGGCTTTGACGAAAAATAGTTTGTGAATAACAATTATATAACGTCCTCTAAGAATGTTTCAATGATTGAAATGAGATTTTAGATTATATAACCATTGTGTGGAAACGCATACATGTATAAGTCCTTATTCCTTGAACCAAAGTATGCTTACTTTGCTGCCTCAGGAAACCGGAACAAGAGTCCGTGAACCCAGTCCGTGAACCCAGTCCGCGTACTGTCGGAGGTTCTCTTCCCGAAAAAATCTGTTGGAGTTTGTAAACTTGTTACAAGCTTATTCCGGGTACTTAAGTCCGCGTACCTAGTCCGCGTACTTAGGTTGGTTATATTCTAAAAAACGATTATTCGTGAACTTATACTTATATTAACTAAGGAATGCAAGTTTGCAAACCGTGGCTATAAAGTTCATGAATCGATTCGAGTGAATCAAATCGTTTTTGCTTCGATTGTGTCTTGTATACTTCTATAAGATCTAAGCAATTGACTACTTCATTTGAGTCATTTGAACTAGTTATGGTGAAGAAGAATATGGTTAATATGAAAGTGCTCATATGGCTAACCATTTTGTTAACTATTGTTGAACCAACAAATGTACATGTTTGGGTACGGTTACACAAACCTAAAACATGCATTTCATTTGTGTGTAACAAGCTAAGTTTTCGATCCAACGGTTGAAAGATATTAGCTTGAATCTAATCAGGTTTTCATCTAACTGTGAATATTGAATGCTTTGTTACTAAGCTAACATTGATTGCAAACCCTGATTTGAAAGACTATGTAAAGGAGAACTCTAGCAACCGGAAACCTAATCCCCACACCTCCCGTGTGATACTAGTTGTATAAGCTAGAGTTGATTCTCCTTTAACCTTAGGTTTCTACCGAGACCCCATGGTTAACGACTTGAAGACTTCATTGGGATTGTGAAGCCAGACCGATACTACTTTCTTGCAGTTGTGTGATCTGATCTTGCTGTTTCTATCGTATTGAGTACAATCATAACAATTGGCTTGAGATTGATATCTCCGATAGGCGTGATATAAAAGTAGTCACAAACATCTTCGTCTCATCGTTTGTGATTCCAAAATATCTTCTTTCGCCGCGTCAATTAAGATTATTGTGAGGTGATTGATAATACTAGGTTGTTCTTCTAGAATATAAGTTGATTATCAATTGGTTCCTGTCTCACCTTGATTTATCAAAATACGGAATAAAACTCGTAGGTATTTCTGTGGGAGACAGATTTATCTATTATGTAGACTTTTGCGTGTGATCTGATTTGTTTATTAAAGTCTTGACTTTGGGTTGTAGCAACTCTTAGTTGTGGGTGAGATCAACTAAGGGAATCAAGTGTGTAGTATCCTGCATTGGGATCGAGAGCGTAAGGAGCTCAATTGTACCTTGGATGGTGTGAGATTGATTGGGGTTCAACTACGGTCAGACTGTTAGTTTGTAGTAAGCTAGTGTCTATAGCGGCTTAATACAGTGTGTGTTCAATCTGGACTAGGTCTCGGGTTTTTTTTTGCATTTGCGGTTCCCTCATTAACAAAACTTCTGGTGTCTGTGTTATTTCTTTTCCGCATTATATTTTGTTATATAATTGAAATATCACATGTTGTGCATTAAGTTCAATGAATTAGAATATCAAACCTTTGGTTGTTGATTTACATTGATTGACACTTGGATATTGGTCTTTGGTACCATCCAAGTTATTTCTCTTGTTTTTAATTAGACTCGCAGATTATATTTGCTTGAGTAAGAATTAAATCGAGAGATCGAGATAATATAACTCTTTGATATACTTTATTAAGATTGTGTCTAGTTGATTCTCTTGAAAGTATATTGGAGTTAGTCCATACAGATTGCTAATCGAAATATTGGGTGTGGTTGTTGTACCCCCGCTTTTTCAATTGGTATCAAAGCAGGCAAACACTTTAAACCTGATAAGTTTGTGTTCGAGTAGACACAAGGCTTGGTGCGTGATATACACGCATAACGCATGGGTTGGTCCAAATATCTTTTAGCCCACCCCTTCCACCCTCGTTTGTCAATATATCCATAGCAATATGGTTATATAGTGGAACTCCTTCTCTATTGTACCCAATGTGGGACTAAAAAGAGATTCATTCACTCATAAAATGAGAAAGTATCCTTGGACCCACAGGTCACTTGATCAAACCACACCAAGACCAAAACATTTTTATTAAAAGCTCATTTTTCTCCAACAATCCCCCACATGAATGAAATCTCGGTAAAAATGAAAAAACAGAGTACGGAAAATACCATTTAGGCAAAGGTGTCCATGAGGTCTTGAACCCTTACTTAGTGAGAAGTTACCGGAACTACTTGCTAAACAGTGAACCTAGTCTTGAACTGATAGCATTTGGTGTAATTCGCGACAACAACCACGCATGATATTCTCCCGACGTTGCTAAGTTCGTGCCTTTTTGTCCAATTTGGCCATGGACATATCATGTTTCTCAGAATGCTCTAGATAATCGTCTCAATTCTCATAAGAAGCGAGCCCACTTCCTCATTCAGATAGGTGAGTTCCATCAAGAGTGTTTACTGCTACACCCCACTTCAATCTTAAATTGAAACTATGGAACTCATTAAGACTTATTTAAAAGTCATCCTCCACATGCAGTCACACTATCACATCAACACCATAGGGAAAGGACAGAGAATGAAATTCTCTGATAGTGTTTACCTTTACCCATTAAAAACCTTGCCGAGCAATAAAACCTTGTGGGAAAAAGTAACCTCGGTGTAGGAAAAGAGTTCAACACACCATTAGATGCTTCCCCTGATGTCATACAATTTTCATTAGTCTAATACAGTCAAAAGGAGTTTATCACACTTTACTTTGGTGAGATGTTTATAGAACCATGTTGTTGATTCTAGAAGTTACATTGCTTAACGGACTATCGTGTTTCATTTCTTTGATTCAGATATTTTCAATAATATCAACGCGATCTTTATGTCTTCAACGTTCAACATACTTGATGCTTTTAGTATTGTCTCTCTAAAAACCTTGTCGAGTAATAAAACCCTTTGAGAAAAACTATTCTCGATCGAAGGGAAAATAACAACAGCTTAATTTTAGTAAATTATGTCGACATCATATCCCTTGGATCCTCCCCCTGATGTCCGCATCTCCCCCCTGATTACTTTCAAAGTTGTTCCAGACTGTTCCTTTAGTCATGTACTTTTCGAAACTGAATATCGGTAATGACCTAGAAAATAGTCTACCGTATCTCCCCTGATGCTTTAGTTGGAGAAGATATTATTGTTCTTTTATAATCAACAACCTTTGGATTGCACTTACGTTAGCATTCCTTTTTATGTCTTTGCATGGATAAAACAAATTTATGTCAATGGTTACTTTTAAGCACATGATTACATTCACTATACCATTCATATAACATTGCGTTGGCGCTGAGCTATATCTAGCTAACAAGTTCATTGAGGATGTAACATTTGGTGAGTAAATTATGCTAAGTACAATAATCGTCTATTATACTTAAATAAGGAAAGTTCATCTCCTCACCCAACCGGCATCTTCCTTTAGACGAATTGTTCATTTGTGTACATTTGAAACTCAACTAATCTTGGGAGTGCTAGCAGCATGCACGTCCTTGTTAAATTGTCTGACAATGGACATATGCAAACTGGTGGAATAATATACCACAAGCTCGGTCTTCTGGATAAGATCGTGATTTCCCAGGATTTTTATCTCAAATTCAGATTTTAAATAGCTTGTAAGATCTCTTATTCCATTAAGAGTACTTATCATGTCCATACCAATCGACATAGATAGCTATAATTATGAATCGGGAACTTATTTAATCGCATGACACAAAACCTTACTTGTTTATCCCTTCCCAATCAAATAGTCACTTAGATTGGGTATACCATCATCCGCCCGATTGTTTAAATCAATAAGTGAGTGTTCCGAGTAAATCAGCAAACACACTCGTGGTTTAGAGTCATTCGACTTGGGAAGCAAAGGCCATCATGCACTTTTGAAAAATATCTTTGAGTCTAAATCTCGTGAGATATAACCACATCTACTATGTTTCAAGTTCTTTTGAAACTACCAAGCAAACTAATTAATGAATATTATGATGTTCAAAAGAGTAATCGATCCGGGGTTTGTGAGAAACCTCCACAAGGTGATTCTTTATACTTTAAGACCTCATTCTTCTCACTACACTTTGTGACAAATAACCACATATGTCCCACATGCTTTACACTAGGTTGGTTAGCAATACCACACCAAATACCCGTATATTTGTCAAAGAACTAAGTTCTACCTGGACTGCGTAGGCCAAATATGATATTTATTTGAAATTAATCAAAATAAAGCATGGTTCAATCTTATTGTGCTCTACTTCTGGAGCATTTATTTATGGATTATATCATCATTGTGAACGCATGATCCTTCCATTGACTCATATGCATTCTCATAATCCGTCAGGATTTCATTGTTCTCTAGAATCATTTAAAATACTTTTATGTCCTTATGTTTCATTTATGTACTTTTTATATCTTACCTATCAGAGATAAATCTTAGATAAGATAGTACTCAACACGATAGAACAAGTAAGATCAGAATACACAAATATAAAGTAAATAGTTGGATCTGTCTTTACAATCCCAATGAAGTCTTCAAGTCGTTAACCTATAATGGTTTTGGAAAAACCTAGGTTAAAGGAAAATCGACTTTACTTGCAACTGAGACACAGGAAAGTGTCGGGATTAGGTTTTCCAGTTGCTAGAGTTCTCCCTTATAGAGTCTTTCAAATCAAGGTTTGCTTACAATCAAAGCTAGGGTTAGCATAGTAACAAAGCAATTGATATTCACCGTTAGATGAAAACCTGATTTAAGATTCAAGCTAAGTTTGCTTTAAACCAAAACAATATCTCTCCACCGTTAGATGTTCTTAGCTTGTTACACACAAATGAAATATAACTTACTTGTTTATCCCTTCCCAATCAAATAGTCACTTAGACGGGTATACCACATCCGCCTTTGATTGTTTAAATCAATAAGTGAGTGTTCAGTGTAGCTTGCAAACACACTCTGTGGTTTAGAGTCATTCGACTGGGAAGCAAAAGGCCATCATGCACTTTTGCAAATATCTTTAGTCTAAATCTCGAGATATAACCACATCTACTATGTTTCAAGTTCTTTTGAAACTACCAAGCAAACTAATTAAGCTGAATATTATGATGTTCAAAAAGAGTAATCGATCAGGGTTTTGTCGAAACCTCGCTACGCCATAAGGTGATTCTTTATACTTTAAGACCTCATTCTTCACTACACTTTGTGACAAATAACACATATGTCCCACATGCTTTACACTAGGTCAAGTTAGCAATACCACACCAAATACCATATATTTGTCAAAGAACTAAGTTCTACCTGGACTGCGTAGGCCAAATATGATATTTATTTGAAATTAATCAAAATAAAGCATGGTTCAATCTTATTGTGCTCTACTTCTGGAGCATTTATTTATGGATTATATCATCATTGTGAACGCATGATCCTTCCATTGACTCATATGAATTCTCATAATCCGTCGGGATTTCATTGTTCTCTAGAATCATTTAAAATACTTTTATGTCCTTATGTTTCATTTATGTACTTTTTATATCTTACCTATCAGAGATAAATCTTAGATAAGATAGTACTCAACACGATAGAACAAGTAAGATCAGAATACACAAATATAAAGTAAATAGTTGGATCTGTCTTTTACAATCCCAATGAAGTCTTCAAGTCGTTAACCTATAATGGTTTTGGAAAAACCTAGGTTAAAGGAAAATGGAGCTTTACTTGCAACCGAGACACGAAGAAGTGTCGGGATTAGGTTTTCCAAATTCTTAGAGTTCTCCCTTATAGAGTCTTTCAAATCAAGGTTTGCTTACAACCAAAGCTAGGGTTAGCATAGTAACAAAGCAATTGATATTCAGAATTAGATGAAAACCTGATTTAAGATTCAAGCTAAGTTTGCTTTAAACCAAAACAATATCTCTCCACCGTTAGATGTTCTTAGCTTGTTACACACAAATGAAATATAACTTCATTTATATATGGGTAACCGTACCTAAAGGTGTACATTGAGTTGGTTCAACAATAGTTAACCAAAGTTATCCATATGAACACTTTTGTCTTAGCCATATTCATTTAACACTTATATATCAAATATGATGATCAATCAAACATGAAAGATGATCAAATGAATCTAATTGTGTTTTCAATAGAGTTGTTCAATATAAATGTATATGAACCAATTGAAACATAATCGGTTTGATTCAGTAATTGTACAAAAGTACTTATATATATAAGAATCAAATCATGAACATTTAACCACGGTTTGCAAAAATTGCATTCCTAATTCATAAACGTATTTGTTCATGAGTATGAGAATCATATTTAACCGATTTTAGAACTTTACCAACTAAGTTTGCAAACGGGTACGCAAACTATAGCATCTGGATTTTGGTCTTGTCCAGCTGTTTGCAAACGGGTACGCAAACAGCATTCCCAGACCTAACTCAGGTAGAACCGTTCGCATACTGGTATGCAAACAAGGTTCCGGAATTTTCAGTTAAAACCGTTAGCATACTGGTATGCAAACAAGGTTTTCGGACCTGAATCATACCAAAACAGTTTGCATACTAGGTATGCATAATGTGTTGTATCCAGAAAAAGGTATTTGTTCTAAACTCCCATATCAATCATTGAAACATCCTTAGAAGACAACAATAGCTGTCTCACACAAACTATTAGCTTCGAAGTAATTTTCAAGTTATCAAATGATCAATACAAAACTTTCCAACAATAGATGTCTCAAAAGTTCTAACAATAACTAAATGTACACTAACTACCGAATTCATGTTTAATTTCCGATTATTAAAGGGCAATTTTGCCATTACGAAAAAAAGATAAGTGGTGAACTCAATGTAGGTTTGAGGGACCCTATTTTGTTTTATTGTTGGTCCCTAAATCCTTTTGAGTGGCCCCTAAAAACACTAGGTTTCTTTAATAGTCAGGTTTTATCTTCTTCGTTTTTTGCCTCTCTGGTTAATAAATTGCCCTCTTTAAGTTTCGCTTAGAAAAAAGAAACCACCAATTGACTCTCCAAATAATTTAGTAAAACGTGTTATAAATTTAAATAATTTTTTGTAAAAATTAATCATTTTAATATGTCTTACTTTTAAATGTTCAGGAAGAAGTTGCAAATTAGGAAAATTAATCATTTTAAAAACTAGCAATACTCTCCAAATAATTTAGTAAAAAGTGTTACAAATTTAAATAATTTTTTGTAAAAGTTAATAATTTTAGTATGCCTTGTAACTTTTGAATGTTTAGTAAGAAGTTGCAAATTAGGATCATTTTCCCACCTAATTAGACGAAATCTCATATGCTAAGAAGTTGCAAACTAAATGGATATTAGGCTTTTTTGTAATGCATTTAAACGCCTTAATTGATTTCGTTTCATTCCGATAGAGAATCCATTCTACTCTCTACAAGACTTTTGTTCTTGTTGAGATAGATCGGGTCCAATTGTATGGATAATCCTCTATAACAGTTTTGCTCTTAGGAATTTTATTCATGTCATTACTGCCATGAGAATAAACCACCATAGGTATATAGGTCCTTGGCAGAATCTTATTAAGACTGTTTTTTGGGGACTACTCAAAAATGATGGGGATTACTTTGTGATAGGAATATCTACCCTATAGTTATAAGGGGTATCCTAAAGTGTAGAAATGACTAACCTATCCTTAACTAATTCAATTTAAAACCAACCTAATAACCCACCTATATATATAACCACCTTCTCCCATCACCACCGCCGCTCACCACCACCTACCACTTTCGCTACCACCACCACCGACCACCTCAAACCATCACCGCCGCCATCTCTATATATAGCTTAATTTAAATCATTAACAAAATCAAAATCAAAATTATAACAAACCCATTATTTTTCATTCGTTTTTGGTTGAAAAAATGAGAAGTAATCGTAAAAAATGAGTTGAAAATGGAAGTCGCAGAGAGAACTTCGGCTAGGAATTTTGGGAAAATTTTTGTCTAACTAGCCGAACTTGATGGAAACGAAGAACATGAAGGAAAGGTCGGCTATTTTAAAAAAAAAAAGTTTCTAGCGCAAAGCAGTTTAGAACTTAGTTTTAATGGAGTTTTTGCTTTCGGAAAAGGTTCGGTTACGTCATAGCTTTTTTTTTCCTAAGCAGAACTTTTTGTTTGTTACCTCAAGCAAAAAAATTCTAGCCGAATGTAGTAGCGGGAAATCCCACACTACACCCCTTACTCAATTTTGCTTAATTAATCCATTGAAAGATGTAAGATCAAGAATATTTATTGATTGAGTCCATGAAATGTTTACACGGGAAAATAGAATTACACTTAGAAATTAAAACACTCCTTAAACTTTCTCTCCTATTGACTTGATTAACAATTCTAAAAAGATCTCTCCCTCTCCACGAGATCCACTCAACCCTTTATATAGGGTAACACATAGTGGAAGACAAACTAAGCTATCCTTTATTTAGGAATGTTCCGCGAAGTGTCGCGAGATGCACAAATATTCATTTTCGCGACACTTCTTACCCCCTCACAGGTTTCACGTCTTCTTTATGTTTTGCTTGTTGTTATTCATTGCGTCGTTTATTTTAGCTCCACGACTCCTTCGACAAGTCGTTTATTAATCCCGCGAGCCTTGTATGTTGCGATATTATGATCCTACATCTTGCCTCTTTTTCCTTGAATATTGCTTCAAGAGCGATCTTTAAGGAAAAATCATAATAGAATAATCTTTGATCTTTGTTGATGAAGGAACGAGGAAGAATACCGGTCTTGAAAAGTACGTACTTGCCTCTATTCTTTTGCGATGTTCCGAAGCTTCTTTGTAATATATATATGAAGTGTCATTTCTTGCCTCATGAATTACAGAAAATAATCAATTTCGCAATTTCTCCTCGCTTATTAGGAAATACGTTGTATATTTGGATTCCACTAAAGTTCTTTCCGTCAGGGTTTCCTTGGATTTAGCAAAGGACCGTTTACACGTGTCTATATTTACCTCTTTTTAGGTGCATTTAATGTTATCCGGTCATAACATTTTTCTCATCTATTTATAGGAGCATCCTCGTGAAAGATTTTCCTTTTCCTTTTCATCTTCTTCATCGTTTGCAAGTGTTCTTCTTCTTCATCGTTCTGCAAGTGTTGGCCTATTGTTGTCTCTTACCGTCTTCTTCACCACTTTAGCTATTCCCTACCGATTTGTTACTCATGGCGTCTGTGTTTGTTAATTTTGCCATATCGGCTGATTTTGTGGTTGATTAAATTTGAGATTAGCTTTCCTTATTTGAAATCACACCGGTATGATTAACTTTGTAGTTCTCTTTTCCGCCATTGTTGTTTAGCAAGAACCAAGGAACTAAATTTACCGTGAAGGACCCTCTTCTTTCTTTGGGCTCGCCATCGAAATCTACTTCGCAACAAGAATCCCTCACACAACCAAAGCCCACTTCATGAGCAAAATCTATGGCTACAAAGATATCATGAGTGACAAGGTATTCAAAAACATTTGTTTTTATTAACAATACGTTGTTGCCTCTGTTTCTTATTTAATTTGTCATTCGCAGGATGATAAAACCACCGGGTCATGCTCCCAAAAGGCTTCGCTACTCCAAACCCGTTACCCCGACGTTCCATTTCCTTCATTCACACCTTCGTCTCCCCGCCGCGAAATCTTCACAAGATAATTTTATGCCCCTTTCCCCTAGTAATATTACCAACGACAATATTTCTATACCTCAACTCCTCATAGATCAAGTTCCTTATAACCGTCCTACTACAAACGATCTTATACCTCCTCCTATCAATGTCCCCGCTATTTCTCCAATCACTTCTCTCCCCGAAACCTCCTCTTCTCATGAGGTTCCTTTGACAAAGGACGACTCGTCTTCTTTGTTTGAACAAATTCTCTAATCGGAAAATTTGGAGGGGATAGATGTGGCCTTTAAGGTCCTTTCGATCTCGTGAATGATGCCAAGAAGACTTCTCTGATCTGTCAAATCTAATGTCTGCGAGATTTTAAGTAAGCATCTTGGTCCCGATAGGATCTCAAGCATCTTTAGTTCAAGAGATTAATAAAGTCAAGGATGATCTCCAAGTTATGGGTGTGAAGTGCAATAATCTCCACCTTGAAAATCGAGTTCAGAGTTTACATGATAAGAGCAAAGGAAGGAAAAGGCATACCTAGCGAGACCTCGGGAGAAGAAAATGATCTTGCGAAAGAACCAAAAGGACCAACCCCCATGGGAGAACCAAAGGCCCACGTCGCAGTAACAAACCAAAGAAGTGAATATTGGAACTAAGGAAAAACCAAAGATGCTAAAGATTGGAACTAACATGGGAGCGGATGAAGAAAAAAGAATCATCGATCGGTTGCGAGATTATAAAGACATCTTCGCGTGGGATATGGATGAAATGCCTGGTATAGATCCGTCGATAGCTTGTCACAAGTTAGAAATTGATAAAAATGTGAAGCCATTTAAACAAAGAATTAGAAAGATAGCGACAAGACATATCACCCTCGAGATAGAAGAAGAACTGCAGAAGATCTTTGGATGCGGGGATTATCGGACAAGCAAAATATCCTGAATGGATAGCGAATATGGTTATAGTTAGAAGAAAAACAAGGGAATAAGGATTTGCATTGATTTCTTCGATTTAAATAAAGCGTGCCCTAAAGACGGTTTTCCATTGCCGGATATTCCACAACTAGTCGAATCGGCGTAGGGAATGAAAGAGTATCATCTACGGACGGGTACAAAGGTTACAACCGGGGATTCCACTTGCCGAGGAAGATCAAGAGCATCTTCGCTTTCTTCGCTCCAAGAGGATTATCTTTGCTATACTAAAATGCCGTTTGGTGCGCGAAATGCTTGGAGCAACGTATCAAAGGATGGTAGAAGAGGTATTCGCAGAATGGATACATAAAACACTAGAGGTATACGTAGATGACATGCTGGTAAAAAGTAAGAAGGCAGAAGATCATGTGCGAGACCTAAAAGAAATTTTTGAGCAAATGAGGCGTTTTAACATCAAAGTAAATCCGAAAAATGTACCTTCGGAGTTGCGTCGGGGAAGTTCTTGGGTTACATAGTATCAAAGGAAGGAATACATGTTGACCCGGAAAAAGTAAAACTTGATTCGCGATATGCCGACACACACGCTGAAGTAAAGGATGTTCAAAAGCTGAATGGATTGTTAGCATCATTAGGAAGGTTCATCTCGCGGTCATCGATAAGTGTAAACACTTTTTCAGCGTTTTGAAAAAAGGATCGAAATTTAAGTGGATGGGACGAATGTGAAAAGGCTTTACAAGGGATCAAAGAGCATTTAATGGATATATCCATTATGCGATGAGCGAAACTGAGGAGAGGAGTTATTAATATACCTCGCGACAACTTCGCATGCTTTAAGTGCAGTTCTACTGCGAACGGACGCAGGAGTAGAGAAACCAATCTATTATATCAGCAAAACTTTTAATGCCGCAGAAAGAAATTATTCGAAGATCGAAAAATTAATCCTGGCATTAGTTTATGCAACGTTCAAGCTTCGCATATATTTTCAAGCGCATACTATTAAAGTAGTAACGAAAATACCAATCGAGTCAGTGATGAAACACTCAAAAAGATCGGGAAGAGTTGAAAGATGGAATGCTCAAATAAGCCATTGTAAGCTCAAATATGAGATATTATCCTCATCTAAGTCACGAGGTTGTCGCAGATTTTTAGCGAGAATTTCCCTTGGAAGAAGACGAAGCGATAGATGAGATGATGGATGTAGAAGAAGAGTATGGAGACCCAAAAGACGCTAACCGAGGCGGGATAGGTGGGAAATATTAGTAGATGGATCATCAAATGGAGAAGGAAATGGAGTGGGAATTGTTATGATTTCGCGAGAAGGCAATAAATTAGCTTTCTCTTTTAGATTGGAGTTCGAATCCACGAATAATGAAACAGTATGAAAGCTATAATACATGCTGCGACTTGCAATAGAAATGAAATTGGAGAATATAAGGATTACCAAAGTGATTCGCAACTAGCAATTCACCAAGTATGAGAGAAATACACTACAAATAATCCATCTTTGAAAAAGTATAAGAAGCATGTCGAAGAATTGTCGACCGTAGATCTACGAAAATAAAATGGAGGCACATATCAAGGAGAGATAATAGACTCATAGACGCTTTTGCCTTTATATCAAGTATGATGACAGACCCGACTGCGAGGAATATCAAAATACGTACACTACTGGCGCCATCAATTAATAAAGAGGAAGGACAAGCATGAGATATAATGATGGTGGTAGATGAAATGCAATGTCGCGAGGAAGACAGGAGAGTAGAACTTCATGCATACTTAATGAAAGGAGTGGTACCAAGAAATAGATTGGAAGCACACAAGTTAAAGAGTCGGGCAACAAATTATGAATTACGAGATGGCGTGCTTTATCGGCGATCTTTTGAGGGGCCTTCGCTTCGATGTCTAACAAGGAAAGAAGGGGAAACCATATTGAAGATCTTGCATAGTGGGGATGCGGAAATCACGAGCGGGAGATCTTTGGCATATAAGGCAAAGACGCAAGGATATTATTGGCCATATATGCATGAGGACGTGAGAGCGATATCCGGCACGTGCGAAGATTGTCAAAGACATGGGAAGAAGATACATGCACCGGGAGCATTTGTTAAATTCTTCGAGAAGTGTGTGGCCTTTTGGAAAATGGGGTTTAGATATTGTGGGACCATTTTTACCGGGAACAGGACAAAGAAGGTACTTAATTGTCGCAACGGACTATTTCACAAAATGGGCAGAGGTGAAAGCGGTCCAACACATTCGCGATAAGGATGTTTTTACTTTCATATTTGAAAATATTATATGCGATTTTGGGATCCCGTGACAATTGGTATCTGATAATGGGAAGCAGTTTGAAGGACAAAATATAGAGCTGCTGCTTAATGCATTTCAGATAAGATGTGGAAAATCAACTCCATTATATCCACAAGCTAATGGCCAAGCGGAGGCAACAAACAAAACAATTGCCGATATATTGAAGAAAAAGTTGGAAGGACACAATAGGGGATGGTGCGAACAAGTACCCAATGCAGTATGGGCTTATAATACAACTAGAAGAGAAGCCACAGGAATGTCCCCTTTTTGCTTAACTTACGGAGTCGAAGCAGTACTCCCAACAGAGGTCGTGATTCCGACAACCAAAAAAGAGGTTTGGGAGAAAAATCTTAGCGCAGGCAACATTCTAATCAAGTTGGATGAATTGGAAGAAAAAACGAGAAAAGGCATTGCGACACATGGAGAATTATCGGCAAGACCGGCTAGAGAATATAACAAGCGTGTAAAAATACGTGAGTTCCAACCGGGGAGACTTGGTGTTGCGAAACCCCAACATATCAACGTGAAAGTGGAGGCAAGTTGGCGAGAAAATGGGATGGACCTTATATCATCAAAGAGGTAGTTGGTACAGGGGCATATAGATTGATGGATCCCGAAGGAAAAGATGTGGGACAAAAATTGGATAGACCATGGAATAGATTATATCTAAAGAAGTATTACCCGTAAAACGGGAGGGGAAAAATGAATCAATAGGAAGTACTTCTTTGCCAAATATTTGCGACATTCAATAAAATGCGAGAGAAAATCCAGCGAAGATCTCATGACAAGAATAACGAAAGATCATGAATGGCTTAACAAAACAACAAGAAATAATGAATGATTAAATGAATGAATCGCGAATATCTCAAGCAAGAAAAATAGCAAATGATGAAGAATGATTGAATAAAAGAATGAATGAATGGGACGAACCTTTATGGCGTACACCTAGTTCGCGAATAACATTTCGTAAGAGGCAAATGCAAGACCTAAAGTGCGTCATATAAGGGGGTATCTCTCGACATGGCTCGGGGGAAGGTTACACCGCTCCCGAAGCCCGAGTCATGAAAATTTGGGGCCCATGAAAGCCTATCCGGGGAGATACCTTGGATTCCCAACTATATATGTAGGTTATACCCTGGTTGGGCGGCGAGGGTCTCTTCCAAGGAGTCGGTGTATGCTCAAGGCGCCGAGGTACACGGTTGAGCCGAGTGCCCAGGATGGATGAACCTACCCTGGCCATTCTTGGCAAGTCTTGGCATATGTTGCACTCAAGAAAACTCCACTTAGGGTGCGGTCTCGTAACCATAAACCCTAGGTATAAGGGATAAGAGGCTGCGAAAACAACTGGTTGTTGTTAAGACGGATGGGAGGAGCTAGTCTTGTATGGCCGATGTTTCGCCTCCTTGAAGGGGCAACTGGGAGATGATAAGGGCGACGCTTTCCATTAGGGAAGTGTCAAAACAGACGCAAATGTCATGAGGCTATGTTTTCGCAAGAGAATTTAGGCTCGTCATATTTGTGCAATGATCTGAGGCAATAATACTAACGCGAGGGTAAGGCGAGGTCAATGGGTCTTTACACGACAGTGTACGGACGTCCTGCGATTTCGTCGCACGACGGCAATGTCATGGGACTTTATGTTCGCAAGGATATCTAGGCCTATCATATTGTCGCAGCTAAAACATCCTGCAGAGGCAAAAATACTTGGAAAATGATAAGGCAAGATCAATGGGTCTTTACATGCAAGTGTAAAGACGTCCTGTGATTTGCAGCGATAAAAGGTGCGGTGGGGAAGACCTCTAATTAGGGAGGTCTAACTTGGAAGACCACACAAAAATGATAAGGTAAGGTCAATGGACCATTGCATGAAAATGTAAAGGCGGCCTGCGACCTTGTGCAAGATAAGAAGAATTAAAATCAAATCACGATTGGGATGGTTTTACTTAATAAAATAATTCAATGAGCGAACATGCTCGCAAAGGTTGTCTTAACTAAGAAAGGAAGAAAGAAATATGGGAATTACTCAATCAAAGAGTTAAAACATTCACACAAAAAGGAATTTCGGCAAATTACAAAGAGAATTTAACTCTCTACATCTAAGCATTATCAAATACGAGAGGATGGTTGAGACTTTTAGGGCGCGCTTTTATCGCCTTCGCCTCCTTGATTGGTGGATTTTCATCGAAATGTGTTCATCACCTTCGTCTTCGCCGATTCTTGGATTTTCATCGGGAGTCTTTTTATTTGGATCTTCATCGACAACTTCCTTATCGTGAGATCTTCGCCGCTTTCATATTCGTAATCACTATCCGGAGAATTAGGAACTTCATCATCACTTACTTCCAAAGGATCGACATGAATAGGATCAAGAGACTTGACAAAAAATATCATTCACAAGAACTTCCGCTTTAAGAGGGAATTGGCGGCTGATGCCTTTTGACGATTCTTACTATCAATGTCCTTACAATAAGACATATAATCAAACCTTCGCTCCGCACGGTCGCGAGAACGAGCAAGAGACGCGCCAGTAGTCCGTTTTCCTTGCGAATCTTAGAATAATCAGACTCGAGGGTGGAGATAGTGGAGCGAAGCTTTCTCTCAGTCCGCATAACAAATACACAAGATCGAGAAAATTCTTATCGAACATTATTGGCATTTTTAGGGTAATAAAGCATTCATGGAATAAATACATAAATTAAGATAGTCAAATAATTTGACTACCTTCCTTTTGAGAAGTAAGATGTTGAATTAAAGTCAAAGTTATTCCCCAAACAAGTCCATGACATCATCAAATGAATCTCCAACTAAGCCTTTCAATCGAGATCGCAAATTCTTTTCATTGGAAACAAGTATGGAATTTTCGATCGCAAGAGTAGAGTTGGATTTTTCTAATTTGGCACATTGTTCTTGGAATTGCTTCGCTTTTACACTCAAAGTTATCCTACACCGAACTTTAAGTTCGGTTACGTCGCAAAAATTTTTCCTAGTCGACCTTTTAGTTCGGTTACCTCGCAATTTTTTTTCCTAACCGAACTTTTCTCTGAAAGCAAAAACTCCATTAAAGATGAGTTCGGGTACCCGTGTCTTCAGAAGCATTAGCCGAACTACACTAGCAGAAGAGTTCGGCTACCTGTTCTTCAGATTTCGTAGCCGAACTCTACCTGTCATAAATTTAAATCGTTTATAAAATTTTCATTTTTTCGAAAGTTTATGCCAATTCAAGCAAGATTAAGTAAATTTGAAGTATACCTGAGTACCCAAAACCCTCGTTTCCAAGTCAACCATGTTAAAAAAAAATGAAAAAAAAAACCTTCTTCTCAAAAATTATTCTTTTAAAAACACCCAACTAATTAATCTAACTTCACTAATCACTAATTAATCATTACACTAACATTAATTAATTATTACACTAATTAATTTAATTACCAAGGATAAGTTTGGTATTAAAAAACTTAGATAAGGGGTGACTCAATATTACTTTTAATATCCACCCAAAAATGGAGAGTAGTCCCCACCATTTTTGAATAGTCCCAAAAAAAAAAAAAAAAAAAAAAAAAAAAAACGGTTCCTTATTAGGATGGACCATGCAAACCATCCTGTGACAATAGGGAGGCTTTGAGTGCTGCTAGGGGTATCAGTTTATTTGGCTGTGTCCATCCAAAGGTTAAAACACATTTAGTACTCCTTGCCAAGTGTTCAAACATATTTCTTGCCAAAATGATTTTTTTATTAAACAAACTATTTTCCTCTTTTGCGGTTCAGTCTTCACTGCCTCCGTTAATGGAACATCTAATTCAAACATTTGTACCAACTCACAATTAAAAGAGATTGAATTATACTTATTCTTGATTAAAAATCCAAGCAAAATCTAAAAAGCATCATATAAATTACTACGGTCAAACATGAATCATGATTAGTGAATCCATGAAAAATTAGAAATTCTTCAAATACCTATATAAAAAATTCTGCAATACTGTTCTTCACTACCTCCATTAATGGAGACCCTGCTAAAACCCATCCTAGACCCTAATTGAAACTATGAAGACACATCTAGAAATCTCAATTAAATCTCTCATGCAACCATCACCACAACCTGCAATCAATACCACCAACTCATTCAACCCATCCCACCAATTGCAATCTGCATTCAGTTCTGATGATAGAATAGTGTGATCTAACGGCTGGTGCGCGCTAGCTTATATTGCTGCCTTGCACTGCCGCGCGGGACAGCACCAGCCAAACAATGTAGTAGTCATGGAATGCAATAATCAAAACGACAGAAATTTAGATGGTGAAAACCATAATTATGATCACCACGAACTCAGTGAGTAACAATAATGGTCAGAGTTGAAACTAAGAACTTAGGGTTAACAAGAATAGAACAGAAAGAGACTTAAAACGCTTTTGTTTTATTAACTATATTGTGTATCTTACAACCGAGACATGAAGTCTTTATATACTCACACTTACTTGAATTACAAGGAAAGGATATTTCCTAACTAAAGTTGGTTTCTAAAATACAAGTTGCTTGAGAAAAGGATACGTGTGATATTTCACACACGTATCATATGTTGAGTTAACACCTCTCCCGCAAGCGTAACGGGTTATCCTGAACCGTTAGCTTGAACCTTAAAAAGAGAAAACCGTTCTTTAGAGAGTGGTTTTGTAAAAATATCTGCAATTTGATCTTTAGAGGATATAAAACGAACATCAAGAAGTTTGTTAGCTACTTGATCACGAACAAAATGATAATCAATTTCTATATGCTTGGTCCGAGCATGAAATATAGGATTAATGTGAGATAAGTTGCACCAAGATTGTCACACCATAATATTGGAGGAGAGCATGTGGATATACGGCTCGAAATTATTGATCGAATCCACATAATTTGTTGATAAGCGATAGCAAGTCCCCGATACTCAGCTTCGATTACTAGAACGAGAAACCTGTTTTCGTTTACGAGCACTCCAGAGATAATATTGCCACCCAAATAAACACAATATCCACTAGTAGAACGACGATCATCAAGAGAACCAAGCCCAATCGAAGAATATGTATATGCACTTTGAAGGATAATTGTAAAGAAGGGACGGTAGAAGAAAAATACCAAAAGTACTTGTATTCTTGAGATAACGAAGAATACGCTTAACTAAACCCAGTGAAACTTCGAAGTAGGAGCATGCATAAACCGACAAACTTTATTAACAGCAAATGCAAGATCCGGACGAGTAAATGTTAAATATTGTAATGCTCCAACAATACTACGATATTCGCAGCATCCGTTAATAAAGTACTACGATCGAAGAAATATCACCGAAGTACTTAGTGGGGTGGTAATTGGTTTAACTCCATCCATTTTTGCTCGAATAAGAAGATCATGAGCGTAACGTTGTTGAGAAAGAAATAAACCCGAAGAAGTACGAATTGCCTCTATGCCAAGAAAATAAGACAATTGACCAAGATCTTTAATTGCAAATTCTTGTTGTAAACGAGTGAGAATAGAGGCAATACCGAGTGATCTTGGAACCGGTGACAATGATGTCATCAACATAGACCAACAAATAGATAACACCATGAGTCCCATTGTAAATAAACAATGATGTGTCACACTTTGAGGTAACAAACCCAATTTGTAACAAAAAGGTACTAAGTCGGTGATACCATGCACAAGGAGCTTGTTTAAGTCCATAGAGAGAACGATGTAGCTTGCAAACATGTGTAGGATAACGAGGATCAACATAACCTGGAGGTTGTTTCATGTATACTTCTTCTTGAAGTTCTCCATGTAAGAAAGCATTCTGAACATCAAGTGATGAATAGGCCAATTGGAAGATAAAGCCAAGGTAAGAATAATACGTATAGTACACGGTTTGACAACCGGACTAAACGTCTCAGAGTAATCAATCCCCTCTTGTTGATTATAACCTTTAGCAACTAGGCGAGATTTGCGACGTGCAATTATACCATCAGGGTTACGTTTGATACGAAAAACCCATTTACATCCAATAACATTCATAGAAGGATCATATGGAACATAAGACCACGTACCATTTCGAAGCAATGCATTGATTTCATCGTCGGATGACGTACGCCACTGTGGATCTTTAAGAGCTTGAGAGATACAAGTAGGTTCAAGATTTGAATCACACACGAGAGCGTATTTTGAATTAGGTTTAAAAATACCATTTTTAGCTCTTGTGACCATTGGATGTATGGCAGGAACATGTGATGGTTCAGACGTGGATGTTGTTATGATTTCTGATGCTGGTATGGAAGCATGTATAGGTCTTTGTCGGCTCATTATTGATAAAAAGAAAGTGTCGGCGAGATTAAGTACATCAGTGATGGGCGATCATTAGTTACAAAACGCGGCTCATTATTGATCGCAAAAAGACGACGCATCATTGATGACAAATGGCGGCCGTAATTGTGGATGACGAACAAGAACAGTGGCAAATGTAGTCCACGTGTTGAAAAACTGGCCGTAACGGATGATGAACACAGGAGATGTCGAATTGCTTGTGAAGTCATCTGCCGTAAGAATCGATGATTAACGGCGCAGGAGATGTCGGCTGCTGTGGAAGTTGAAGAGACATAGGAGAAACAGAATAACGAGGAGAAGAAAATAGATTGGAAGTAGTTGATGAAGTTACCTGTGAAGAAGTCGACGCCGGCGAAGGTGATGATGCGGATGAAAAGGGAAAGGTAGTCTCATCAAAAACAACATGACGACTTATGTATATTCGACCCGTAGGAATATGAAGACACTTATAACCTTTATGAGATGGACTATAGCCAATAAAAACACAAGGAGAAGACAGAGCATCCATTTTATGAGACCTATATGGACGCAAGTGAGGATAGCATAGACAACTCGAATACACGAAGAGAAGTGTAATGGTGGAAAACCAAAAAGAGCTTCATATGGAGAGGAATTATTAACAGAAGTCGAAGGAACACGGTTCATCAAATAACAAGCAGTGTAAAACGAATCATACCAATATGAGGACGGTACGGAAGCCATATTTAAGATAGTAAGACCAGTTTCACGAATATGACGATGACGACGTTCAACCAAACCATTTTGTTCAGAAGTATGGGGACATGAAAAACGATGAAAAATTCCAAGATTTTGGAGATACGGAGTGAGTTTACGATACTCAAAAGATTATCGATTGAAATATTTTAATCTTTCGGTGAAAAAGATTTTCAACATGTTTTTGGAACAAAAATAATATAGAGAAAACGTCAGATTTTTGAGACATAGGAAACATCCAAGTAAAACGACTATACGCATCAATAAATATGACATAATATTTGTATCCTTCATTAGACAAAATATGAGATGGTCCCCATACATCAGAGATAATTAAATCTAATGGATGTAAATAAACAGTTGTACTGGATTTAAAAGGTAACTTATGACTCCTATGCTCATGACAAAAAGAACAAAAACTAATAGTTTGGTTTGAAACTGGGAGAGAAAACTGAGAAATAACTCATGAATCGTGCGCATCATTGGATGACCCATTCTAGCATGCTAGGCTTGTAAACTAGCACGTTCTCCTATGCAAGCTTGAGGAGATTGAGAAGAAACATCAAGTTGGTAGAGACCACCTTTCCTAATGCCATGAAGAATAACCTTCCCGGTACGTCGATCCTTCACAAGACAAAAATTAGGATGAAATTAAAATAAGACATCGTTATCGTAGTGAGACGAGAAACGAGATAAGAGATTATGAGAGATTTTGGGTGCAAAGAGAACATTTAAGTCTGCAACTTACGATTGTGAGTTCTAAAATAGAGGAACCAACATTAGAAATTGGTATAGAAGAACCATTACCCAGCTGTATTTGATCAGGACCGGTATACTCAGTAGGAAATTGAAGACGAGAAAAATCATTGGTGATATGATATGTAGCACCACTGTCAGGCGTCCATGAAGGTGATGGTAGAAGGCCAGGTCCAGAAGCAGCATAAGCACGTGGTACGAGAGGATGGTGGTTGACGCTGGGAGGACGGAAACACGTCATATCGATTCCAACAATTGGGGGCTTCATGATTTTTACGTCCACTTTGTTGACACTTAATAGGTGACGCTTCAAAACTAGGAGGCCCAAAACCGGGAGGCCCATGTTGGTGTTCAAAACGAATGTGCCCATTCTCGATTGTCACGTTGGGTTTGGGCTTTGTTACTCGCACTTCCAGAAACGCGAGACTAGGAAAAATTTGCAGGGGATGTATACGAACTAGCTGTTGAAGAAGACCGCGATGGATGTTGTCGGAACTGTGAAGCTATATTAGCAACTGGCTGAGAGTTCATCTTCTTTGTTTGCCGATCGATACGTAGTTCAAAAGTCATGAGAAAAGTGAGAAAATCTTCCATAGTCAACGAGCTCATTGTGGTAGTTAACGACGTAACAATAGCATCATAGGAGCTATCCAAGCCAAACAAGAAGACAATGGCGAAATTCCTTGTTCAGAATCGGTGGTGTTGGCAGCACAAAGATGTCAACCAAGTCGCGAGCATGATCAATGTAGGCACGCATAGTTTGAGACCCTTTCTTGAGTGCACGCAGTTCCGATTGAAGGTGATGGATTTGAGCATCGGATTTAGAAGCATACAAAGATTCAAGAGAGGTCCAGATTTCTTTTTTGTAGTAAGACGATGAACATGACGGAAAACGAGAAGGTGTAAGAGAAGAGAACAACCAACTTACTAGGATTTTATCTGTTTATCCAAGACAAACGCTGGTGTAGGGACCGCACCATCAACGGGAGAAGGAGGACAAGGTGTTGTACCAATAATATGACCATCAAGATCATAACCTTGGAGATACGGCAGAATTGAGCGCGCCATAATGAGTAATTAGTTTCATCTAGTTTGACCGTGATGATGTGATGAGGTTGCAAAATTGGATTGATGACATAATGAGAAGATTGTAGAGAAGATATAGTTGAGTTGATAACGGCGGAAGTAGTTGAGGACATTGTAGAGGAGATAGTTGGATTCGGTAGACATAATGGAAGAGGATCGGCTAACCTAATGATACCAAGTTGAAACTAAGAACTTAGGGTTAACAAGAATAGAACAGAAGAGACTTAAAACGTTTTGTTTTATTAACTATATTGTGTATCTTACAACCGAGACATGAAGTCTTTATATACTCACACTT
Organism: Papaver armeniacum; assembly: GCA_023531295.1. Taxonomy (NCBI): domain Eukaryota; kingdom Viridiplantae; phylum Streptophyta; class Magnoliopsida; order Ranunculales; family Papaveraceae; genus Papaver; species Papaver armeniacum. Next base: position 190,794 of record JAJJWW010010439.1, read on the forward strand.
ACTTGAATTACAAGGAAAGGATATTTCCTAACTAAAGTTGGTTTCCTAAAATACAAGTTGCTTGAGAAACAGGATACGTGTGCTATTTCACACACGTATCAAATGTTGAGTTAACAGTCAGTCAAATCTTTGTTCGGGAGGTCATTGGAGACCTGCAGAGGATTCTAAACTCAAGGAACTTGTTGCCCGTTATGGCTCTCAAAATTGGAATCTCATTGCAGAAAAATTACCGAAAATGATAGGTTGATCGACACCAAAACCCGATATTAATCCCGCAACTCACATGTGTGGGGACCCACTTTTAACCTTTCCTGATCCAATGTTGAGAGTGTTTTTTTCATCCGTGAGATCCCCTATCCGGATGAAATTGCGGGACAATACTTTCAAAAATTACAGGGGGAAATGTTTACTTTATTGGAATCTCTTTGTTCTTTTCATAGACCTGCTGGTTTGGTCCCATCTATATCTCATTTGGGCATTTTGGGTTGCTGTGCTGCTTCCTATTTGGAGGCCAATAAAAAATAGAAATGTTTACTTTATGGGATTCATAGTTTTAGGCCAATAAAAAATAGTCATTTAGGCTTCTAGTTTTATCTTTATTTTGCATACATTTGTTTCATATCTTCTTGCTTGAGTTGTGATTTGGTGTTGTTGATGCAATTGATGATATGGGAAGTTCTTTTAACCATATCAGCAGGTGTACATGGGATTATATGCACATCCCTATGAGCAAACTTAGCTTCCACCCTCTCTCATCTGTACGACTTAATCTCTTTCATCCCCTTTCTCTCAAGTCTCGGAAACCACCCTAGGGGTGGTTTCTCTTTCACCTTCTCTAGAAAGCTGCTCGTATAACTGTCAAAAGAGCCGTTATCCCACCGGTACCAATCGGGAAACTGGATTAGACGACCGGAATCTGATCTGAATCTCAACAAATCTTCTGCAATTCTTCTCTGTTGTATGTGAAACCCATGAACTAACTATTCTTCTTTCTCTTATATTACATGTTATTTGCTTGTTTTTCGCTGTGAACTTGTTTGTGCATAAGGGAATGAAATTGATTTTGGTCCTGTTAATTTAGATTGTGAAGAACTCAAAACCATTTAACTCAACTGACTCCAAGACTCATAGGCAGTGGTGCTACTAAGTTACTGAGACACTAGTTTAACGAATCCAATCCGTTTTTGACCCCTAAGACACCTTGTTTGCACTAAGACACTTTGTTTGCTCTAAGATACTAAGACACTACAAGACCCTATTAGAGACACATTTGTTACCCAAATATGAGTCAAGTTATCATCCCGACACTTCCCTTTAGATCTATTTCAACTTATCTTTTAGGATTTTCCTTGATTTTGGTTTCATGATTCATATCGTTTAGTAGTTATTGCATCAATTGATTAACAATTTTTAATACTTCTTAGTGATTCAAGTTTGCTCCTATATTTAATCATCTTTTGCTAAATCTTATCTTCAATTAAAAATCTGTAATCATATCCCGTTTCTTTATTCTCAAATTTAAATCATGTTCCCAAATTGTGTTAACTTTTTACTCTCTCAGGTGTTCATCTTGGAGGAGTGGAGCTAGGTGTTTTGTTGGGGACTTCTAATTGAGTTGTACCCTCTTGGACCCTGCTAGTGCCTATTAGCAAATTCAAAAAGATACTCTCATTTTTGGTGGATTCTCCGACAAATTTTCTTTGCATTCAGAAGTTCGTGAATTGGTTTCTACTGAGGCATTTATCATTTCCAGCTCTTGTTGATTTGGAGGATCCTACCTTTTAACTGATTTCTTTTTAGGCATTATAACATTGATTCTTCCTTAATCATTTTCTGAAAGATACTAAATTATCCAAGCAACCCCTTTACATGTTATGTAGTGGCTCAATTTGTGTTTTGAAAACTATCTCACTGGTGGTAAGGTAATTCCCTTACTTGCCGGTGCAATGAGTATATTAAGCTGGAAGTTCCATGGTTTTGGGAAACCAGGGGCAGTTCACGAACTTCGTGAACTTGTAAAACTGAAATCACCTGATATTATTTTCATTTATGAGACGATGAGTAGTGTTGATACTACTACTCGAAAGTTTAGATCTCTGGGCTATCACAATTCCTTTGTATTACCTTCTATTGGTAAGAAAGGAGGTGTCGGCCTTGCTTGGAAAGATGGTTTTGACCTTACTGTCAACCACGCAAGCCAAAGGGGTCTGTTCTGTTCGTCCAAATATTTCAAGGCTAATACACATTGTAATCTGTACTTTGTGTATGGAGAACCAAATCAAGCGATGATAACTAACAGTTGGGCTAACTTTATTGCTCAACCGTATGATCCTACTGCTCATAACTTGGTGGTGGGAGATCTAAACTGTCTGCTTCTACCCCAAGATAAATGGGGTAAAAGACCTGTTAATGATAGTGAAACGAAAGACTTGGAAAACCTTATGAACAAATGAGACCTAAGGGATATACCTTTTACAGGTCCAGATTTCACATGGACCAATAAACAAGAAGGTGTAAACCTAGTACTTGAGAGAATCGATCGTGCTATAGTTAATGGTACCTGGGAAGCTGCCTTTCCACATACTCACACTATTCACTTTCCACGCATAAGTTTTGACCACTCCCCAATCTTAGTTTCTTTGAACCGTGGGGTGGAAAATCTCCATAAGTCTTACCATTTCTTGGCCATTTGGACGAAAGATGCCACATGCAAATCTGTAATTGAGCAAGCTTGGCTAATCAAAGTTAGATGATCCAAAGCTTTTCAATTGAAGCAAAAATTGAATCATGTAAAAGAAAAATTGAAACGTTGGAATAGGGAATCTTTTGGGAATTTAAACCATCCCATACATGTGACTAAAAACCTAATTGAGGAAACCCAAACCAATTCTCCCACTGATACAAGGAAAATATCTGAGCTTTCAAATAAGCTGACTTACTTGTACTCTCTTGAAGAGATTCTTTGGAAAGATAAATCTAGAGAATTATGGCTTAACGAAGGGGAAAAAATACACCTTTCTTTCATAAATCTACTTTGTTTAGAAGGAAGAGAAATTACATTTCTTGGATTAAGGCGAGAGATGGAACATGGCTGAACACTAGAGAAGCTATAGGAGAGGAATTCATTTCTTACTTTTAAGAACTTTATAGTACTTCTGGTTCAGATGGACAAGAGGTTGTTATCGACACTATAAAGCCTAAACTGAATCATTTAGAAATGATGCTCTCTTGGCTCCCCTCTCCGATGAGAAGATAAAAACTGCAGCCTTTCAGATGGGGGCAAAGAAAGCTCCTGGCCCTGACAGCTTTACAGATCTATTTTATCATACTTACTGGGACATGGTGGGACATAATGTAATTCAAATGGTTAAGCAATTCTTTGATTCTGGTTATCTTTTGACGCAATTCAACCACACTAATATAGCATTAATCCCTAAGAATCCAATGGCTGAATTTGTGGATCAATTCAGGCCTATTGGGTTATGTAACTTCGCCAACAAAGTTATCTCAAAAACATTGGCTAATAGGATGAATCCCTTGATGGACATAGTAATCTCTCCTAATCAAAGTGCTTTTGTCCCAAAGTGACAAATTGCTGATAATGTGGTACTTGCCCATGAGATTTTTCATACTATAAAAAAGACCAAAAGGAAAACGGGGCTTGAGGCCATTAAACTGGATATGTCCAAAGCATATGACAGATTGGAGTGGTCATTTTTAGCTAAAGTGATGATAAAACTAGGCTTTCACCATAAATGGGTTAACCTTGTTTTATATTGCTTAAATTCATTATCCTATTCTATTATTCTTAATGGAAGCCCTATGGGTAAATTTCAACCGGAAAGAGGTCTTAGGAAAGGGGACCCTATATCCCCCTACCTCTACATCATATGTGTTGAGTCATTTTCAGCTTATATTAAACATAAACACTTGGAAGAGGCTCACCTCATTCATGGCATCAAATGTACAAATTCAGCACCAACAATTAGTCATCTTCTTTTTGCGGATGACAGTCTATTATTCACCAAGGCCACAATACCAGATTTTTATTCCCTTAAAGATTGATTACAAACTTATTTTAAAGCAAGTGGACAAGAAATCAATTATAACAAATCTGGTTTGTTATTTGGTGGAAAGATTCATCCGAAACATAAGAAAATACTAGAAAAAATTCTGAACATTTCTACTTTAAGCCTTGGGGAGAAATATTTGGGCGCACCAATAACAATCCTTAAGTCTAAAACCCAAACTCATGTTGCTCTCTTAAACTCTGTAGAGAAAAGAGTTAACGGGTGGTTGACACAATTTTTATCTCAAGCTGGCAGGTCCACATTGGTTAAGCATGTGGGACAATCTATGGCTCTATACCAAATGGTTATATTTCTATTACCTAAAAGTATGTGCCAAAATATTGACACTCACCTTAACAAATATTGGTGGGGGAAGACCCAAACTCAAAGAAAAGGAAACTTCATCTCATTGCTTTGGAAAACATGTGTAAACCAAAAGAAGAAGGGGGTCTAGGATTTAGGAAATGTGAATCTAATAATATGGCAATGATGGCTAGGAGTGTGTGAAGATTGGTTGAAAATCCAACATCACTTCTACCTCAAGTCCTGAAAGCAAAATACTATGATAAGGAAGATGTGCTCAACTCTAAATGCCCACCCACTGCCTCATGGGTCTGGAAATGCCTCCACCGCACTATGAATACGACAAAATCTTTTATCATATGGGTAGTGGGAGAAGGGAACTTCATTATCCCTTGGTGTGACAACTAGATCCCTAATAAAGGGACTGCCACACCAAAGGAAAATTCAGTCCCTGATAAAAACCTTAAAGTAAAGGACTTGATAATTTCGGATAACAGAACTTGGGACACAGCAAAATTGAGTGTTGTGTTTGACCAAACCACTAAAGGGTTGGTTGAAAATATCCCCCTCAGTTTGGAAACTTCTAGCGAAAGAAGAATTTGGACACCATCGAAGGATGGCAACTTCTCTACAAAATATGCCTACTCACCTCTAAGCATAAGTGGGGATGATACAAATTCAGACTTATGGAAGGCGGTGTGGAAACTAAAAATACCCGCTAGGATCCAGATTTTTGTTTGGAAGGCACTAAAAGATTCCTTGCCTGTGATGGAGATCCTCCACAAGCGAACTCACATATCTGAATTTATTTGCCCAAAATGCAAAATGAAATCAGAGTCTACCATGCATTGTTTGGTCACTTGTAAAAACTGAGCAGAGTTTGGTTTTTGATAAATGTTCAAAATCAAAAATTACAAAACCATACTTTGGTCCAATGGATTAGATTCTGGATGCAACTTCATCCCTACAAGGATTCTTCTGACAGATCAGATAGTTTTCCTTTAATTACTTGCTTGCTTTGGTCTATCTTGACTAATAGAAATAGTATTGTTCATAATGGGAATGACGAAGAACTTGGTGTGATTTTGGCTAGAGACAAATCAATGATGTTGAATCCTGATAAGTTGTTTGATTTCAATAGTATCTCGGCAATGGTATCTTCTAATCAACAGTCAGACTGGATAGCTCCTCCTATGGGGTGGATAAAAATCAATACCGATGGGGCTTGGAATCTTAACTCTCACATAGGGGGAGCGGGTTTTCTGATTAGAGATTCCAACAGTAGCTTCATATATGCAGAAACCACTCACCTTGGATGTTGTTCAGTAGAAGAAGCAGAAGCACGATCGATTAGGGACACTTTGAAGATAGCTTGGGAAAGAAAGGATGAGAAGATTGTTATTGAGAATGATGCAGCTGTTATCATCGAAAGAATCAAGACGAAACAATTATTGGGAGACCATAGAACCCATTTTCTCTTTCAAGACATTAGAAACCTAATTTCGAAATTTCAATTTCTCTTTTTTGAATTTGTTAATCGAACCGCAAATAATGCAGCTCATGAACTTGCCCAATGGGCTAAGAAAAACACGACCCATATGACGTGGTTTGTTCCACCAGATTGGCTTATCCCTTCCCTATGTGCTGACCATAGAGGGAATATGATGACTAGGATGTAACTTCAGTTTTTGCTTATTAGAAGAAGAAGAAGAAGAAGAAAGGTGTACATGGGAAGTGCGGCCAAGAAATAATTAGTGTTCCAACTTCATGATGCCACCTACTTACTCATGTCTAAAACATCAACATCTCATGTCTCAGCCAGTGATCATTTTCAAGCATCATCATCATCGTCAGTCTCAACTCTTGTAGACAACAACAATAATAGAGTTGTGGCAACAACCTATTGTGATAACCAACTGGCATTAGCCTAGTTGGCCAGGGATTGGACTCCCAACCTATAGGTTGCGGGTTCAAATCCCTCCCACGCTGATCGTGTCAAAAAAAAACAAACAAAAAAACCCATTTCTTGAAGTCATTCTCACAAGTCACAACATTTCTTCACGAGTATATTTTACCATGTGCTACACAAATTCGCGTAGGGGTAACCAATCGATAGAGACCAAAACGATCCTCAATCCACCGGGTTTAGTTAGCCTTGGTATTTAAATACCAGAAGTAAAAGTCAATTCTAGAAGTCGGAAACAGAAAAATCTTGAAGAGCAAAAAGTTCAATTTTGCTTCTAGAAATCTTGTTTTCAAATTCCTCACTTAACTTCTGCCATATTTGTTTCTAGTAATTAAAGAATTTCTGTACATAGAAACTCACTTAACTCCTATCATTTTTGTTTCTAGTAATTAAAGAGTTTCTGTACATAGAAAGTAATTATTAGTCCATGACTCCATAGTTGCTCTGCTCCTTCCTCATACTTAAAAACCTCACAATTACTTTTCTACCTACTGTGTTGCCTGAAAATACAAAAATCAAGAAGTGAATATTTTGTCAACTTTTTTTAGTTTTCCATCCTTCAAAGCCAAAAACAATGTCAATTCAAATTCATTCTGTATTCATTTATTTCATTAAAATATACTGTAAACATCTTCTGTTTCACTGTTTGGTAACTATAAGCCAGAATTTTCTTGACATGTCTTTCATGGCTTTACAAATAAGGATATAACAAGTAATAACAGTATGACGACACGATGATGGGTATAATGGTAGTAATGCATTTACTAACTATACATCAATAAGAATAGCAAGCTTGGTTGATCGGAATCGATGTGTCTGACATAGAACCATTTAATATGAACTTAGCAACCCACTGATTAGCTGCCTCCGAATAATGTGTACCATCCCAGCTAATATGTTTCAACGGATTTGCACAAGGTCCACCATACACCGTCCCGTTTACAACTACCTTGTGAGGACAGCAGCAAAAGTCGAGGGGGTCAACAAAACCTGCAATCATCATCACGAAAATACCTCAATATCGGACGATTAACCACTGACCTTGCCTACATTTAAACAGCAACCTCTATAATACTTAAGTTTATAAGATTTAGAAACGTCTTCTTACCTTGATCTTTGGCAGAGTTGATAAGGTTGTATTTAGCTGCATAAGCATCAACATATGTGAAGGCTGCACCAGCGAGGTTCGCCTTGAGTTGGTCTAACTTGAACTTTAGTTCTCTATTGAATTCTTGAGCTATCTCGTTCAAAGATATCACACACCCATTCTTGTCCAAATTACCTGGTTCCTTACCCACGTATTTGTTGTTGCTAGGTAAACATCCAATAGGTCCTGTGTTATGCACCCAAAAAAACCTTGCACCTTCACTGTAAAGTTGCTGTGACAAAAATAAAAACGACATTGGACTATGGTATATAAACTGTCACTAACAAATGCCCATGATGCTAGTTTCTTCATATATATGTATAAATTATACCTGTACTGCTGTGGAGAATTGCTCAAGGATAGTAGTTATGGAAGCAAGTGTTTCTCCTTCTGATCTAGATAAACCAACTTGAAGATCATTTTGTCCGATATCAAATGTGTATAAAGCCTTGGAGAAATCTTCTGGTTTCGGTAAATCGGCTTTACCTGGACATAGAAACCATATCTTTAGAGCTGTAACTAGATCGGAGACCAGCAACTCTTTAAACTAAAATACTCATAATTTGTACAGTGTTACCAACAATATGGTTAGTTACTCATTTCCTCGTTACGCTGGACATATAATACGACTGAGCTCATAATAAAAGATGTCAAGGATGCAATTGATTTTTACCTTTTTCCTGTTGGGTAGAGTTAACAATGTCAACTATTCGAGCTTTAAATTGTCGAAATTGTGATATCTGAACACCTAGATGAAATGGACTATAACCAGGCTCCACAATAGACGATCCTCCCGTTGCAAAATTGGCTCCATTCTTGAAACTTCCCAATCCAAGCGAGTCCAAATATGGTCTTAAGTAGGCTAAATCCAACTCCTTGGCTGCACCATCCACCGAGGTTGCAATCATCCAGCATCATTAGCATTTAGCAAAAAAAAAATATCATTAGCAAGTTCCTTGGTTGTAACTACTGGCAATACATATTTCACAAATTGACTCATTCATTCTATGAAAATCTGACTGCATTAGTAATTAGCACTAGTACTGCTTACCCATAAAATCGACAATAAGACGACCATCGCAGGCCCTTCCAGACGGTTTTCCAAAGAAAGTTTCTCCATTAGGAGTACCGATCGGATACAATGCAGCTGACATACCTCCAGTATCCGAGTTTGAGTCTCCAAAATTGAAAACCGCGGGGAAGTTGCATGTCTTCAACGACGACCGAAAACCATTATCATCAATCTTATCCACTGCAGATAATCCGCCTATTCCCTTAATACTAAGAACAAGAACCCAAAACAAGAAAACAAAGAGCGAACCAGACATCTGAAATTCTTTTCGGAAAACCATGTTTATGTCTTTATGAAATGTTAAAAGATGAAGTTAGAAAGAAAGAGAGATGAGGGGATAGATAAATTGTAGACTCTATTCTTCCTACTACTACCTGTATATATAACCCATTCAATGTCTTCTAGAAAAATCTTAGTGCATGCAGTTAGAAAGAAAGAAAATGACAATCACTAAACATGAGCTTGTAACTGAATGCAGTAAGGGACATTACTTCACATGAGGATAGTGTACCTAATCAGAAGAACTTCATAGCTAAGAAATTGAGAAAGTGACAGTCACCAAGTATAAACACAGCTCTGCTGACTACCAAAACTAACAACCAATATTATTGAATGCAGTCTTGCATCTCGATTTACCCAAAATTAGCTATCTTTGTATCTACCGCCTAAACAATGGACTGAGATTTCAAACACGCGTGGGTGGGAGTCAGTAAGCCTTACACATTTAGTATCTCCAACTAATAAAGAGACTCACCTTTACCCGAAATAAAAAAGGTGAGTTATTATCATTCTCTATATAAGTTTCTTTTGTTTTGCGTCTTTTTCTAAAAAATAAATTAGAAGGGACTTTGCCTTATTTACCCTATTGAAAAATCAAAAGACAAGATACTTGGCAACACATGTAATATTCTGATCAGAAGAAAAAAAACAAAGTACTCTTCCTAATAATGAATCAAAACCAAAACCATGACACAATTACATGTATAGATGGAGTAACATAGGAGAGGGTAAGTGTTAGAGACCAGGCGGGGTTAATCACAACATCATGAGGCATACTCGCTATTTTGATACATGCCAACCTACTAGTTCACATATTACTCGGGTTATTAGACGAGCGAGAAATTTAGGATCAAGATGATAATCCTCATTGTCTTCTAGACTAAAAAAGCAAGCATTATCTAAGCAAACCCTAAATACATTAAGGAGATTGAAGATAAGAGTATTCTTGTTTCTGTTTTGAAAATTGAATGCCAGCAAATATTGTGTCTTTGTAAATTGAATTGTACCATAATTTACTCACTAAACTGCATCTGGCTAGAGTCCGAGCTGCTGGTATTCTCGTCAAAATGATTTGAATCTACAATTTCTCCAGACATTTATCGCAATTACTATTCTGTTCTCGAATCTCTTTTTCGCAATAGCTCTTTTTTCTTGTTTGATTTTTCAACTTCTTCGCAATTAGTATTTCCTTGATGTTTTGTAGTTCACCATCATCGATGGCTGAACTTTTCCTCTTTCTCACGCCCGCCATTATAATAGCTTATCAAAATCAAAACTGAAAAATTATGAATAGTTGATTGGAGATTAATGGTTGTGGATCGGGTATATGATGATTGAGATAACTAAAAACGACGAGGCTTGAATCAGATTGTAATACTGAAATTGATCAGTTGATTGGGTGGGGATGATTACAGATCCAATTTATATAGGCAAGTGCCGCTCTTTTGTTTTGATTTTCCAAACTTATTTTCTGCATTTATTCGGTGGAAATTTATTTTTCCTTTGCAAAATCTTATAGGAACTTCTTTATGGGTCCCATTTGGAATCCCATACTCTGTGACTCACCACAGTAAAATTCTTTTTTTTTTTCTATTTTCTAATAGGAATGTGCTTCGCATGCTATGGCTTGGGCGTTTTAGCCTTTACTATCATAGGGGAACTCAGTGAAGATACTGTATGTTTTTTCAAGCGTTTGAAGAACTGTTTAGTTAGTCATGATGCTTGTAGGTGTAAATAATCTACAGGGACAGGTGGAACGATCAGTAGTGCCGTACCGCAGAGAAAGGATGTATCAAAGTCTTAGGATCACCTCTCCAAATCGGGCGCAAGAAAAGAGGATCGAGACGGTTTGAAAAGTCGATGAAAAGGGGAAAAGTTGTGATGCGATGGACATCGGGTCTTTGGAGCCATAAATGCGGTTGGTTGGTGAGAGATAAGAAGGACTCGGTCGGGAAGACTCGGCCAAGGATCCCAGGGCGACATCGATTACCCTGCTTGAACGGGCGACATCGAGTGGCGAGATAGCGAAGCAGGAGACATCACTCGGCATGGCCACAGGCCAGAACAAATAAGGACAATCGGGTGAGACATCGTGACCAGGAGAGAGGAACATCGAGGAGGCTACACCGAGGCCTAACATCGTAGTACTTGATGTATCATCACTTGTAACTATAAATAGAGACCATGTAGAGAGGAAGAGACTAAGCAAGAAGTAAGGAAGAGAGCATACCAAAGGCATTGAGAGAGATAAATCCATCTTGTAACCTTGAATCGAGTAATAAGATCTTCTTTTACACCCCCGTGGACGTAGGTAATCATGCCGAACCACGTACATCTCGTGTTCTATTACTTCTTTTGTTTGTCTTGCTTCCTTGTGTATGTGTTTAGTTACCTTTGGATGTAGTGGTAGGATTTTCTACATCTACATTAGCGCCCGACTAAGGGGACGTATAACATCTCGGATACCTTGTTTCGGACGCTAGAAGGAAAACTCCGAGCTCCTAAGCCACCTTGTGTCTTTGGTTGATGCTAAGGGAGAAACCCTTTGCTATCGGCGATAGAGCTCTAAGCCACCTTGTCTTGCTATCTTTTTTCCTTGATAACGTCTCGTTGAGTCGATGAGGTTACCTTTGTGTTCTTGTTTTTTTGTTATCTTCGTTTTCTTTGTCATCTTTGTTTTCTTGGCAACATCCTGTCGAGTTTGGTAAAGTTAGCCTTGCGTTCTTGCTAGTTATCTCCGTTTTGTTATTTTCGTGACGAAGTGGTATAAGTTCGTTTTCGTGTTTTAACAAATGAGTCTTCATTTTCCAAGCAAAACAAGTTTTAAAGCAAAAAGCGAAGTCGTCGAAACCGCTCAAATCAAGATAGGATGTATGTTTGAGACACCTCATAGAGTTATCGGATGACCCATGAGCTCCCTAAATAGCATCTTTCGATGTTGGTAGAAGCTAGAAGGGATTCCATTTATGCGGCAAGTGATCTATGGCTTCCAACCCGTTGCAAGAGAGATTCGACGGCTCTATCGACATCGATAAGGATAGTTGATGCTAAACGAAAAACTCACGGGCGCAACGCGTAGGTTACTAGGACTATCTTCTAGGGAGAGATATTGTCGCATCTATCTCCATTTCTTTTTGTCTTCATTTTAGCAAGGTAAACGAAGCATGATAATGGTGGAAACAGGGCTATTCGGAATCGTTGAGTCAGATCTTGAAACCATGTCCGGCGGGATTATGGTGAGCGGCTGAGTCTCACCATAATCCTACGCTGGAAAGCCTCTGACATCGATTGAAAAATTATAGGAACCTTGCGGCCATCAACACGACGGTCGTTAAGGGTAAATGTTGCCGCCCGTCACCGTAGTGAAAGAAATCTTTCGATTCAACGCCACGAATGATTAATGATTTAAAGTGCTACAGGAATGTTAGGACAAATAATGATTAATGCTTAGGAAGAGTACGGCGATGTGTCAAGACGGCTTTTCAAAATTTGTCCTTTTGCGGCAAAAACGATTTGACTGCTGAGACCAACACACTAGCGTAAAGGGAATCGTACTATAAAAAATCTTTTTCACTCTGCACTGAACTGCTGTACTCCACCCTTAACCTTTTCGAAAGCAGTTCGAAGTAAGTGTTGTCTACTTTTGCCGACGTAGGAGCGAACGGATAGCGTAGCCGAGGCGAGGACGATAGCAAAGGCAATGGCAAGTACCTCCCGGGACGAGCGGATCTCGAGGGCGAGTCGCGGCGGGATCGGTAGGCAAGAAGGACTTACGGACTCCCGGCCACGGAGATCGTCGACCTAACGACCGAGGCGAGACTCGGCGTTGATCAAAGGCATGACTACGGCCGACGAGGAAGTCGATTTGGCCGAGATGACGACCTCCCCTGGGAGGTTGAGGATTAACCCAAGTCGAGATGGGGACCGAGGCGAGGCAGCATGGAAGGCGGAGAGGCTGCATCGGATACGGAGGAGGAGGAGGAAGTCCAAACGATACACGAGGAGCGAAGGAGAGAAAGACCACCTCTGAGAACACCAAAGAGATTTAGAACGAGGCCGAAAGACTTAGGCAAGTACACACGGGGGAGGAACCCCAATCGAGGCGTCCCCCGATGAACGGCCAATCGCCCCCCGGCTTCGGTTGTTCCCCCGGTAGTGGTTGATCCCAACGGCCCCGATCGTCCCTCTATCGCTCTCAACTGCCAGACCCCCAACCGCACCCCCTAACACAACGGGACACCAAATGAACGGCCATTCTAGTCACGAGAGCACCGGCCGATGTTACTCGCCATCTTGGCAAGTCAAAGAAGACAAGGGAGGATCGATGAGAGAATTGCGAGAGGAGAAACTTGGCGCTAGAATACGAGAACCATCAACTCCGCAATAGGAGGGACGGGGTCGAGGGATCATCAAGCCGAGGCGCCTCTAGCAATCACACTCCACCAAGGGACGACCCACCCCTTCACCAAGCCGAGGACGAGTACCCGGCCCTAATCGGCCAAGAGAAGGGTATGGGCCTTCCGAGGATTCTTTGGCCGATGAGGAAGTAACCAACGAAAGTGCGGACGTCCACCAAACAAAGATCGAGCGGCTTGAGCAAATGGTTAAGAAACCGACTGGAGATAGCGAGGATGATAAGTTAGCGAAGTAATCAATGAAGCCCGGAAGACCACCAGTTCTTGAGAACCGGACCGAACACCATTTCCACCAAAGTGCACACTGCCAATCTTCCCATCTAGGTTCGATGGCACGGGCGTGCGGGAGAACACATCAAGATGTACGGCATGTCCTTACTACAGTGGAAGAATCACGATGTGGTCATGTGCAAGTTCTTCCCAAACGGGTCTTGAAGGAGAAGCGAAGAGTTGGTTCTACACCTTGCCCGATAAATCCGTTGGGAGCTATGCGGTTTTGGTGAAACCTTTCTCGAGACGTACATGCATAACAAGACATAGCTCGGCCCGAGTCGACAAGTTATTTACTGCAGCACGGAGGCGAGGGAACCCGCTGCGTTCCTTAACGAGGATAGATGGAGGAAGTTATGCGGATATAGGGAAGGCACCTGGTCGACCAACAAATATTCGGCTTCGAGAACTCGCTAAGAAAATCGGACCCCATCCTGGGTGGCGTGTACAGAGAAGCCCAAGACGCTAAGGGGAGATCCGGAAGATGCGGGAGCACTATATCGCCTTGGAGGAGATCCAGAAGGAGCGCAAGAGGGGAATACAAGGCGAGCACCACGGAGGAGGCTACCAGAGAAGCCACGAAACGATCCGAGAAATGGCCGGTGCCCAGACCCGAGGTGAAAACAAAAAGTGCGGGTCGAGAGGGGGAAAGAAGCCTGCCACGAGCCAAGATCATACACCCCGCTCAATGCGCCATTGGAAAAGTGTTCAAGGAAGTGGAAAAGAGGAATGATATCCGTTACCCCAAGACTCGGGAATCCAATTCGGCGGGACGAGGAACCACCGGAGTTCGCCATTATCATCAGTTCGCGGCCACTCAACCAGCGATTGTAGAAGTGAAGGACACGTCCGACACGATCATGACCGGTATCTATGGCATTTCGTCAAAACACCATCGACACCGGCCCGGCCAGAGGTCCCAGTACATCAAATAAGAATCAATCGCGGCGCTCAGTTCTGTAACACCATATCACACTCAACGACACAAGGATACGATTTAGGGACGGTATCACCTCGAGAATACACAAGAGGACAGATCGGGCGAGAGAAATCTTTAGCGTGGCCAAGACCCTCCCTATGGAGCCGTGGATGATGCAACCGATTACGTTTTCGGCGAAAGATGTCCCATTGAACGGACAAGCACATGGAGATCCCTTGGTAATAACCACGATGATTGAGGAATGGGCGTCCGAGAATATTAATGGATAGTGGTAGTTCGTCGAAGTTTTGTTCTATGACACTTTCAGAGGATGGAATTGTCGATGACATCTTGATCCCATCGACTTATCGAATTTCTCGGCGGTGCGGTGGCAGTGCCAAAGGGAGAAGTCACTCTCGAGTCTCGGACGGGGAAGGGTTCCTTGACACATTGACCACCTTTTGCGTAGTCGGCGTCGCATCACCATATGAGGCGATCTGGGACGACCTTGGATCGCAGAGGATCAAGGGAGTCGCCTCGGCCTACCCAGCTGCGCTTCCCTTCTTATCGCGGAGTAGTAGAGGTCTTAGCGACCCCAGCAAGACAATGTGTGCGAGATAGACATCCAACGGAACGAGGAAGACGGTCGAGGAAACGCCAAAGAAAAGAAGAAGTCTAAGGAAATGGAGGCGGAGAGGATTTGGAAAGGTGATGTCACAAGCCGTAGCCACCTACGAAGCAGGCGAGGCATGAAGTCTTATAGCAATCACGGGAGCGGCAGCCGTCGGCGAGCCAAAGCAAAACTTCTCGGCCCTAGAACCAACCGACAAGTCAATCCGGGGCACCAGGGGGAGGCCGAGATTAGTGAGGATAGGGTCACGCTTAACGAACGAGCAGTCCAGCGGTGATAACCCTCCTAAAGGAACACATGGATGTATTCGCTTGGCAAATGCACGACATGGAAGGAATCGACCCGGAGGTTTGCTCACACCATCTGCGGATAGACCCCAAGTTCAAGCCGATTAGACAAAAGATGAGAAGAATCGCACCCGAGCCAGCTACAACTGGCGGTAGAGGCGAGTTGAAGAAGCTGTACGGAGCGGGAATCATCCGAAAGGCCCAATATCCGCAATGGATATCTAATATGGTGATAGTCCCCAAGAGGAATGGGGCGTCCAGTTTGCGTCGACTACAGGCGACTCCGAATAAGGCATGCCCAAAGGACGACTTCCCTCTCCCCCGGCATCGACCAGTGGTGGAATCCATTTTCGGGTATAAGGCGATAACACTCATGGTGGGTTTTCGGGATATAACCAAATCCCCCTGGCCCCCGAAGACCAGGAGCATACATCCTTTTTCACGCCAAGAGGACTGTGTTGTTACACCAAAATGCCATTCGGGCTGAGAAATGTGGGCGCTACATATCAGAGGCTAGTGGAGGACATGTTTGAAGACAAAATACACGACACCATCGAAGTATACGTGGACGATATGCTAGTCAAGAGTAAGGTAGCGATACCCACATCGGCGACCTTAGAGACATCTTCCGGACCATGAGAAAGTACAAGATGAGAGCGAATCCGTCCAAGTGCACCTTTTGGGTTACCTCGAGCAAGTTTCTAGGATACATAATCACCGATAAAGGGATCGAAGAAGATCCAGATAAAATCGAAGCCGTGATAGAAATGCCTTCACCCGTGTGATTAGGGCGTGCAACGGCTGAACGGAAACTTAGCGGCTTTAGGGCGATTCATCTCTCGTCGTCGGACAAGTGCAAGGATTTCTTCGGGACGCTAAGGAAGGGAGAGAAGTTTAAATGGACCGAGGGATGTGAGGAAGCATTCGAGAAAATCAAGCAACACATGGCAAGCCTATCGGTGTTACAAAGACCCGAGCCTGAAGACGTACTAACATTGTACCTGGGGCAACCGAGTCACGCCATCAGCGTTGTGTTGGTCAAGAACGAGGGAGCGAGAAGAAAAAGCCGTATATTTCATAAGCAAGACCATGAACCGCGGAAAAGAACTACACAGTAATCGAGCAACTCATACTAGCGCTAGTGTTTGCAACGAGAAGCTCGGACGTATTTCCAAACTCATAAGATTCGAGTGCTTACCAAGTCCTCCATAGAGTCGGTACTTGACAATGCAGCCGAGGTGGGCGGATCTCCAAGTGGAGCGCACAAATAAAGCGATTCGATATCTTCTATGAAATGAGGACGGCGGTAAAACGCAGGCATGGCGATTTTTTGCGAGACTTCCCCCTCGGTGACGAGGACGAAGTAGAGGACATCCCGGAATGGAGGAAGATCGGGAAGATTCACCCGATTTACTCGAGACACTGGCCCGACACGATGGGAGGTTTTCGTCGGCAGGTCATCCAATAAAGATGGGTCAGGTTTAGGACTGGTCTTTACGACAGAAGGGCAAGAAAATGGTCCATTCCTTTAGACTTGAGTTTAAAGCAACCAACAATGTCACGGAATACGAAGCGTAATACATGCCCTACGCTTGATCGTAGAGATGGGCATCCAAGAGGCACGACTGACAGTGAAGCGACTCCGACTAGTTGTGCGGCAAATCAGGGCAATATGCCATACATGACCCCTGCTGCAAAATCGAGCTCGCCCAATCTACATCGGGCAAATACCAAGCATCAAATTCCGACACATCCAGAAAAGACAATCGGCATTCGGATGCCTTGGCATATATTGCTTCCATGTTGGTAGACGCAAGTATTGAGGGTATTAGAATCATGAGGATCCTAATGCCTTGGTGCGAGAACGTGGATATCGGCGCACAAGTCGCGGCAACCACTCCGCGTCGATCTAGGAGTAGATGATTGGAGAAAGCCCGATTCATGAATACCTCGAAACGGGAAGGTTGCCCAAGGGAGGCCGAGATCAACAAGATCAAGAGCAAAGCCGCAGTGTTTTAGGGATGGCACCTATCCGAAAAGTCATACCTAGGACCATTGCTAAAATGCCTAAGTAAGGAGGAGAGGGAGATGATCCTTAGGTACACTATGGGTCAGCAGGAAACCACAGCTCGGGCGCGGCCTAGCGGCACGAGCTAAAACCATGGGATACTTCCGGCCGTATATGAACGAGGCCCGCGAAGCACATGGCCACCGTTTGCGGCGAGTGCAGTCGGGAAGAAGATACATGCGGCCGCATTTGTAACGTTAAACTCCGTCATCGACCCTTGGCCCTTTGCTAAATGGGGGAATCGGCATCGTGGGACCACTACACGTCGGATCGGGACAAAGGAAGTATTTAATTGTGGCCACCGATTATTTCACCAAGTGGGTTGAGGCCGCTCCGCTACGGCACATACGGGATAAGGATGTTTTCGGTTCATCCGGGAACACATCATATGCCGCTTTGGAAGTCCCGGCAGCAATCGTCTCGACAACGGGAAACAATTGCAAGGCAAAAACATCGACTACTATTCAACACGTACAACATCCGAAAGAGCAAGTCCACGCCCCTATACCCCCAAAGCAGCGGACAGCCGAGATCACAAAACAAGACCATCGCCGATAACATGAAGAAGAAACTCGACGGAGAATATGGGGAATGGTGTGAAGAACTCTACAATGTCTTGTGGGCATATAGGACAACTCGCGAGGAGGCAACGGGACTGTCACCCTTCATGCTAACATATGGGACCGAAGCCATCTTACCTACGGAGGCGATGATACCTACCACAAGGACCGAAGCGTGGAGGCGAAACATCTCGGCGGACCTTATCTTGGCTAAACTTGACGATTTGGAAGAAACGAGAGAGATGGCCCTACAAAAGATGGAAAATTACCAACGAAGAATCCAACGGGAATACAACAAGCGGGTCCGACCAAGAGAATTCCAACCAGGGCAGTGGTACTAAAGCTCCTACCTAGCTATGAGCGTGACAAGAAGGGCGGTAAAGCGGCACCACGCTCGGGGAGGACCCTACGATAGTTGAGAGAGCGGAGAAGGGGCATACAAGATCTGAAGCCGGACGGAAAACCCGAGCCACGACCGTGGAACGCGACACGACTAAAGATCTACCATCCAGTGAGATCGGGTAAGATATCTTGTCATTTATTTCCGTGAAAAGCCGCGTGGGGTTGGAAATATGACAAGTGCGTCTGAATGGTCGTTTTCGAACCCAGGCGATGGCATTGTGCAAGTCCGGGGCGACTTACACTAACACGGACTATTCGAACTCGGGGCGATGGCATTGTGCAAGTGCCGAGGTAGTTGAGGTTTTTGGCGGTTGGAAACCCAGTGGCGATTGTCGAGGCATGAGTACTCGACAGTCGATGCGAACAACATTGCTCTCCTCGCAAGTGGCGAATCACTTGCCCAAGAAGATTAATCGATAACTTCTTGGGGTATCGATCCCATAGAAACTAGGCAAGACCAACTCCCCTTCCACGGATCTCGAAAGACGGTGATGAGATGCCTCGGTCGGGGACATGGCATCGGGCCCGATGACCCTCCTTGTTGAGTGTGTTCGTGTAAAGCGGCATTTGTGACTAACTCCGTCTATCCATGCGAGGCATAAGAAAGGACAATAACGAGGCTACGATAGAAAAGCCACATACGGGCAACCCAACATAAATAAGAATAATGACGTCAGTAGTGTAACAGCATCAGTAGCAAGAAGAGAAAATAAATCGGCGACGCAGCACCCCATAACAAGTTATGCAAGAAGTTAACAAAGTGTTCAAACGAATTACAACCCGAGGAAAAGGGCAAGACAGCGACGCAGCGCTACAAAAGACATGATCACTCTTTGGAGGAAGTAGAACCCAGGACAGCCTTCTTGGCGGCAGCATCGGCTCGCTTCTTATCAAGCACTGCCTTCACACCAGCTTTGACCGCAAGACGAGCTCCTCACCGAACTTCGCTTTCTATAAAGCAAGATCCCGCGCTAGCTGCTCCACGCTCGCTTGGCGGTGGCCACTCGATCGGAGCGAGATGAGCCTCCTTCCCTTCAAACGAATGTTCTCCTCCTCCAACGAGGCCACCTTCTTTCCGCTTCTGGCTGCCAAGACGACAAGAACGGTCGATCACACAACAAAGAACAAGATAACAACATGAAAAGCACGACACAAGGCATACCACCTTCTAACAAAGGGGCAATTATTCTAATCGACTCTTCGGACTCGGTCAAGGGGCTACACTCGAGGCGGACACCTTGAAGAAAGTTCTAGGTATCGCTGTTCATTAAACTCATTAGTGGGGCAATACTTATTGTGATCACTCCATTCCTCCCTCGTCGAGAGTGGGCAGCTGCAAACCAGAGCAATTGAGCACGCACCCAATTCAACTCACGAGGAAACCTTTACGAACTCCTTAAGCTTCTCTCATGAGCCTCTCGGCTACGCTTCTCGGTAGCGTCTCTCTCCCCCAAGATCCGGAGGCGATCTCGCATGCGGATCTCGAACTCCGAAGTCTTAGCCGACCACATTGATCCTCTAAGTTATCGGCTAATAATGTTTTCTCGCCGCTATACCTTGGAAGTGAGCTAAGTCTCGCCCTCAAGTTATCTATTTCCTCGGGAACATACTCAAACGTCTAAATACCGATAAAGTTTGGATTGAAGATCTTCAATATCGGTTTTAGACGATCAATTTTGGCATCCTTATTGACTATTCTCTTGTAAGTTCGAAACGTGATCCCGTTCTATGTTCGTCCCTCTTGTGACGATACCTTGTGGCGGCTTCGGCCTCCTTAATAGAGGATTCGGCTAGCGGGAGTACTAAGCCTAGGATATTGGCACTACAAGATCAATCATAACTAGTTGCAAGTAAAAGCGAATACCTTGGGTTTTGGCCAACTCCCTCTCCAACCCTCGAGACCGTTCGCGCTCCTGCCGCAACAAAAGACCGAAGATTCTCCCTTCGACGGCCTCCGAAGCGTTGGATGGCAGCGCTCAATAGCGCGGTTGACATCCTAAAAACAATACCAACATAGTCAGCCCTAAACAAGTACAAAAACGCAACGCCCGAACAGCTCAACTCACCGGGAGGTCGAAGGTACTTTTCAAAGTAGGCCTCATACAATCGTGACGGCATTGACCTTCTCTTCATCGGACAAAGAGGCGAAATCGGGAGAGATGAGTGCCCCGAGCGAGTTGCACATAGGGCCCGAGATAGTGAAGGAGGTCTTGCTCTCGGGATTAGGAACCACGGTAGGAAAGTCTTGACGGTTGACCATCGACATTCTCCACATCACGGTCAATCAAACCGCCCCCACCACCACCCGATTTCCTCGCCTGACCCAATTCCCCCTCCTTATCAAGAGCATCGTCCTCATCGTCAAAAAGATCTTCTTCATCATCACCATCAGACACAACATACACAGTGCCATCGGCAAGCACAATCCCTTCACGATCACTTCCCGGCACATCCTTCTCCGGGCAGGCACATCCTCCTTAGGTTCTTTACCCCTACCCTTAGACTTCCCACCTACAAAGCGGATAGAATCGTCAGACGATTTAAGAGGCGACCTCCCAGGAAATGTGACAAAGGTAGTCGATCATCGGGATCCTCACCATCCTTCGCCGAAGTACAGCGGCCTTGTCAACCTTCAACTCGCGTATCAGCCGACGTCGATCCATGCAAGGCAACAAATGAGGGCACGTACATGTGCGTTAAATAAAAAACAATAAGTATATTTGTTACCTTCCAGATCCTCCTCGGCTCCGCCTAATCCTATCCCTCTTCCGATGAGCGAAAACCTCGAAAGGAGTACCGGGACTTAGTCCGAAAAACACCACCAAAACAAAAATACTACCCCGCAAGTCTCTGAGCCGATCAACCAAACTAGAGAGACAGAGAAATGCACCGACCCGATCAACGTTGACTACCCGTAAAGGATAAAATTCGTAAGGAGGAGGGAGCTTGCCACTCAAAGAGTAGGAAATGGCCAGCGGAACCTGGTCCCAAGCCGTATCATTGGTATGACGGGCGTGCTTGTTGGAACTCTTTCCCTCGGGGTCCTCATCCAAAAAAGCCTCGACTCCCTCGGGAAGAGTCTTATGGCGTGGTGAGGGTCTACGAAACCCGAGATCGCCATTAGTGGTGGTCCCGCTCCGATAATTATCGGCGAAGGTCGGTAGGGGTATAGTCACTCGCCGAGAAGGATTGAAGGTAGACCAAGCGGTAGGAGCGCACTCGCCTCGACTACGCTTCTCCCACTCGGACGGGATGCGGAAAGTGTTACCGTTCCATTGGGCCAAGGCACGGCACGGACGAATCTTGAGAGAGCCTCGTGACAGAATGGGCGACTAGGATCATATAGAGGAAACGCAGCCCGAGCTCTAGCTGGCCCCTGGTGACGATGGTCGCCTCGGCTGAATGGGAAAACCTCAAAACATCCTCCTTCTTGAACACCCTCCGGCACGACAAGAGCCTCGACGTCATACCCGTGAAGACCGAACTCATCCTTGGTTGTTGAACATATTGCTCGTCCGTTAAGTCCTTAGCGGTCCTCTTGTCAGCCCTACAAGAAAACGAAGACGGGTTATCAGGAAAGATAGAATCTAGAGCGCGATAATCATACTTGGAAGGACTCTCCACGACGAACAGGGAATCAAGTGATACGCCGTCTTCATCAGAAAACACATAACTCACACACCTTCTTTCTGTCATTTGAGGAGTTGAGGACGCCATAAAACTGATGAAAAAACGGCAAGAGAAGCGAAACACGACCGGAAGTTGCAGCAAGCGGAGACGGAGAAGACGGCGGATAACGGAGAAGCGAGAGGAAGAGATTTGTCGAAGAAATAGACAGCAGCAACGAAAAGAAGACGGAGAAAGAACAAAGTTGCGGAGAGAACAAAGAAAGAATGGAGTTGCGAGAGAGGCCAGTGAAATTGAGAGAAGGAAATAAGAGGGAAGCAAGGTTTAGACCCGGGCTTATAAACCCCCCCTGTGGTAACCTGAGAGAAGGTGAACCTGGGTCGCAGAATCGAAGCGAGTGGGGAGCATGCGTAAAAATGGCATGACCGAGGACGTGGGAAGATTTGAGGCGGTTGTTCTTCCCCACGTGTTGGCTTCCACGAGTGAAAGAAGGGCATAAATGTAGGTGTAAATAATCTACGAGGGGACAGGGTGGAACGATCCCGTGCCGTGACGTACAGAGAAAGGATGTATCAAAGTACTGGGATCACCTCTCCAAATCAAGCAAGAAAAGAGGAGTTTTGAGACAGTTTGAAAAGTCGATGAAAAGGGGAAAAGTTGTGATGCGATGGACATCGGGTCTGGAGCCATAAATGCGGTCGGTGAGTTGGTGAAGAGATAAGAAGGACTCGGTCGGGGAAGACTCGGCCAAGGATCCCAAGGGCGACATCGATTACCCTCGCCAGGAACGGGCGACATCGAGTGGCGAGATAGCGGAAGACATCACTCGGCATGGCCACCGACCCGAACAAATAAGGACAATCGGGTGAGACATCGATTGACCACCGAGAGGAACATCGAGGAGGCTACACCAGGCCTAACATCGTAGTACTGATGTATCATCACTTGTAACTATAAATAGAGACCATGTAGAGAGGAAGAGACTAAGCAAGAAGTAAGGAAAGAGAGCATACCAAAGGCATTGAGAGAGATAAATCCATCTTGTAACCTTGAATCGAGTAATAAGATCTTCTTTTACACCCCCGTGGACGTAGGTAATCATGCCGAACCACGTACATCTCGTGTTCTATTACTTCTTTTGTTTGTCTTGCTTCCTTGTGTATGTGTTTAGTTACCTTTGGATGTAGTGGTAGGATTTTCTACATCTACAATGCTGGTAGTGGTCTAGGTAGTTTTATTTTTCATAGATTGGGTGTTGCTATTCAAAAAGGGGTTGGTGCCCAGCTAGTCGCTCGGATGCCAACAAAAAATTTTCTAATTAATAAAATTAGTAGGAAATTTCATCAACTTTTAATTAAGAAAAAATCAAACTAAACATACTCTTATTTATACGTGTGATTGCTTTATCCATTCAAAAGTGAAAATCAAAATGAATCCCGATTTTGTCGGGGAAGGATGATGCAGTTGCAGTAGTAATAAGTTAAATGTCTAGAGTTTACTGTATAGTAAAAATGACATTAATTTGATCATTAAGCTTAAGAATTTGGACCTTGGCATAGAAATTTTTTCCGCAAGTAAATGAAAACTACAAAAGCTTCTTCATATATATTTTTGGTTTCCTGGACCATCCCATATGTAGTCTTCTGCATGAAGAATCATCACATGGGAATCAGTATGACCAAATCATTGTTATATGTCATCATCACTAGCTCTCCTTGACTATTTCAAGACCTTGACTACGTCTCTTCTAACCACTCCCTTTGCAAGTTGCAACCACTATAAATTCCAAACTACAGTGCAGCAGGCTAGGGCAGAACCACTCTCATTGCAGTGCGCATTCTTTTCTTCATTTGCTTTCAGTATTGTTAAGACTAGCTAGCTTAATGGCAGTGTTTGATAATCTCCTTGTTTTGCTTTGGGTTTTTCTCGCATCTGCTTCTCTCTCTAGTAACAACTTCTTCACTCAAGCTTGTTTTAGTACTGATCATGGTGGTGCTGCTCTGCAAATCGGTGCCTACTACCATACTTGCCCTGATGTTGAACGTATCATTTACTCAAAGGTTGAGGAAGCTGTGGTGAACGAACCACGAATGGCTGCATCGCTTCTTCGTCTCCATTTCCATGATTGTTTTGTTAATGTCAGTACATTTTCCCTTTTTTTTTCTTTCTTTTCGTGAGTACTTTGAACAGCGTATTGATATGTGTATATGTTGGCTGCAGGGCTGTGATGCGTCTGTGTTGTTAGATGATACAACTACGTTTGTCGGAGAAAAGACTGCACTACCCAACTTGAATTCTCTGAGAGGGTTTGATGTGGTTGATGCAATAAAATCTGAACTTGAATCTGTGTGCCCGGATACTGTTTCTTGTGCTGACATTCTTGCCACTTCTGCACGAGACTCCGTTGTGCTGGTAATGTATTGATATTAACAAAATGTTCAATTAACTGAGCTTTTAGCCGATCCCTAATTGATATGACGACGTGTGTTTTGATCGCAGTCTGGTGGACCGGGATGGGATGTTCTGATGGGTAGAAAGGACAGCTTGAGTGCTAGCAAAACAGATGCGAATAACAACATTCCAGCTCCAAATTCAGATCTGAACACCCTCATCACCAAATTCCAGAACGCTGGCCTCGACTACACTGACATGGTTGCTCTATCAGGTGATATGTTTTCCCCTAATTTTTCTATCTAAATCCGTCAAACTCCGAAGCTAAAACTCTGCGCAACCATGTGTTTTCAGGTGCACACACCATCGGCCAAGCCAGGTGCTCATCATTCAGTTCTTCTCTTCAGGGTCGTAGCAGCAGTAGCTCTGATGGACCAGCCCTCGACCTACAATTTGTAGCATCCTTGAAGAAGCTTTGCTCCAACGCTGAAAGCAACAACAATGCAACTCTAACAGCTCTCGACTTGGCAACACCAGCAACATTTGATAATCAGTATTTCATAAACCTTGTCTCCGGTGAGGCTCTTTTGCCTTCTGATCAGGTGCTCGTAGCTGGAAACAGTCCAACGCTGGAAATCGTCGAGTCATATGCAATCGACCCATTGGCTTTCTTTGAGGACTTCAAACAGTCGATGGTGAGGATGGGAAGCTTGAGTCCACTTACCGGCGCAAATGGCCAGATCCGCCGGAACTGTAGGGTCACCAACTAATAGGCTGTTTTAATTAACACCATTTTACTGTTGCTGTGGTTGTGCTAGTTCATAATGGTGTAAGTTTGAATCGGTTGTGTTAACGATCTTTTATCAGCATTATTATAATCTATTAATCGAAATGGAAAATGATTATCCTGTTGGTTAGCTCAAGTTTTACATCTTCTTAGACCATCATCATCTTGAGTTGCTCAAGATTAGTAGTTTGAAGTGCACAGGACATGAGTAATGCATATCGAGTTGCATCCTAAATTGAATCAGCGCAATATTGCTCATGTTGCAGATTTTGATAACTTTTTGGACTTCCTTTTGTAAAAAATGTCCATGAAGTGTTACTGAAATTGAAATCCTCGACATGGTCAAGGATGAATAGTCTTTACATTTGGCTGTCACATGATATGTGCACAGCTAATAGGACTACGGCCCAGCTGCCTTTTGCTTGTTTTCTACTTTTCTTGAGACTTCGAGAAATTGCAGGAAAGACCTGCTCAGGCCTAATCAACTTCTGTACATCAAAGAAATTCACAAACAAACATATCTACCAGAAGTTATGATTTCAATTCAGAAGTTATGAACAACCAACAACTGCACAACTGCAAATACCTCATTGCAAATGTTAACAGATGATAAAACAGCCTCATTGCAATGTTAACAGATGATAAAACAGCAAGCGTAACAAAGTCTCAAAACAAAACGAGAAAGAGAACAACTACTTGGACAATAAACCAAGAATTTAAAAAACATACTCCTGGAGGACCACTGCAAACATGAACAACCTTTCTCAATAATCACCACCGCGAAGACGGAGGACAAGGTGAAGAGTGGATTCTTTCTGAATGTTATAATCAGCTAGAGTCCTTCCATCTTCCAATTGCTTTCCTGCAAAAATCAACCTCTGCTGATCAGGTGGAATCCCCTCTTTATCTTGGATCTTTGCTTTCACGTTGTCAATGGTATCAGAACTCTCCACCTCTAATGTGATAGTCTTCCCAGTAAGGGTCTTAACAAAAATCTGCATACCACCACGTAGACGAAGAACCAAGTGAAGTGTTGATTCCTTTTGAATATTGTAATCCGCTAAGGTTCTTCCATCTTCCAATTGCTTCCCTGCGAAAATCAATCTCTGCTGGTCTGGAGGAATCCCTTCCTTGTCCTGAATCTTGGCCTTCACATTATCAATTGTGTCAGAACTCTCCACCTCCAAAGTGATAGTCTTTCCTGTAAGAGTCTTAACAAAAATCTGCATTCCTCCCCTGAGACGCAACACCAAATGAAGGGTAGACTCCTTCTGAATATTGTAATCAGCGAGTGTACGGCCATCTTCAAGTTGCTTGCCCGCAAAAATCAATCTCTGCTGGTCTGGAGGAATTCCCTCCTTGTCTTGAATTTTGGCCTTCACATTATCAATTGTATCAGAGCTTTCAACTTCAAGGGTAATGGTTTTGCCGGTAAGGGTCTTCACAAAAATCTGCATACCACCACGCAGACGAAGAACAAGGTGAAGGGTTGATTCCTTCTGGATGTTGTAGTCTGCAAGGGTACGACCATCTTCGAGCTGTTTACCAGCAAAAATCAATCTCTGTTGATCTGGGGGAATTCCCTCTTTGTCCTGAATCTTTGCCTTTACATTGTCAATAGTGTCAGAGCTCTCAACCTCAAGAGTGATTGTCTTGCCAGTAAGAGTCTTAACAAAGATCTGCATACCACCACGAAGACGTAGCACAAGATGGAGAGTAGATTCTTTCTGAATGTTGTAATCAGCAAGAGTTCTTCCATCTTCGAGCTGTTTACCAGCAAAAATCAATCTCTGTTGGTCTGGGGGAATTCCCTCTTTGTCCTGAATCTTTGCCTTTACATTGTCAATAGTGTCGGAGCTTTCGACCTCAAGAGTAATGGTCTTCCCGGTTAGAGTTTTCACAAAAATTTGCATCTGCATTAAACAAAAATCATTCCATATAAGTAATCCAAAATAAATTCATAACAAATTTTAATCCAAAACTCTATAAGAGCTTCTCCAATGGAAGAAGGTAAATCTTTCCACATAAGATAGACATTCATTTTCCTAAAATTCTTCTCCAACCCCGATTTCTTAATCAATGTGAAGATGACATGGCTTACTTTTTTTTCCGACATTGTCAAGGTGAATGTCAAGGTTTAGACATTCACCTTGACAATGTCAATATTTGCAGTTCCTAAAAATAAAAAATATATTTAATCTAAATCTTTTCCCCTAAATTTAAGGAGAAAATGGTATGAGGATGTCTTGTTTGTGTTTATGTAGGAAAAACACACAACCACCGTTGCTCTAAACAACAGATACTCTTTAACCAATATTTGCATCTAAACTGATAAACTAAGAGTAATGTTCTTAAAGGCTACAATTTTCAAAAATATTTGCAATCCAATCTAAATAATCAATATGACCTGTTCCAGAACCATACTAATTAACAGAGAAAGAAATTTGCATGTACATAATAAAAGTACCTGGAAACAGATTCTAACATAATCACCATTAAATCAACATAAATTATGGATTCAATTTCGATATCCAACAATAATCATATCGTCAAATCGGAACTAAGAACAAAAGCCCTAAATCAGATCAAACAACGAATCTAAAGCCAAATAACACTAATTACAGATAGAGGCAAATATATAATATCAAATCAAATATAAGAAACCTAAATATTGAATTCTAATCCAAAATCAACATCATATTACAAAAAGCCCTAAATCATGTTACAAATCAACTAGTGATTAGAGAGAGGAAGAGATCGATCGAAAGCTTACCTTGTTTTAGACAGAGAGGGGATGAAAATCTGAGAAGCGTTTTCGATCGGAAACGGGATTGGGAAGAAGAGGCGGAGAAGATAACATCGAAGAAGAAAATTGGGCTTATCGAGGTATCTATTTATAAGGTCAAGCATAAGCCATTTCGCTTCGGGCTTCTTGTTATCACACGGTACGGGAAAAGCCCTTCCTTTACGGTACGGGCCTCTCTTAACCCACAGAGACTTGCCAACAAAAAAAAAACGGAACACATGAAATTGACGAATTTCATGGTTACCATTATTGTAGATGATGGTTTTATCAGATGATCGTGGTTACCATTATTGTAGTTTTCATGACAAGATGATAAGATTCTCGGATGAAGTCCATGCTCTTTTAGAAAAGCATTCAAAATACTCGACCATTGACGAATTTTGGGATGCTACGGTATTTGACATTGAAGAATCAAAACTAAGCCGTGCCGATCTCCAGAAAGAGACCTGACGGCTGCTCTGCGCCATCAGATCGACTGTTACAGACATGCCGCCAATGAATTCAATAAGTCGGCTCATGGTGTTTATATGGACTTGCCACAAAAGGTTCCTTGCTTTAGAGATGCCCCAATATTTTACATTATTCACTCCTTCTCAAATGTACCAGACTTCTCAGATACACAAGATAGAGTTTGTGCATCCTCCTGCCCAAGTGAAGCAGGATGCCCAAGAGAGCATGGACAACAAGGAAGTTGTTCGATTACTTGAGGAGCTGCAAGCACAACTTTCTCAAATAGAAACCAAAGCCAAGTTGGAAGATGAAAAAAAGTGATTCTCTTGCTCGATTGTGGTCGGTGGTCATTAAATACCTTTGGTAAAACTGCAAAACAAGTTGGAGAAGGTAGCGAAACCGCCATTGTTTTCAACGCATCTTTGAAGAAGGTAAAGAGAGTGGGAGAGGAAGATGTTACCAAAGCTGATCCAAATGTAACGGCAGTAAGTTCTCCGCCTTCTCCTGCTACTCCACTCCCTTCTGATTCTACTCCTGTTGCAAGTGGGACTCGTGGATCCATTCGCCGATCTGCTCCTATTTCTCAAAGGACACGAAGCAAGTCTCGAAGGGGTGATCTTCTTCTTCCAAGAAAACGATGATGGTTAAACTCGGCAGTTTAAAGTTAATATGTTTGTAATCGTAGTTTTTTGCATAGGACTGTTTAATGATAGTAAAAAAAAAAAAATGTTGAATCGTAATTTGTTAATCAGATAATAGAAAAATCGTTGTTAGTAATTTATGTGATTGGTAAAATGCGAGTATAAAAATCACATTGACGAAATACTACTTAGTATGTTTCCATGATGACGTGTCAAAACTTGAGTCAGTCGGTTTCATCTTAGTTGCTCAAGTTTATCATCGTTGCATATGTTACACATTTTGTTAACTTTCTGGACTTTCTTTGGTGAAAATTTTCCATTCAAGTGTTACTGAAATTGTATCGACATGGTCAAGGGTGAAGCTCAAAACATTACATATCACATAGGATGTGCACAGCACAGCTTCCATTCCCGGAAGACTTCTGTCAGAAGCAAAGCACAAAAATAGATTCTTGAATAATGAATCTCAAACAGTGAGTCGCGGACTAGGTCGCTATCTTTAAGGTGTTTCGCGACTCGCCTCTTGATTATGCGCTAGCGATCGATTCTTGTCGAAAACCTATGGGATAAAGCAGTGATACTCTCTTGTTCGATTTCTCTGCACTATGAGAAATCAAACTAACAAATACTCTCTCTAACACTTGCTCAGAATTCAAAATAGATGATTAACAAAAAGTTGTATTTCATCTTCTCCATAAACTGTCTTTTTATAACTCTGAAAATAATCAATACGGTTTTAATAAGAATAAATCGAGGCTTTAATGCACACATAAAAAATACTCTACGATTCAGAGAGAAAACGGTCAGAATATAATTACTCAATTAATACAATTAATTGATAAAGGAATTACTTAAAATACGTTTTGAAAATTTAAGTTAAAAAACGACAAAAAAAAAGGTTTCTGGATCAGCAGACCTCCCAAGACCCTGCTCCCGGACTAATGTAATATAAGTAAATAGTATATAATATATATACCCTAGTGGAAATGTATGGGATGGGATTTGAACTCATGCCTATAGTGTGGGAGCTCAAAATAATACCACCACGCTATCTCTCTAACTTTGGCATAAAATTACAAAACTATGTTTTTAAATATATACCCCAACAATCCCCCACTTATATTTCAAAAACATTGAGCAAGTGTTGTATAGTTGTGCATCTGCAAAGGTGCCTTTCGACTTGAACCTCTACATAGTGTTAAACTTTCTAAGTACCAGGTGACTAGAGTGACTCGCGTCTTGAACTCTAACTAATACTAGATTATTTAACACACATAACTATATCTAGAGTAAAGTTCTTAAGTTCGCACATTAAGGCCATGTGCTTATCCCCTTTTTTTAACAAATGATCTAGAGAAATGCCCAATTTCTCATAGAAGGCGCCACACCTTCACATTCGTATAGGTGAGTCTATCAAGAATACTCTGTGTATCCCACTCTAACTTAAGAGCTATAGACATCATTAAGAGTTAAATACTCAACTTTGTTTCCCACTTGGGATATCATGCTATGGGAATGCATGACTCTATCATATCATTTGTAACTTCGTCTAGTCCCTTTGAACCTATTTCTAGGTTGGGTATCCATTACAAATGACTCAACTTCTCACGGGCAAAAGTCCCATACTTTTAGAGATATTCCATACCTTTTCTCTTGCTAATCCTTTCGTCAAAGTATCGGCCTATATTTCCTTCAGACCTTACATGATCTACTCTAACGACACCAGTTGTGAGAAATTCTCTAACTGTGTCGTGCTTTCGACGTATCTGTCGATTCTTATGGTTATTATAACAATTCTCTACTACTCCGATAGCCGCGGTACTATCGCAGTGGATCAAAGTGGATGGTATCGGTTTTTCCCATCTTGGAATGTTCGACAAACGAGACTCTTAAGCCATCCCCGCCTCTTCACTAGCCGCCGCTAGTGCCATCAGTCGGCCTCCATCGTAGATTGGGCTATAATTGTCTGTTTCTTTGATCTCCAAGATACGTCGCGCCCCAGGCAATAGCAAAAACATATCCACTTTGGTGGCCTTGGAATCATCTGATAGAGTGTTCCAATTAGCATCGCTAAATCCTTCAAGGACTGCGGGATACCTCTGATAGTGTAATCCTAGGTTTGTGGTTCTTTTCAGATACCGCATAACCCTCTCAATAGCATCCCAGTGTTCCAAACTAGGATCACTGGTAAACCTACAGAACTCCCACTTTGCATATGCAATGTCTGGTCTAGTACAATCGGTTGCATAACGTTGCATCGCCTATTATACTAGCATATTCAGATTGTCTAACACTTTCTCCAGTGTTCTTAAACAATTTCACACTAGGATCAAAAGGAGTACAAACAGGTTGATAATCAAAATATTCATACTTCTTCAGAATTTTTTCAATGTAGTGAGATTGATCCAAACAAATACCACTATTAGTTCTAGTTATTTTGATTCCCAAGATTACACTAGCTTCACCCAAATCTTTCATGTCAAAATTCGAACTAAGCATGCTTTTAGTTTCATTGACAACAGATAAATTGGAACCAAATATCAGCAAATCATCTACATACAAGCAAACAATCACACACACATCATTCTCAGATTTATAGTAGATGCATTTGTCACCCTCATTTATTCTGAAGTTATTTGAAATCATTAAATTATCAAATTTCTCATGCCATTGTTTAGGAACTTGTTTCAAACCATAAAAAGACTTTTCTAGCTTACATACTTTCTGTTCTTGTCCAGGAATTACAAAACCTTCATGTTGTTCCATGTAAATTTCCTCTTCTAGTTCACCATTCAAAAAAGCAGTTTTAACATCCATTTGATGAATAACAAGATTATGAGTAGCAGCAATAGCAATCAAAACACGTATAGATGTTAATCTAGTAACAGGGGAATAAGTATCAAAAAAAATCTACATTCTCTCGTTGCCTATAACCTTTGGCAACCAGTTCTAGCCTTATACTTATCTCTTGTTCCATCAGTTTGATTTCCTTTTCAAAACCCATTTACAACCTATAGGCTTACTACCAGGAGGTAAATCTACCATACGCCAAGTTCCATTAGACATATGAGAATCCCATTCATTATCTATAGCTTCTTGCCAGAAACTAGACTTTACAAAACTAAACGCCTCTTGTAAATTAGAAGGTTCTTCCTCAACAGCGTAAAATTCAAAATCGAGATTTTTATCTTTTGTCTCAGTCCTAGCTCTTTTACTGCATCTAGGTTCAAATTCAGAGATCCTAGTTTCTTCACTTCTAGGTTCTTCTAATCTAGTTTCAGAATCAGCACTAGATAAATTACTAGGTATTGAACACCCACTATTACCCCCACTATTTCTAGATTTAAAAGGAAATCTTTCTTCAAAGAATGAACATCAATAGATTCAATAATAACTTTATTATTAATATCAAAGAACCTATAAGCTTTACTGTTTTGAGCATAACCAATAAAAACACATTCATAAGCTCTACTTTCTAACTTATGTCTTTTAGGATCAGGTTTCCTAACAAAAGCTAAACAACCCCAAACTCTAAAATAAGAGACATTAGGTTTTCTATTTCTCCAAAGTTCATAAGGAGATATCATGGTTTTATTATTGGGAATGCGGTTCAAAACATGGCAAACAAGTCAACAAACATTCACCCCACCAATGAGAAGCTTGCACGAACTAAGCAAACAAGCAAATCAATTCGGAAGAGTACGGTTCTTTCTTTCAACTTTACCGTTCATTTGAGGATTATATGGAGCAGTTCTTTCATGTATAATGCCATTAGTTTGGTAAATTTCGGTAAAAAGGAGCGAGAATCATATTCAGTGCCTCTATCACTACGATACCTCTTAATTTTTGTACCAAATTGATTTTCAATTTCAGCAATAAAGATTTTAAACTTTTCAATAGCTTCATTCTTATGGCTCAACAAATAAACATACGTATAATTAGAACAATCATCAATGAACGTCATAATATATCTCTTGCCATTTCTAGTTAGGATACCTTCATATTCACACAAATTAGAATGTATTAACTCTAGAGGGTTGGATTCTCTTACGGTGCATTTATGTGAGGTCTTGGTTATTTTTGCTTGACTACAATATTCACATTTTTCGAATTCATTTTGAGAGAAAACGGGGAGGACACCTAACTTGCTCATGTTATTTACTAACTTTTTACCCACATGACAAATCCTACCATGCCAAACATTAAAATTGCAAACCATATAAGCAGAAGAATCAATTTTATTCATCAAGGTTCTTTCTCATTTATGGAGTGTGAAGAACATCTTTCAGCATGAGTGTTTTCCCAGTAAACTTCAACTCTACCGTACCAGAACCTTTCACCATAGTCTTTGAGAGTCTCCCAACAACACTTTCTTATCCTTGGTTTCAAAGCATAAGTCTTAAACATAGACCTATCAAAACAACAATGACGCGAAGCACCACTGTCTATCCACCACCCATTCGATCCACCAACCATGTAGAACTCTGGATCAGAGACCATGGCAATTATAACGTCACCCACATCATTAGCTTGTGCGTTATTCTTTTCCTTGTTAAACCTGCAATTTCTAGCCATGTGGTTTGGTTTATTACAGGTATAACAAAGAAACTCAGAATTGGAATTCTGTCCGTTTTTCGATGGGTGTTGGTTCTTGTTTTGATTAGGCCTTCCTCCTTTCTTTTGGTTCGGGTTAGGTTTCATATCCCTTTTCTTAGTTTTCAAACTCTGATGAGTCTTATTGTTAGAAACAATGAGAATCTCTTCATTCTTATCTTGTTTCCGAGCTTCTTCCTCAACCCTGAGCTTAACAATCAAACTTTCAAGAGAAAATTCTTTAGTCTTGTGACGCAAGGAATTACGAAAATCTTTCCAGTTAGGTGGTAACTTGTCAATCATTATCGAAACTTGAAATTGTTCATCAGTTTTCATACCTTGATCGAATTTCATGGGCAATTTTTGAAGTTCATGAGCACTGTGCAAACAACCGATCTATCATCCACCATTTGGTATCTCAAATACTTTAGGCTCACAACATACTTCTTTGAACCACGCTTCCTCCGGTGTCATATTTTTTTCGTAATACATCCCATACATCTTTAGCGAGTTTCAAAAGTTGAATAATACTCATATAAATCATCGATAAAGCATTAAGAATGTAGTTTTGCAATCAAAGTCATCATCGACCCATTTGTCAATGGCCTTGTTTCTCCTCAGGAATTTGAGAAACAACTTCTTTGGCACCACCGATAGGAGGTGGATCGAAGAGCAAAGCATCAGGCATCAACAACGAAGCCTTATCGGCAGCAGCTAGTCTTATCATTGCAGGTTCCGGGGTTCCAGGATGAACACTCGACACAATTATATGCAGCTTCATGAGTTTGAGATAAAAGAACATCTTCAGCTTCCATCTTCTGAAATGCAGCCCTTTAAATTTGAAAGGCTTGTTGGTATCATCAACGCGCTTCTTTTCAACCTCCATAGCAAAATCGGAACACCTTAAAATTGTTAGAAGCAAAGCACAAAAAATAGATTACTGAATAATGAATCCCAAACAGCTGAGTCGCGGACTAGGTCGCTATCTTTAAGGTGTTTCGCAACTCTGCCTCTTGATTATGTGCTAGATCGATTCTTTGTCGAAAACCCTATGGGATAAAACAATAGTGATACTCTCTTGTTCGATTTCTACGCACTATGAGAAATCAAACTAACAAATACTCTCTCTAACACTTGCTCGAGAATTCAAAATAGATGATTAACAAAAAGTTGTATTTCATCTTCTCCATAAACCATCTTTTTATAACTCGAGAAAATAATCAATACGGTTTTAATGAGAATAAATCAGCTTTAATGCACACACAAAAAATCCTCTCGCCGACAAGAGAAAACGGTCAGAATATAATTACTCAATTAATACAATTAATTGATAAAGGAATTACTTAAAATACGTTTTGAAAATTTAAGTTAAAAAACGGCAAAAAAAAGGTTTCTGGATCAGCAGACCTCCCAAGACCCCGCTCCCGGACTAATGTAATATAAGTATATAGTATATAATATATATATACCCTAGTGGAAATGTATGGGGTGGGATTTGAACCCATGCCTATAGTGTGGGAGCTCAAAATAATACCACCACACTATCTCTCTAACTTTGGCATAAAATTACAAAACTATGTTTTTAAATATATACCCCAACAACTTCTGCTCTTGTTAGCATGCATTCTCTACCATAAATTTCGCTTAGAGCTTCTCCAATGGTGAATGTTTCCTATGTGGCATCACTTTTAAGACATCCTCTAGATATAAAATCCTAAATAATAGGAGAAAATAAATTTTATCTCCAACCCATAAAGTGTTGTATCCTTCTTTTACTTATTTGTAGGTATATAATTGGTTAAAATTATTTCCATTTTTGTTTTTAATGATTTTTATTAACAAAGGTGTGACTAGGATGGGAAGACATCCTCTAAGTGAATGTCTAAAACTAGAGGTTCACCTAGAGGATGTCTAACTTTTTTTTTGTCACATCACCCTCACATTAGAGGTGTCAAACAGGCCGGCCCGGCCAGGCCTGGCCTGTCCCAGGTCGGCCCAGCCTAGCCTGGGTTAGCCTGCTTACCAAATAGGCCAGGCCTGTTGCGAGTTCAACTAAGCCCAGCCTGAGCCTGAGCCTGGTCTTCTTTTATTGGGCCAGGCCGGACCAGGCCTAGGCTAGCCTGTCTAGCTACACAAAAATATTTGGCAGGGGATGAGAGTCGAAGTTCTGACCCCTAGATCGTTCGCAATGCTTGAGACCAATTGAGCTGACGTGACCTCTTGGTTGAATGGTATAACGGAGCAAAAATAATGCATGTATATACTTAAAATTTCCCGAAATAATTACGTTTGATCACCGTATAAAATATTAGTGGTAATTGTCATAAGATGAGCGTTGTTAATAATGGTAGGTTAGATGTCTTAAGGAATGTGTAACTGAAAATAGATACTACAAGATATTACTTGTTTCCTTTCTCGCGTTCTTCATTAATTATCTCCTAAATCTTTCTTTTTTTTCATCTCAATTATCTCCTAATTTTTTTTTCATCTCATATTAGCTATAGATGCGGGTGATACTCCGTATATATTTTTTTTCTATAACTAACTCGACTATTTAATTTCGGAGATAATTACTATATTAAGTAGTAATAGCTTATCGTTTTTTTTCTTCTGTAAACTAAATTGAACTTTAATATTTATTAATAGAAAATCACGGAATGAATATACATTAAATTCAATAACATACCTAACAATTCTCACCGAATCTTATATTTCCATCTTTATACTTATCTGCCAAAAATAAATTTATATAAGATTCCATGTTTGTAGCCAGAGAGTCAAAGTCCAAGTAATCACATATAAATAAATTTTACATTTTATGTACAAAACGGAGGGACCTAGATCAGTGGTAAAACTGATCTAATACATCATGGGATCGAGTCTCTAAATAAATATATAACATTTTTGGCTAAATAAAATTGAACTTAGTTTATCTAAAATCGTATACGGGCTTTGGCAGGCCTCTACATGAGACTCTTACAAAGCCGAGGCTAAAAACAAAGCTAACGATCTGAAATCACGGCCACTGGGCACTGTCTTGAGCCTGGGCCTAGCCTGAATCTGTTAGGCACGGGCCGGGCCAGGCTTTAGCCTGATTATATGGGTCGGTCCAGACCAGACCCGGGCTAGCCTGGCCTTTTTGACTCCTCTACCTCACATCAATGGGTTGGAGATGCTTTTTTATAAAAATGGTTGTGTATCCTATGTGGATGAAGACTTTTTTCTTCATACACTTTTTTCTTCACACACATTCCATTAGAGAAGCTCTTATACCGCTCGTTTCCTATGTGTTAACTGGCATCTTGCTTCAGAATCCCTTGTCTTCTTAATCATGCTCCTGTAAGTACATCACAAACGTAATCAGCTATTTGGTAGGTTATTCTCCATGGAAATCAAAATTTGATAACAAAAAACATCAAAAGGTCAACTTGTGGTTTATAATCTCTTAGAGCCTCTCCACTCATTGCCAATTGATTTTGAGTTGGATGCCCATATTCTAACAAGCATCATATACCTGGTGGAAATGAGGAGGCAGGGTTAACACCTTGACTGAAATATGTGAATGCCCAGATTAATTAGGGTATACCTAATAAGACAAAACCTGAGTCATTTTGAAGTAGAACATGACACCCCTTAACCTTTTATTTTCAAAATGGCTAATATACCCTTGTTTAATTAATATTAAAAAATATGATTAGGTTAATTAATTGAGTTTAGATTAATTAATTGAGTAGATTAAAACTTCTGAAATTATGAATTTAAGTTATGAAATTTTGTTTTTGATTGAACTTATGTGGGAAAATTTTTGATGAAAAAAGTTTTGTTTTGAGAATATTGTTTGCAACGGAAATGAAGCACACTACCCAAACACTTCTAAAAAGGGGATTGCAAAGTTGTTGTATGAAATCATACTCAAAATTAAAGAAGAAATCAACACTTTCAATTCTGAAAGTATGAAAAGTCGACAAGGTCGACGAATGAAGAAGATGCGACTTACTTTGGCCGACATGCTTCTTTCTAAATAACGATGCCGACTTTATTATTTTTGACAAAGTAGTCGGCAGGGTCGATAACTATAATCTATGCTTACTAAACAATAGTCGGCATGGTTGTATTCAAATACCATGTCATCTTATAAAAAAATGGAACACATGAAACACAAATGATTTTCCAAACAATTCATATCCATCATATTTGTCAGCTACATCTTCATCATCTTCATCTTCCTCTTCTTCCTCATCTTCATCCTTTTCTTCCTCATGTTCATCCTCTTCATCTTCGTCGATGACTTCACTTGTCTCATCTTCCTCATAGTCTTCATCATCATCGTCGTTACCTTCAACATCCACTAGTGCTTGAGCATACTCCTCCTCTTCTGGATCAACAGGCCCCATGAGAAAGTCATGCCAATTGTCTGCTTCTATTTCTTCCTCCAAATCAGCCTACGCGAGCTGCTCTACCTCCTCATCTGGTGAGTATGGCTCCTGCTGGCACATCTTTGAAAAAGGTTCTCAATCTGGTTCATCCTCAGATTGAGATCGAGGCCGGAAAATCTGCGTGCGGAGGATATCGCGGCATACTTGATGCAAGTAATGCATGTGCACGATGAAACTGTTCGTCTCTCGAACTTGTCATACTCCTCTTCCAAAGCGGCTTCTTCATCGGCCTTCCCCCGTGCCGCTCATCCTCTTTAACTTTGAGCCATATTTCATGATATGCGATGAAGTCTTTCACACGCTTCTGGAGCTGTTTCAACTCTTCAGGGGTCATGAGCTCAATCAGTTTATAAGACTCAGCAAGAGGATCCTTGGAGCTGCCTGTCTCTGGTTCATCATCCGAACAACAGACCTTATGCTTCTTTCCTTGTCTTGTATCTCCCTCTCATGTGACGAATCAGGATTGCGGCTCCTCCTTGACGTCATACAACAGTGTATAAAAAGTATTGTTGCAAAACAATTACTTTGGTGTTAAACAAAACCAAATACATTGCAAGAGAGACAACAATTTGCATTTTCATTCAAAAGAAGATAAAATCCTAGAAACAACAATGAAACAATGCATTTTCACCCAAAAACAGATCAAACCCTAGAGAAAAAAAGTTAACAACCACCACAAAACTTAAATCAAACACATCTTCATAGTAGAATAATATAATTCAAACAAAGCCCATATCATGATTACACTTAATTCTTAAAGCAACCACACACCACCACAAACAAAGTGTTCCCACTAGATAGTGTACCACAAAACAGAGTAACAAAAAAATTAAAAAAATACATTAAGTGTTATTACACTTCTCTCGCATTCTCTTTGCAATAAAGAAAAAAGGATCATTAAAAAGAGAATCCATTTTTATGCAATCATGCGAGAGGAAGATGAAGAAAAACAACACTTAAAAGAATACAAACCCATACCGTGTAGATGAAGATTGAAGAGTATGGTTTATTCAAAGATTCAGAAGCAACTAAACTCGAAGATGATTTTCTTTGTTGTTTTCCCACTTACTTCAGCTTTTGAACTATTGAAGAGCAACTAATAACTAATGGCTTTTTGTCTCTAAGTAGAAAACATAAACTACTTTCCCAAAGAAGATGATTTTGTTGGGAAAGGGAGTGTTTGTTTGGTAGTGATAAAAGGAGACATTGGGTGGAAACAACATCTTCTAACTTAAGGGCTGCTAAAAAGTGGGGCGGAAACAATAAAGTAACTTACATAGGGATCTGTAAGCAAATATGTCTAAAATTAGAGGGGGGTGAAAAAAACAACAAATTGTTATTCAAGACCAGCATTAATCTGATAAAATACAAAGTAACTTGCAATTGGAATCTGCATATATTCATGACCAACATTATAAAGGAAACTTACTGATCGCACATATATTGGAGATTTTTCATTTCTTTGTTCTAGGGTGACGCAT
Source organism: Papaver armeniacum (assembly GCA_023531295.1). Taxonomy (NCBI): domain Eukaryota; kingdom Viridiplantae; phylum Streptophyta; class Magnoliopsida; order Ranunculales; family Papaveraceae; genus Papaver; species Papaver armeniacum. The sequence goes on from JAJJWW010010439.1 coordinate 230,395, forward strand.
TTGCTCCAGCAATTTACGTAGATGTGGTTCCTCTTGTAAAATATCTTGAAAGCGTCAGCGACACTGCTGATAGATGCATTTATGGGTCTAATTTGTCCTCAATGTTTCATATTGTTAGTACTCGTTTTTGTCCTTATTATGGTGTTTTGTGTGTTTGTAGGTATTTTTTGGAAATAAAGATTGTTGGAAAATTCGGCTCGAAAAGTTGCTCGGAACACCCCCGGAGGACATTTGATATTCGGAATCCCACTTTGGATAAGGGATAACCCAATTACTAAGGGGAACCCAACTGATATTCGCACCCTCAGCTGTTGGATAAGGGCTGACCATCTTCTACCGTTCAAACCTGGTTTTTGGCGGGAAAAAATACTCTCGCCTGGCAGATTTTCAGTTCGTCATTTGGAGGATTTTTAATGCGATTCAATATTTGAAACTTCGAGGGGGATGACTTGTTAGAGCCTAACAGGGTTGGTATGGGTTGATTCGTCGTCTAAATTTGGCTAGATAACTCGCGAGGAGGAAACAGGGCAGATGGAAATATTCACGGGATATCATGAATCACTGTGAGTTTGAGACGTGCACTGCTCGTGTTTGGAGTGTGTGGGTTGTTACCAGACGAGTGTAGAAGGTAAATGAGGAAGAAAATAACGATTTGCAGGCGCGTGATGAAGAAAATAATGGAAATAAATCCGTATCTTGCATGGAGAATAATAAAAAAAAATATGTTGCAATTACACGCGAGATTTTGCTTCTGCTGGGTTATAAATAGGTGCTGGGAGGTCAGAGAAGAAAGACGGAGAGTTTGGGAGAGTTTGGGAGACGTACAGAGTCGGAAAATCGAGTTACAAAATATCTTTCTGCTGCTGCCGCCATTGAAGAACACGAACAACATTCAACGCACGCCGGCCCGTCGTTTTGGCTACAGTGACAACGACACTTACCCGAGGGTCGTAATACGGAAGGCAGACTTAAAAGCAACAGTAACAGTTTTATCTTTCTTTGTAACAGTGTTTGCAACACTTATAATCGTTGCAAACACCCGATTTTCATCATTTTCTCCATTTCATCATTTGTACACCTCTTTTGAGCAATAAAAATGAGTTTTGAGCGTGTTTAAAAAAAAAAAAATTTAAAAAAGGCGTCGTGTTAGGGGACCCGTATCTCGCTTTGTCCACATCCGCAGTCATTCCTCTCGCGTATGAATAACAACCCACCAATCTGGATGTTTCACGTCCCTTGAGTAGAAAACTTGGGAAGCCTCTTGGCGAGAATCACGGGCTCGTCAGAAATTTTGGTATGGCTTTTCAATCTTGAAAGATTTACCAAAGGAAAATCAATCCCGTGGATCTTTATTCCATTCTCTACATTTACCCAATCACGAGGAAAACAGTTTCTTTAAATGTACCATAGTTCAACTCTAGGATTTGTCTGATCACCCCATACCACCGGGTTAGGTTACTAACTGGTCTTTTGTCCCTTTTCGATCTCCTAAAAATGGTTGATGCAACCACGGTGACACCACTGTCCTGGGTCTTAGCCTTTTCCTAATTTTCTTGGGAACAAAAACTAAATCCATTCATACGGTATCTTTTGTACTCTTTCTAAGACACTGGACCTCTAACGTAAAGCCACAAATCTGTATCCATTTTATCTTCTGATCTAAGCTATGAAAGCGAAAAGAAAATCAACACATCAGCATACTGCATCATTATTACGCTAACAAACAGGAGCGTCAATGCAAAACTTTTCATACAACCATCTAAGGAAATTGGTTTGCATATCGACTTCCTCCATTGCAACCACATCAGCTTCACAGTTTTCACAATAATCCCTACATTTAGCATACATAGTATTAAAATCTAAATAGAATAACCCATTGTCCACATACAAACTGAACATGGCCAAACAATACCTGTAATAAACATCGAGACCTTCTAGATCATTCCGAAAAATTACCCACCGACGTATTTGCATCCACTGAATAGGGCTCACCTGAACTGGCTTTTCATCAAACAGAGAACCCACATCGATGAATTCATGTTCATCCTTTAAGAAGAGCTCCAAATTTGCTTTGTGACCTCCTTGATCGACATTTTCATGTGCTCCATGGCAAATCTAACACAGTCATCCATTTCAGTCGACTTCGTAATTGTTGTTCAATGTATCTATTTGTTATTTGGGATGTTTTTGCACTCCTTCATTGACCTGATTCAGTATGTACGTGTAAATTTCAGTACAAAAACAACAAAAATAAATGACAAATAAATGACAAATGGTAAAATATCAATTCACCTTTTGAATGGGTACATCCATTGATACCTAACAAGTCCACAAACTAAGGCCTCATCAGCCAAATGAACCATGTTGTGCATGCTTATATCAAAAAATCCGGTGGGAAATACTTTTCGAGCACAAACATGGCCTCTCGCAATCATCCACTTAGCCTGGTTCGGATACTCTCTCGCTAACCACCTTTGAGCACAAAATTCTAAAATACAAACCGACTTGTTGAAGCGTAAAGACGCAAGTCTTTCTCTCCTGAAAGGCATGTTGAAGCGAGCAGGTAATAAGTACCCCATAATCACATGGTAGTCATGTGACTTCAAGCTTCTCAAGTTCGGTTGCTCCATATTGATATTGTTACTTATATTCGATTTAAAAGCTGTGGGAACTTTGGATCTTTAAGAATCGACAAAAATCGGTTTTCTTTTTTTGCTCAAAACAAACAGCGGAACCATCTCTACTCCTTTCTTTGTTTTCTTATCTTTCCACTCTCCACAGTGTAGTTTATCCTCCTTCAATTTGTCACGATTATTCCATGCAATAATAGCCTTATTATCCTTATCAAAGATAGTGTAGATAATGTGTTCCATGACGTTCTTTTTCGTGTGCATCACGTCGACACAATGCCGTATAGTCAAGGCACAATACGACTCAAGTTCCCAGAGAATACACTTCTTGAAGAAAGCACATGTGACAAGCTCAGAATCATTTTCCTCTTCATCAGACTGATATCGCTTTTGTTTACCTGTCTTGTGGACCACTAACTTACCAGGTTTGTGATGAACAACGACCAACTTCTCAAGCTACTGCGCTCATGTTAGTCTTAGCGGTGCACTTTTATGCTCCTGTGTCTCTAATCCCAAATAATTCCCATCCCTAAATGGGTGCCTTGACTTAAGGAATATACGATAGTTAGTGTACACAATCTTGCTGCTGTAACCTAGATGAGTACTTCAAGTTTCGTCTGAGCAACAAACACACTTACGTAGCCATGAGTGGTACATTCACTTAAAACACCTTGAGCGGAAAGTCATGAATGCCAAACATCGAGTTGCTTTCAGAGTAAAATACTCCCTTTTCAAAAAATCAAAAGCTTGTACACCTTGATGACAAAGTTTTTTTAGCGTGTTGACCAGCGGCTGCAAGAAAACATCAAAAACCTGGTGTTTTACACCTAGGTATCAACATAGTCATCATTTGGAATTCAGACTTCATACACATCGAAGGCGGAAGATTATAAACCACAAGGATCACAGGCCAACAACTCCAACTCCAAGTCTGTACACCACGAGGATTAAACCCATCATCTGTTGATATTCCAAGCCAAACATTTCTTCCTTCAGCACAAACAACGGAAACTTCAATTTCATTTTTGCCCACTGAGATGAATCGATTGGATGACGCATATATTCAAATGAAACCTGCGCTCGATTGTGCCACAACATTGCGTCTGATATCCAAGGTAGAGAATACATTTTCTTTAGTTTTTCGTCTATAGGAAAGTATCTCAGCACTTTGCAAGGTTCATTTGTCACCACAGGACCATCTTTGGTAGCTTTCAACTTAAACCTCAGAGTTTTGCGTACCAGATACTCTATTAAATCTTCATTCTCCACGTAATACAGAATACAATGATTCTCAAAAGCATGAATAGCCTTCGCTTTCACCCCAGATCCTTAAGCACTGACCTCATAACATCATAGTTTTTGGGCAACTTTTTAGGTTTCGGAAGCCACTCTCTTAAAAAATCCAACAAACTGTTGGCACATTTACCCAAAATTTTTAAGTTTTTTTCACATTATGCAGTTCTAAGATGGCATAGAGGATTGTGAGATTATCTTCACACCCAGGGTATAACTTCTCTGCCGCTAACGATTTGTACCTATTATAACGCTTCTCGACATCTGGATCTTCTAAGGGTGATTCTCCAATTTGTGTTCCATCATGGTCATGATGAATAGGAGAAGGAAGAGTCAATAAAATCATTCAAATTCAAACAATCTGATTGCTTATCAGGTGTTTCTTCGACTATGACCTTCCCCTTAGAACGACTTGTTGAAGCACCATCCTTTCTCTCACCATGTAAGCTCCAGGTGGTGTTTGTCTTGTCGATACCATGCTCATACATATGGGTCCTAACAATCGAGAATCCAAGTGTATGTCTATTTTCACACTTCCTACAAGGGAAAGCACACGTTTTTGCACAAGTACCATTTGCCATTGCAAAATCAATGAATTTTCTAACCCCTTCTCTATATTCGGGCTATAAATATCATATACGCATCCAAGATTTATCCACAAAATTTGTCATCCTACAAACAAGTAAAATACTATGTCTTAGTAACCTAAGTTTTTCAACTAAACCTAAAAATTTCACAAATTTATCAACACACCACAATAGAATACAATTCACAACAACATCAATTTCTAAAACTAATAAACCCCATATGATGAAAAACTGTCCAATTAAGAAAACAATAAAAGAAATACCTTAATAATTAGTCAAGATAACCCAGGAGAATCGATAGATTTAGAAATTTTAATCAAACTCAATCTTCGTGATAACTCGATTAAGCTTAAATCTTTAATGAAATCGACGAGTCACGGAAGAATCGGTTGAATCAATTTTGTTGATGAAGCTTCCATGCTTGAATCTCAAATTGAATCTAATGAATTTTCTAGTGAAATCGATGGCGTTTGCGGATATACCAAGAAGTCGGTGAGGTGTGAAATAAATGGAGGTGAAAGATATAAGATGTAGTAATGTCTCAACCGTTTTGTTATCAACGCATTAAGTTGTTTATCTACCTCCCAACTTCCAGACATATTAAATGAAAAACTAATTTCGAGATGATTTTAATTTTGTTTTCCGATTTTCGGTAATTAAAATAAAAGAGTTATAATGGGAAAAAAATGTTGGATAAAAAAGCCGAATCGTTGGGAGGCTGGTTAGCCCTTGAGTGTGAGATGAAATTGGGAGTTGATAGTAGTAATAGAGGCGCTAATAGTAGTAATGGAGGGTAACAATGTAACTTGGCATTTTAAGTTGAGGATAGGAAGGTAATTACCCACCACCCTCCCGAAACTCTGTGAATACCAATTATTGCAACGATTATCCGGCGTTACAAAGTTTCCAACGTCAATACGACGTTACCTAAAAATATCCGTTACAAAATCGGGTGTTACAAAACCCCGATTTCGTGTAGTGAAAGACGAAAATAACACAAGAGTTATACATATGGGTTTAGAATTAATACCATGAAGCTTGAATGAACTAATATTATCCCTCTGTTTCACCTCATCTTCAGTACCCAAGCTCCCATTGACGCAGCCATTAGAACATAATTGATTATGTTGTACAAAAAAAAAAAAAAAAAAAAACAGATCAAACAACTAAATCCCAGGAAAAGAGAAGAAAAGGCCGACCAAAAAAGAGGAAACAAAAGAAACAAAAAAACTAACAAACCCGTGAGAAAAAAGATTTTGCTTGAGGGATTTATATAGAGAGTCACCAAACAACCAAAATTCCATAAAAATGGAAATAATATAATAGATATCTAAAAGTAATGTAATGTTTCCTTATAATTATGGATAGCCATTGTATATTGTGTGGGTACATTATATTGTATATTTGGATAGAATTATTGTGCATATCCTGAATCATCTAGGAACTTTAACATGCGTTGGGTAATGGTTGAGCAAGTTTGATAGAAACATGTGTTGTTTCTTGTAGACTTTGCTTCTTAAAGGAATTGTTGCTTTAATAGATTTCCTAGAAAGATTCTCTTTATGAATTCATGGTGTTAACACCTATGGATGAAACACAGGGACAAACAAACAAAGAAGAAGCAAGAATTGTAAATAAAATTTAATAATCGATATATTACGAAACTAAATGAAAACCCCAGCTCCAATAAAAGAAAACCCATGAACCAATAATATATAGATAAATTAATAAATAAATAAATAAGGAAGAATTAAAATAAAACTAAAGATTACAGATAAGAACTTACGTTGAGAAATGGAATTCCATATCTCCCGCCTATGTGGTAGTAGTAACAATTATATGAATGAAAACATAAGGGGTTTTTTCCTCATCTGGATGCTTAAAAGGAAGAAAAATAAGAAGACGAAACCGGAAAGAGATTTCTACGATTGCTTCACCTTAGGAGGAAACAAAGAAGACAAAACGGGAAAGAGATTACTACATATAAGATGATTAAAAGTCCATGTCCATTTGTTGATATCTGCAAAACAAACAACGAAAGGAGATTAGACAGAAAAACAAACCATTGAATCGCAAGAAAAAGAGAGAGTAATGTCATGTACCTGTAACAACGTCGTGTGCACTTTTCGTGGTTGACTGCAAACATATAAACACATATATTAATGCTAGGATGCAGCACACAAAACCCTACTTAAAAAGTTTAAGTTGAAAGAGATAAGCTTACCGAAATGATGAGATTTTTGGTTTTGCCAGGGCTTTTTATAGAGCAAAAGAGACACACCGAGACGACAAAAATAGTATGTTTTGCAATAAGATAGGAAAAAACATAGAGGTATTTGGAATAAAATTTGTATTTACCATAAAAAAAAATCCAGAAAAATGGTTTTTTTTATATATTTACCCAAGGATAGTATTTAAGAAAATAATTATAATTTAATTGCTTTTGGTTATTTTATCGAAATCTCATATTGTTGGAATGTTTTGTGCTCAACGTATTTTATAGAAGCATCATGCCAAATTTTACAATTATATAGAATGGGGAAATAGTAAAAAATTCCAAATTAAGGTAAGAAAGTTTCATACAAAATAGCCGCAATTAGTTAGCAATCAGGAAATAATATTTCAGTAATAAGGAAAATAATATCTAAATATATCTTCTCTTTTTAAAAAAAAATAATTATAGAAAGATAAAAACAAATTAAGAAAAATAATATTTGCAAATCATAGTTTTTTCAGTGCTTGCTTGTTTTGTATTAGCTCCATTCAAATCATAATTTTTGTTCCAAATCATTCATACAAAATACTAACAAAAATCCAAGCTGGCACATAAGGACCACCAACAGATTTGCGAAAAGAGATTCATGGCCGGGTTAATCGGTTTTTGCGGAAAAGAGATTCATGATCGGGCTAATCATGTTTTTTTTAAATTCCTTTTTTTCATATTTAATTGATAGTTTTGGGATGTAATTAGGAAAATTACATTTTTTAAGAATGTAAACGGACACTGGACGCTTGAAGATTATTTTATCATCACATGATGATCATTCGATTTATCATGATGAAATCGTGGATATTGTTTTTATTTTGTTGATTATCATGATGAAATCATATAATCTTGGCATGTTTTGAGATTTTCAAGATTTTGTTATCAGAGGCAAGAAGATTTTTCAAGATTTAGTTAACTTATTTTCAGAAAAATAATATTTTATTAGTTTAAATTCAATATTTTATTACTAAAAAAAAGTAAATGGTGGGGCAAGAATCAACCGTGAAGCCATAATCAACGTGGAGCTCCGGTGAATGAGAACGCTTTAAAAAACTTTGTTATTATATAGAGAATATCTTTGCTCATCTGTTTTCCTTGTTTTTTTCTTAATGTCATTCTAATGAAATGGAACAATTTTTTTAATGAAAACCAAAACCAAAACCAAAACCAAAACCGTTAGAGTAAAAGAGTGAGGAAAGGGTAAAACACTTATCTCCACTTGTCATTTGGATATTAAGAGTTGGTAGTTGACTGGTAAGGTCCGTGGGGACTTTGTTTTATTAGTTTACTAGCCCTTAACCCGTGCCGTAACGGCACGGGCCATGATGTTGGTTCATTTTTAATATATCGTATAATTTGTGTCCCGAATACTTATCAACTCCTTATGATTTAATATGGGTTTGTCATAAAAATAGTTGGGATTTTCCTTTTTTTTTCTTCTTTTTCTTTAATATTTTAACGTTAGGAAATTTGCTCAAACGAAAGAAATATAATCTTAACTTCCAGACACTTTTTTATTTAGGTTCATCGCTTATAATGAGATAATGCTCTACATCAATATGGAAGTTTAAATATTTTTTGTAAATATGTCATCAGTAGCGCTCATCTCAGTGAAATCAACTAATCAATATCGTCCATAAAAGTCTTCCCGGGATCATATTTCGCTCCTACCTGACTCATCTATCATGGTCATGTTGTCGATCCTCCAAATAGGCGAGAGAATATTATTTTTTGCATCAACGGATAATATAAACTCTCCAATGTGACATGATTTTCCTGTAATTTTTCAACACCCATTAGATGACAATGTTTAAAATGTGTACTCATTACCTTTTCGAAGGGATTGTATATATGCAAACCTCTGCCATTAAATCTTCAACAAAGTATTGTGTGTGACGGTTCGTCTTAACGAAGGCTTTGGTAACTTCAAAAGTCTTGGACATTTTGTCACTTCTATATGTTCCTACCTTCACTTGGAATACAATCGGCAACACATTACCTCATAAAGAACCTTGATCCTATTTCAAATTAATAGGTTGTCAATAGATCCTTTACCAAAGTTGACATCTTCTACGTTGAATATTTATAAAAAAAAATTATGGTATTGTGGATCGTTGCTTTCTAATATTGTAGTTTTCAAAATTGGCCTCTTCAAGTCCTGACTTTCTAAGTTTATATATTCTCATTTGTTTTAACATTTTAGTTAGCCATATTATGTTTGTTACTAACTTTAAACTTGATGTCATCTTCTGATGAACTTTATGTGATTTGAATCGAAATAGTTATACCTCTTTCATTCGTATCAAGTAATCTGTTGTATATCCCAACAATTCTTCTACAACAATTCCTTTCTTTTGCCGTTTCCGAACCATCAGTAGCCATTATTGTAAAACGTAATTTGTCTAATTTTTGTTGATGTTATGTATTTGCAATGTTCATTTTTCTTAAATAAATAGATTGTGGAAAAACTAAAAAAAAAAGAACATAAGTATTACATCGGGTCTAAGTTACTATATCCAAAATACTCAGATGGGTGCTTACGGTGCCTTGTTTCCTCAATTCCTCGTTGCATTCTAGCCGGTACATGCAACACCAATCATTCACGAAAGTGAGCTATTTGCGCAAGTGTGGTCAATGTATCCCTTACAATAATAATATAACAACACGTCAATTTTTTTCAAGGCGTCCAGTTGTAAATGGTAGGAATCTAATAGATTTGAATTGTACCTCAATCTTAGATATCACCTTCTTCTCACATAACATATCAAATGAGGAAGGACAAATCTTGACCACTCTTTACATAGGAAAAGTTAGCCAAACTATGTTTTGCAATTGTCTTACGATGGAAATTATTATTAATCCGTATTTTAGTGGAGGCTCATATCGAATGCGATCTAATTAGTCCTATATAAAGTTAATCTTAAGTTTCTGACCTTATTTCTTGACCAAATTATTGAAGTATTCTCTGTCATGTTCTGTTTTGTGTGATCTACCCATCTTCGTATCTACTATACCTTCTAACCTTGATGAATGAAACATATACATATTGATCAGTAATTTGATATTGTTGATTTGTAACCAAGAGGTCGCATGATTTGAGAATGTAAAATATTAAAAAAAAAAAAATTTCTATAAACATCGGAGGTGACATTTAGATTTATGATTTAGAGTTTTTAATGATGATTTTGTGAACAAACATAATTTTCAAACAAATATTTTAGAATGCAAATACGGTTTCCAGTAATAAGGTTTTATATCGGGAATTGAGTGAAAGTTGTTGTCTTTGTAGGTAGTTGTCGCGAAACAACTCGAAATTGATGGTCTTTCGGGAAAAAAATGTAATAGTACTTGAGAGAGTGATAATGTTCTCTTACGGGTACACCAATTGCGTTTATGTAATACGGATCCGTTTCGGTGATCAACGATCATGATCATATTGTCTTATACATTCGGTATCATCCACGAAATATTTGATTTTTGTCCTTATCAATCGTGCTAAAAACAACCAATTACATCTTTCACAATATAATGTTGCATGTTTTGTGAAGATTTTTTACCCGGTCAATAAAACTCACTAAAAAGCAAAACTATTATTATCCACTACTCTTACCAGCACCCACCACCATAAAAACCATCCACCGCCACTGTTTCTTCCACCAATAGTAATGTTACCACCTCCACCATTCACAAACACCCGCCACCATTTATACTAACCCTACTTCCACCACCACCATTAGAATTAATATAGTTTTTAGTAAAATTATTTATTAGTAAAATTATGTATTTATGTTACATTATTAAAGGGACATTTATAATAGAAATATAATTAATCATTGTGAACAATCAATGAGACACTAATTAATAAAACATTTAAAAGTGGTTAAGCTGTACAAATCCCAGTGGTAAATTTATCTTTGCCAAGGACAAATCTTGACCACTCTTTACATAGACAAATCGATAATAAATAATTTCATATGTTCAGATCTTGATTCGTGTCGTTCGTTTAGTTATTACATAATATGACAATTGATTGCACCAATTTTTTAAAATGGACATGTGTTTTATCGAGTTTATTTTAACATTAGAATGATCAACCACGTTTTATACTTTATAATATAACGTTACATATTTTGTGGCGTTACAAAATTAGCATAATATGCTTTTGTTCTGATACATACCACCATAAAACCATATGAATCCATTTTTTTATCCACCACCACCTAGCGGAAGAGCCAAGGGTTGACTAACCTGGCTCTAACCCCTTAAATTTTTAATAACTACATAAATAGTACTTTGTTCATATATATTTATGGTTTAGTCCACCAAAGTTTACATGTTTCTTTAAAAAAAAAAAAAGTAGGCCTCCTCGATGTCAATTTTTGACTCCACCAACGCCATGTAGGTTGTTGGGCCGCAATTTTAATTTTCAATCACAAATGCCATGTATGAGGTTTCGATTGAACAAAATGTCTTCAATTGATTAGTTTCATTATTTTTTTTCCGTGTATATATTCGTTTTTGTATTACAATCAATTTTATTTTAACATTAAAAAATCATGATTTATACGATATACCACCAAAGATAATGGGGGTACCATTTGGGTGATCAACTATGATCATGAAAATATTATCTTGTATGATATCATCCCTGAAATATATGGTACCTTCATTTATCAAAAATGTTAAAACAACCAACCACAACCACATCCACTGAAATATATTGTAACGACAACATAAAATTAATAATGTCCATCACTACTCACCAAAGCACTCACCGTCACTACTTCTTCCACCACAAACCGGGGAGGAGGCGGGATTTTGAGGAAAGAGGGAGAAAAAATTCTTGGCAAGTTGGATACATGTGAAAAATGGACTTTGTATCCCATTTTACGATAAAAGAACAAAAATAAGTATAATTGTGCTTGGCTCCTCCCTTAACCACCACTAATCTTTGGCCTCCACCTCTTCTACTACTCATTGTCGCCAAAAAATGTCTATTGATATTATTTATCAAAATTACTTATTAATAGAATTAAATATTATAATTAATTAAGAAAAACATTTATAATTAAAAAATGATTAGTCATTTATTATGAGTAATTAGTGAAACACTAACTAAATAACACTTCATAATGAATAGATTATTTATTATGTGCAATTAGTGAAACACTAATTAATAAAACAATTAATGATGTTTAAGTTGAACAAACCACCACCGTTGATTTATCTTTTCTATTAATTCCAACCAAGGTAGAACAACTTTGGTTAGAGGCCACTCTTATAACACAATAGGTCATGAGTTCGAACCTCCCGTTATAGTTTTTGAAAATCCATATCTTGACTTGGGTTTCATTTTTCATTCATAATATTGGAATTAACGCCACACATGCGAGTTGTAGGGTGTGGCGAACCTGCCATGACCCTTGATTTATCCTTGTCTGGACAAATCCTGACCACCACTAATAAAGGCAAACTTATCCTAGCTTTGTTTTGTACTAATGAAATTCAATATTTTATTACTAAAATAATATTTTATTTGGATATTAATAGTTTAAATTAAAAAAAAAATATTTATATTTTATTAGTTTAAATATAATATTTTATTACTAAAAAAATGGTGGGGCCAGAATCAACGTGGAGCTCCAGTGAATTAGACGCTTTAAAAAACTCTGTTATTATATAGAGAATATCTTTCCTTGTTTTTTCTTCTAATGTCATTCTAATGAAATTGAACAATTTTTTTAATGGATATCAAAACCAAAACCATTAGAGTAAAAGAGTGAGGAGAGGGTAAAACACTTATCTCCACTTGTAATTTGGATATTAAGAGTTGGTAATTGACCGGTGAGGTCCGTAAGGACTTTGTTTTAACCTTTTTTTCTTTTTTTTTTTTTTTGATAGGCTAAAAATGGGACCAGGCCCCTACCCAAATCCGGCCAATTTGGACTAGCCCCACTGCTAGACCTAACCCCGCCAAACCCCTCTATACAACTAATTAAATACTAACCTCGGTGGGGATCGAACCCACGACTTTGTTTTAAGTAGAAATTAGCGTTTAATCCCAAATTAGTTGGGTTTTAATCTGTCTCGATAAAAATTCAACACCTAAGGCGTTAATCAAATCGATTAAACTCGGAAACCCTATAATGTCATCATTTGTCAATTTTCTTGTAGATTAATACAAAATGGAGGGGAATAGATAATCGATTGATTGCGACAAAATAATTGAAGATTTAAGTAATTGAAAGTCATTTGAAAGATAAGTTTAATTACTCTTATTGTTTTTGATCGCAATAGTTAATTTTATTTATTTGAAATCGATTTTATAAAAAAAAATTATGGTGTCAAAAACCTAATTGCTTCTATTGTAGTTGGAATTACTTATTCGATTCGTGATGAGAGTTTAGAACTTCATCATCTTGATATTTTGGTCCATTGGCTCTAGTATTTGTATTGGTGTATTCTCTATTTTGGTTTAGTATTGTTTTTACGAAAATGTAGGAATTTGAGAAATTTAACAAAATAAGAGGATTGAGCCTTTTAGCTCTTACAAGAATTATGTCATGAATTGCATGCCCTGGATAGACATGAACAAGATTATTTTAAGTAAGGTTCATGAAGAGGATAAATCAAATCATGCTCAAAGAGGTTTGAAATCTATGTTTTACAATTTTATGTTTATAAAGGACATGATCTGTTGTTTACATCATTGAAGCTTGCCAAACATTTGTTTTTTTTGCTTCAAGTAGGGTCGATGTAGGGTCCTTATGAGACACAGGATAGCACGGGCCAAACAGTTGTTGTAATCAGACTATGAAAGATTGATAATTATGTGATTAAAAAAAATAAAAAATAGTAAGCCATAATTAGTACGAGCAAGTTAAGTACGTAGTATTATGGGAACCATCACCATTCTAGTATAGAATCCCATAGGTTTCTTTTCTTTCTCTATTAAATAAGAAATTAGTCTTTTTTTCCTTAACATCGACACCCTATTCGATTTATATGAAAGGTGATATGGTTCATCATTAGGATGCAATAAGAATGGACGTACAAAGCGCATGATTTGTTTATAGGTGCGATAAGGGGAGGCTTCTTGACTTTGAATTTAGACATACTTGTAAATATTAAATAATTAAAATCTAACATTCTACTAAATTAATGGTTTGCTCGGTTGAATGTTAAGTCATCAAAATTACTAACCACCATCATTTTGGTGGGAAACATCTTAAGTAGGGCGTATAGTCATACCGAGAAACGAGAATAACACCTTCTTGTGCCATGTTTGTTTATTTTGGTTACCCATGTGTATTACTTTTACACGAGTTATCGACGAGCAACGATATAATTTGGGTTATGTTGGCATGTAGGAGATAGTCTTGTGAGTTTAAGGGATGAGCTAAAAGCCAGAGGAAACATGTAAGAGGTCTGAAGAAAAAATATTTGTGGTCTAGAATTTTGGAAGAGGTAGTTTTTTTCTTCATCTGCTTTTCTTTTTTTCATTTTGTTTGTAGTATGGACATTTTCATGTACTTTTAACTTAGTGGAATTTTTTTTATCAAATACTACATACCATTTTGTGTGCTACCACAGGATATATATATAGAGACAGATATGAAAAACATAATGGCAATGATATTTTGGTGCAGATACATAGTAGTAGGTGATTAGTCTATGAACTGAACTTCACATCAGGTAAACATGTGCAACTCTGCAAAAACTATCAATTGGGAACTAGTCGCAAATGTAATCCTGGGAAAACGTTGGGAACTAGTCGAAAATATAAGTGTTTTTGTAGTTTTTCCATTGTGCTAGAAACTATCAATGCAATCTTTAGCTTAACTATTGTTATTATAGAAAGTGTGGGAGAATTCGTTCCTTCTTTTCGTCCTCAACTACAAGTTTGATAATTTCTAGTATAATTTATTGACTTTGCATGGAATAGTGAAAAAATTTAGTATAGTTTGACATATCACATGTTGCGGACACTAGGAATAAACGAATCGGTTTTTTAGTATAGTTATGTTTGTACAAGCTGATGCATCTCAAAGCATGGTGATGCACATTTCAATGGATGTCGAATAGACACTAAAATCGTATTTCTAGCAAGCATTTGAACTAAATCATATTTTTAGGAAACTTAATTTGTATTTAAAATTGTTTTTTAAAAGTGGTGATACTTGAATACTATGTGATACTTTCAATATGCTGATTTTTAATGTGTACATAATTGTACACATGTTGAATTTTCGTGTGTACATAGTTGTACACTTGTTTTCTTAATGTGTACATAATTGTACACATGTTAATTTTCACATAGTTTTACATGTCATGATGCATTCTTTTGAAACTTCATTTGTTAGTTATATAACTCAAGAATGTAGTATGGAAGTTGTTTGCCATTACATTCTGAATATGAAATTGTACAACATATGCATGTGAATCATTGGTTTTCTTATGTGCGTCATTGTATTGATCGGAAGCGAGACATTAAGGCGAGTAAAATCAAATCCTTGTGAAGATGCATGGGGTTGTGACTTCTAGTGAAATCAGGTAACATCCTTATTAAATAGTTTTTCATTTATGTGCATATATATGATAAAAATTACATGTGTACATATTAGTACACTGTAGTATAAGTGTACATTTTTGTGCATATGTGACAAAAATTACACGTGTTCATATTAGTGCACTTGTAATTCAAGTGTACATTGTTGTACACTTTATTTATTTTTAAAAGTGGGCATATCTACGCAATCAAAGCTAGTTTGGCTTGGCGGTAGGCACCACTAATGACTAATAAAATGTATGTCATTTTATAAATACCAAAAAGTTGTGTGTTTCAGTCTGGAACTAGTTTGGCTTGGCGGTAGGCATCCTGCCATCAACTTCCTTGCTTTTGGTCACCAATGAATGACTACATTTCTGAGACATGGAACAAGTGCTCATGCAGTTGCCAATCCTTGATCTTTTGAAAATCCGACTTCAATCGGAAGGAAAATTGTCACATGTGTACATAGTTGTACACAAGTTTGATTCTTACTGTGTACATAATTGTACACTTGTAGATCGTGATTCGTGAATGTGCACAAAGTTGTACAGTTGTTGCTTTTTCTTTTTCTATAAAGATTAAAGTTTGATGACATGTAAGTCCTTTATATCTGAGTTGGCGTATTTCTTAATTGTCATTTTGAAATTGCATTATGATTTTCGTGCTCACTGATTAGTTTTTCTTATTCAAGTTTAATTTGGCATTAAGTATCGGTTTCTTGTTTACATTACACAATTTGGTAATGTTTTAGATAAATATTCTATTGTGAAACATTCTTTGTGGTTCTACAATGATGATGTAAATACTTTCTAAGTTGACTGTGATCATTTTAGTCGGTACATACCCCGAGTTAGTCTTATTACAACTAACTACTTGTAGGATATTATAAGCTCATTGTGAGATACTAATTTCTTGTTTTACAACAACAGGGTGAGATAAAGTGTTCATATCATATGAAGACGGAGCTATGCAAGTTTGGTTTAGCATGTAAATTTTATTGTGCAAATTGGTGCATCTATGCCTGCACCAACTGTTGCACATGCACCTACATTTTATCCCACTGTGCAATCTCCTTGGTTCCTTCTCGGACATATTGGCAAGTTCCAAGCCCTCGTTTTTTGCTAGTGCATATATATAAGAAGCGCTTTTGTGCCTATGTTTCTCCATGCAATGAATGGTACCCAGGTTGATTTCCTTATCAGGTATATGCATGAACACCTCTTCTCATTTAATATTTTTTGAAATAATTTATTATATGTAAAATTGATTATTAGTCTTCTTTTATAACATTCAAGAAAATGATAGTCAATTATACGCGCTTGCTTGGGTATTCGTATTAGGTTAGCAAATGTGACTTCAGAAAATAACTAGGATGTACAAATTGGTGCACATGCGATTTCATAAAATAGTCTTCTCATTACAGATAATTACTTGTAGGATATTATGGTTGAATTTCTTGCCGGCAAGATGACAATGTGATTGTTGATTACCTCTTCGTGGTGTACTACTTAGAAAAGATGAACTCTAGAAAAAGGGGCTTGATAGAACTTGCATGTAGCTGGGCAATGCTTATTTCTGTAGTGATCAATAATTCTGCGGTTAGCGTAAACGTTATACGCGAAAACCTTGTGTAATTATAGTAAGCATAGATGTCAAATGCAACATGTCATTTTTAGGTGCAAAACTTTTTATATACACACGTTTTTGAGCACAAATTGCTACAATAAGCTCATATTGAGATACTAATCTCTTGTCTTACAATGCTAGGGTGAGACAAAGTGTTCGTATTATATGAAGATGAAACTATGCAAGTTTGGTATAGCATGCAAGTGCTATAGTGCAAATCCATCTTGTGCATCTATTCCTGCTGTGATTGTACACAGTTTTAGCACGTAAATTCTATCGTGCAAATCCATCGGTGCATCTATGCTTGCATAGTGATTATACCGCACCTACGTTTTTGGATTTTTATTTTATAGATGTGTACGTGTTTATACACCAACGTAAACTAAGATTTTAAAATATATATATATATATATATATAGAATTATATAGTCATATGGGTACTCTTTTTGTAGCTCTTGAAAAGAGCTTTAGAATATATAAGGTTTGCGAATTTTGGACAAATGGTTTCAAAGATAAATTGTTTTTTTATATTATTTAAAATTGCTAATAAAGAGGATTACATGTGTATTTTTCATAGTTTAAATAATTTTGGACTAAATTGTACCTAGTTAACTCGGGATGAACCAATCCATATTTTTATTGCGTTTTTGGACTAAACCGTATTTTTCCCTTGTTTTAACCTTCGTTTGCCTCTTCTACGCCAAACCCTCACCAGTCCACAATCCCAGTTGTTCAATATAATCGCACACATAACTATATCTACACCTCCTTTACGCTCGCTGAGGCATTCTTTGACACGTACCTCTTTTCAGCTGCCGTGTCAGTTCTCTCTGTCTGTGAGAGATATAAACCAACGTGTTAGGGTCGGTGTTTGTTTTCGTTCCATTAATGGTGTTTCCCTTGTCTCATTTTCTCTTTTCATCTCAATCTTCTTCTTCTTCTTTTTGCTTCAATTTCATCATGAAATCACACATCTCTCACCAAATCGCAGAGATGATCATCCAGATCGACCTTAAGGACGGTGATGGTAATCGTTACCGAAATTGGAAGTCTCTGATTCTTCCATTCCATTGTCGAAGAAGAAATTCAAGGTGTTTGGTTTTCTCGATGGAATCTAGTCATCTGTCCTAGTTGACAGGGGAAATCAACAGATTAACTAGGTTTTGAGTACATCTCAAAATCGATGGCGGTGCTATCTGTGGTGGTGGTGAGAATGGCGGTGGTGCTATCTGTAGATGTGATTAGTAGATCTAACTGCAGAGCCAGAGATGATGAGATTTGGTTTTTGAAACGGTTTTCAAATCTGATCAAAACGGTGGCGATCTTTGGTGAAAATGACTCGGTCAGGGGACAAAGTGCAATGTTCTATCGTTTAAGGGGGAAATTGCAATTGGGATATTTGAATGGGGGGCGCTGTCTAAAAATAGCATATTTCTTCAGTACTTCCCTCTTTTTTCCACGTCACATCTTTTATACGTCCAGTCATCCATCCAGTCACGCTACATCCCAGGTACGCTCTCTGCCATGTCATCCGATAGTCACACGTGTTACTATGCCACGTCACCAACTTTTAACCGTTTTAAAGCTCGTCTTCTAGTTAGAAGAGCAGAGCAAATTTCTTGAGCTGTGTTTCTCAAATCCTTTGATCAAGAAACCCTCTCATCAAGAACTGCTCAAACCCTTTCTCCCATTTCCTTAGTTACTTCTTCAAACTAAGAAATTCTTTTGTTACAAGATTTTCAACTGAAAACGAGAATTCAACAAGGATTTTCACAAGATTTTCTTTTGAAAACCAGAATCGAAGAAGTAATTTCTACCGAAAACGAGAATTGAACAAGGTTTTTACAAGATTTCTACTCAAAACGATAATTGAAGAAGGAATTTCACGAGATTTCTACTGTAAAACGAGAGCTCAAGTAGGATTTTCTCAAGTTGATTCATCTTGTTCTTCTGTCACTTTCACCGTTCCAGAATATCAAGAAATTGGTAAGGTTTTTCATGAATCATTCTCTTACTTACAATTTGTATTCTTTTCTTGAATTAAATCGCTCTAAACTAGTAGACATAGATGCTTTTGTTTGTTTTCTTTTAATGTTCTATGGTTTTCTTGCTAGTGGGTAATTGGCATTTTGTTCATATCATTTTGTTCATAATATCACTTAGTAAATTAATGCCTTTGTCTAAGTGAAAATTTCAGTTTGTGTATGTGAAAATTTCATGAAACCCTGAGCCGTTTTAGTTTTAGTGTACACATTGACATGTTGTAACTTTGCTGGGTATTTATGTTGTCATCAGACTTTACATTGGTTTTGTTATTCTCAATCCTTAACCTTGTTTGCATCAGTTTTGTGATTCTGAATCCTTAACCCTGTTTGCAGGATTTTAATTCAATATGAGTATATATGGATCGTGCATAGCTTGCAATTACAAAAGGAAGAAAAGAATCTGGCCCGGTCAAGAACAAGAATGTGCACATCAAGTACTAGGTTTGTTTGATGCCGACAACGTGGATTCTACTTTGTATAATTATTATGCTATCCGTTCTACTCTAAAGCACCGTGACCATGAGCTCAACCAGCGAGTATCTGAGAGTACGTGGCAATTTGAATTTAATCTTAGAGAGCGTGACAACGTTTATGGGATAACTGGAGTTATATTACTACTTGACTCGATCTGGTGGAACAACATGGATTACGAATCTCAACTCAAAGATGGTGTGTGGTATGGATATGGATCACCAGCAGCAGTGTGCATTAAACCAGATCTTCCAGAGCACAGCAACAACCCTGCACAGAGAATTTCAAGCTCTAACAATTCACTGGTTTCGACAACTAGTACTGTGCAGCAACCACCATGTCTTGCGTGCTTCTATTTTGTTGCAAATTGCGTCTCGAATTGTCCCTTTGCTCCATTCTTTCGACAAAATCCTCAGGAAGATTTCAGAAATTTTTGTCGTGTCCTATTTACACGAAGATTCCTAGTTGATATCCCTAGTGACCAGGAACTAATGGAGGCTGAGAACAACCAGATAGGGGCGGCCGCGAGACACTTTGAAGCTTGTGTTAGAATCAGATGTCCAGTTTACGGGTCAACGGGTATTCTGTTTGAAGCGATTAGACGTTTGTATACTGTTAATAGCCGTATTGATTCGATGCTTCAAAGCATCGCCCTTAAGCGTCATCAACATCGACTTGAATTGGGGGTACTAGATCCAGGTTCAGTCCATCAGTCAAGATTCGGCGATCCTGTATATCCTGAAAAATATGTAAGACTTGTTTTCTTACATTGTTTGTATTGATCCTTTCTTTTTATCCCATAGATTCAATTATGTATGCTAATATGAATCGTAATTTTGTGTTGACCTTACAGTACTATAGTCATATCACAGAACCTTATCCTGTGTCCACAACACAACATCTACGACAACTCGTCCGTCAATACGGCCAGGACTATCCACAAGTACCTCTACAATACTCATCAGCAACTGTGGGAGCTGAACAGCCAGGATATCCAGCACCAACCAATTCGAATACGGTGAGATGCCATAATGTCATGGATTTGAGTCTTATTTAGGATTATGTTTATGTTAATAAACCTGCAAAATGACTTTCTTTCCTTAGCAAACAGTGAGGTAGAATGCACCATTTAGCAGCATTGAGTTTAAGAAATTTCAGTATGAATAAGGTGGTATTTTCATTGTCAAAAATAATCCTAATTAAGATTTCTTAGGCCATTGTGTAAATCTTCAAAAACCTAATTATTCTATTTGTGCTGTTGTAGTTCTCCATGAGTTTTAAGTTTTGGTCTCGCAAAATTTTGTAAATTTTGCTTTTTCTGGAACATTTCTAAGTTACTTTTTTGTATTGTTGCTGAATGATGACAGTATGCCCAGTTTCAAAATCAGGGAGGTCCAGGGCAGCAACCACAACTACCACTGCCGCAGCAATCACAGCAGCAAGCACTATTTCAGCAACACCATCACCAAGCACCGGTTCAGCAACAACCTCACCCAGTGGAATTTCAGCAACCACTGAACATGCAGGGACCACTGCCTCAACCACATCATCAAGTGCCACAACATCCATTAGCAAATATACAATTTTCAGGTGATGAAGAAAACCCTTACTGGAGGGCGGTAGAAGAACGGTTCAATCAAGGACCCTGGTAATTAGTCCTTTGGCCTAATCACAAGTTGTTAGGCAATACCTCATCAGTTGGTCAGATATTCACATATTCCTGTTGTTTTCGTACTGATAGAAAAACTTGTAGAAATATTTCTTGTCGTGAACTTAGAAATATTCAGGATTACTCATTTCGGGATATCGTGTGACAAGCAACTAATAGAAGAACTCCATTACTTAAAGTTTGTAGCCAAGACTGTCTACATTCCCTTAAAAAAATTGGTCAGATATTCAGATATTCCTGTTGCTTTCGTACCGATAGAAAAACTTGTTGAAATATTTCTTGTTGTAAACTTAGAAATACAGGATTACTCATATCGGGATATTGTGTGACGAACAACTAATAGAAAAACTCCATTACTCAAAGTTTGTGGCCAAGCCTGGGTACATTCCCTTGAAAGAAAAATATAATAAGAAAAGCAAGATATATAAAAAGAAGAAAAAAAAAACAACTTAATGTGGCTGAGAATATGCTTGAGCTTAAGATCATCAGCTACGGCATGCTAAATTTGTTCCTGATGTTGAGAGGGTAGGGTGCCATGCAAAGGCCGTATTTGATTACTTACCAACAGTTTCCTTATTTTTTGTATGTACAAAAACCCATTTTATCACTCTCTGTGTCCAAGCTGTTATTTCCTTCATCTTATAATCATCCGAGTCGGAACACTCTCGCAAAAAATCAACATAGAGGGCTCTTTCCTTGAACAATAGCTTCACATTCGGACCTAGTGTATGAGCTAGGTCCCCCAAAGCTGCTACTGCAGCTTTTGAAACACATTCTTGCCTCCTCTTTTCTGTAATCACCAGTTTAATAACTTGCAAGAGATGACCAGCGTAGGGCAACATAAGCTCCGACTTTGACTTCTTTAACCCCTGGAGGATACCCGAGTACGCATCAAAGATACCACACCTCAGCTGGTTGCTATAATTCATCATCTTCTCATTAGCCGTGTCCATCTCAGCACAAATCTCAGAAGCCACCTGAATCATTGGCATTGCATAAGGGAGATACTTTTCAAAGTGCTTACCAATTGCAATCCCAATATCTCCAAAACAGGAAAATATTAGGGGAGTCATATATGGATGCATTACACCGGTACTGGACAAGTCAGTGAGAAGATGGGACATGATACCATCGCAGAAGGGTAGGATCTTGTCGTCCAAAGCACGGCAAATATCACCGACAACCTCCACGGATACGGCAAAAACCTGGTAATCTCTGACATTCTGCAAACCCATTTCCAAATACTTGTAGAACATTGGCATGTACTTTCCGAATTCAGGACCTGTGACATAAACTAGTCCCCTGATAGAAAGCATGGCCTCTCGACGTACTATAGAGCCGCCACAACAAAACACGTTGAGCAACAACCTGATAATTTCATCCAAAGACTGAAAAATAACAACTTTGGTATGATCATCTGAAGCACTCAACAACTGGATGAATTCTGTGAGTACACCGCATAGGACAGCTTGATGCTTTTCCATATCATTTGAGGATATATTCATAGTCTGGGACAACTTGTTCATAACAACGCATAAGAGCTTATGAGAAACTTTGTTATTTGATGGATGTAATCCTTGTTTTGGCTCACTAACGAACAATTTTCTTTTTTTCCAATCAGGCCTTTCACCAACTAGAGCTTTCAAAGAAACTAAACTGTTGATATGTGGAATTGCTTGTGCCGATGATCCGCTGGATCCTAAGTGTTGAATATTTCCATGTTTTGGATCATAAAAAAGAAGATGGCCATTAGCATGCCAGAATAAAACTCCGCCACTCTTTGTAATAATCAGTGGAGTTATGAATGGATAAGTGAGCACATTAATAGGAACACTGAACTCCTTGTTCCAACTCCAAGTATCACTTTTTTTTCTCAATAACCATACGTCATTTTTCTTCAGATGCATGTATCGTTCCACAACACACAAGCACCCGTCCAACTTAAAAAGATATCTTCTTCTATCGATACCACCACAATCCGTCGGGAAACTGATAAATTCACGAAAAGTTTCGTCAGCTACATTGAAGGCCACAATTGTCCTATAATCATCACATAACCAATAAATTTCTCCATTTACAGAGATACCATTTGAGGTAAATCGATAGCTGCCAATATTATTATTATTATCTTTGTCTCTCCATCCCTCATCACTTGTACTACTACTACCAAGAGTATATACTTGGACCCGTCGTTTGGCAGCTGTGCATCTTCTCAAAATTCTGACTACCTTGTATTCATTAGTCGAATGATGGTAACCAAATCCGCTATCCACATACTGGAAAGCATCCATGATCAATTTTGGAAGCCACAAGTATTCTCTTGTTACGGGGTTACATATATAGATAGGATCACCGTCCAAGG
Organism: Papaver armeniacum; assembly: GCA_023531295.1. Classification (NCBI taxonomy): domain Eukaryota; kingdom Viridiplantae; phylum Streptophyta; class Magnoliopsida; order Ranunculales; family Papaveraceae; genus Papaver; species Papaver armeniacum. The sequence goes on from JAJJWW010010439.1 coordinate 253,895, forward strand.
TCAAACCAGAACAAATCAACCCATTGCAAGAACCAATAATAGTTTTGGAGTAGTCAGGGTGATGGTTAGTAGTAGGGATAATACTGATCCTCTTGATTGGCGGCATGCGATTTTCATCATACTCTTGATAGAAAAGTAAATCCCTGATTGTCATTGAGCAACCCAAAACCATAACTGACAAAAGGAATCCGTGGTCATGACCACCGCCATAGAGGACATGTTGTAGTGCAAAATTAGGATCTTTAAGAATATTTAACCATGCTTTGCAAACTAGTTGGCAATCTAAGATTGATCGAATAGGTAATCGGGTAAATACCTGTAATGTAAGATCACGTGGTAATAGCTTTTCCATTCTGCAAATCTTTCTTCAAGCCTCTCTTTTATGAGGGTTTAGAAGAACATTGTCGATGTATAAGCTTTTGGGGTAAAAGATTACGTGAGAAACTGATATACATATTAGTCAGAGAGAATCAAGGGATGATACTAATCTGAATTTAACCTATTCTAAAGCCAACTTTATAATACTGGTCAAACGATTATCGGATACGGGGTTTTATGTGAAACGGCAACCAATACGGGACCTTCAGAACATTATAGTACAAAATGATGGTCCTCTTAACTTTTAGAGTCACAACAAAATATGCATTTTATTCCAAGGATCTGGAGAATATTTTGTTTATCAAATAAATTTGTCGTATTTTCATAAATCCACTAGGTGGTTTAAAATTTTAAAAGCTACTAAGTGTGATTGAAAAAAATTTTCCATGAAAACCAAATCGTCTATGTACAAAATGATGGTCCTCTTAACGTACAAAATATGCATTTCACCACAGTGATCAAATATTTGTCGTATTTTCATCATCCACCTAAAAGCTACTAAGTGTGATTGAAACTTTCCATGAAAACCAAATCGTGTATGTGACCCAAAATATATGCTACTCCCTCCGTCCCATATATATAGGAGGAGAGAGACAATTCTCTTAGATTAAGAAAATTGAATGGGATTCATAATTTTATATGTTTTTTCTTATTTTACCTTTCGTCTTATCTCCAACACAATTACCTATGTACAATAAATATGGGTATATATGGAAAAATTCATCTTAGAAAGCAAAATCCGCCTGTTTAGTGGGACAAATAAAAACCAAAATTCCGACGGAGGGAGTATAACCTAAAGCTTCTTAAGACACTTAAATTCTGCGCTTATGATGCAATAACTGGTAGCCTTGTTAAATCTTGTTGGGAACCTCAGTTTTTCGGTATGGCACCAACAACAAATGGACTGCCAAGTGCCATCCCGACTGGCCTATCAGATGCTATTATTATAAGTACTACTAGACTGCAATTAATTTTCTATTAAGACATTAAAATTCTGCGCTTATGACGCAATAACTGGTAAAAGCCTTTATTGTTAAATCAATTGTTGTTGGAACTCAGAGGAAGGAAGATTTTTCGATATTTGTATGGCACCAACAACAAATGGACTTCCAAATCTCCAAGAGCCATCCCAGTGTTGACTGGCCTATCAGATGCTATTATTATAAGTGGAAACTATAATCGATTGTATGTAATTCTGATTCTGTAATCAAACAATTAATTTTACTACTATCAAAATTTCAAATTAACAAAAAAATATCCCGTCATGGTTGACAAGGTTTGTGTTCTTGATTCAATGAATAAGTTTTTCTTTCCTCAATCTTTAAATTTGATCTTTGCGGTCATTTTTTTCGCCTTGTTTCCTAGAGGGTGAAGGTTTTAGTTTTTTTTATGACACATAGGATTTTAAACCCTCATTTACATTAAATTCATCTCCAACAGTAGGTCCTATTAAGTAGGAAGAGTGTCAAAATAAATATGAAGGTCTTGGAGAAGGTCTTGTTTAGACCTTGGGAATGACCTCCACGTCATCTTTTTAACCATATTTTAAATTTTTATTTTTAAATAATTTTTTCTGAACCAATAAGAAATAAGAAATCAATTTTATCATTATCCAAAAAAACAAATCCTCAAAATAAGATCCTCACTGTTGTCCAAGGTTGTCCTCAAAACAAATCCTCAAAACAAATCCTCAAAATAAGTTCCAAGGTTGTCCTCAGTTGCAGGGACATCAAGAACAGTTGATATATATGAAACCACTGGAAGTAAACCTAAGATTGAGGTGGTCAAGGAGAGTATAGAAGAGACTAAGTATCCTTTGCCAGCTGCAAAAAAACAGAGGTTGCAAGAAAAACTTGGAAATGGCAGTGGCAAGTTGGTTTCTGCTGAAGAACACAAGTTGCAAGAAAATCTTACTGGGTCTGTTCCAGGTACTTCTCAACGCCGTAGGAAGAGGCCCCCTTTTGGTTATATTGACAGTATGGATGACTGCGAAGAGGACTATGTTTTCTTTAACACGAAACTCTTTACTTTGTAAATGAATGTTCAGAGAGAAGGATGTCTCGGTGAGAGAAGGATTAGTAAAGCCAAATTTCTTTGGGCAGCAGCAGCATTCATACGATGCAACAAAATGGCTTCAAGAACAGTTTCAAATTCTGGCTACAATCATAGGTCAGTAGTTACTGCAAAGACGGTTATGACACAATCTCAAGTAAAAGTGGAGCTGATAAATATTCCGGAGACAAGGAACAATAAAATACTCAAATGTATCCATAAAGTACTGAGTTGCAGAATTCAGGAAGCACTAAACACTGGTTCCACAGTTGCAGAATCCAGAATTCAGGAAGTATTGTGTTCCAAGAGCTTATAGAGATGAGATGTAATTCAGGAAGCACTAAACACTGGTTCCACAGTTGCAGAATCCAAAATTCAAGAAGTATTGTGTTCCAAGAGCTTATAGAGTTGAGATGTAATGCAAGATAAACACATCAACCCTTAGTAACTAGGACGGGCCATAAGAGATCTTAACCTTGCCTCCTGTATTGTTCCTTCTCATCCTGGGCTAGCTTCATCACGTCTTGTGTTGTCTTCGACCACCTCAATAAAAGATCCTTCTGAGTCAACAATAATACAAATGAATACAGATGATCAAGCCATGCATCAATCAATACTCTGATTAACCCATGATTTGGCCAATAATTGCAATATATCAAATTTCAGTTTACCTCGTCATCACGTAGCAGTTTCTTAAATACCAATTGCAAGCGTAAGGTTGATAGGTCCCCTACAGCATACAATGTATCATAATAAGTACTGGAACGCTGAGCTAACGAATCCATAAGCTTTTCCTCGCTTGAAATTTTCTGCTTGAGCTCCTGAATAAGATGAGAAAACAAGCAGAAAATAACATAAAGTCTTGTACCAGCTGCAGGGTAAGAATAATAAGTGATGGACCATTTACAAATATGATTTCTTAGTAATACCTCAAACATTTCCACCTTTACATCAAAGTTACCAGCCTGGAATTGAACGCGTATCTCAGCAAGATCTTTGAGCTTGTTTTCCTTTTGTTCAGCTATCTCATTCTGAACATTTTCGTCCATTTCGCTCACCCTGGCATCCAAATTTTCATTAATAAACAATTAAAGACGAACATATGTTTCAATTAGAACTAAAACATACAAATTAAAGAATTAAAAAGCTTAAACCTACTAGTAACTACCGAAAAAAATCAGGAATTAAATTTAATCATGATTTATGAATACAACCCCCAAACACTAAACATTCTCATTTTAGATCTAACAATTCATTTTCTGGACAACTATTAAAATTATTGCATGTACAAACGATAACCATGACTCTATTCAATAAATTAGTAGCAAACAACATCAACAAAGAATTAAATCCATGTCTCTCCTAAAATCAAATCAGATGAGGAAAACCCCATTTTAGAATAATAAGAACCCCTTCTCAAAATTGCCCCAAAATGAAGACCCAATACCCAGTCGAGAATCCTTTACCAAATTAAAAAGTATTGAAATGGCCTGACAATGAGAATGCATAATCCGTCATGTAATTGTGGGCCTGACAATGAGAATGCATAATCTGTCATGCGGATGCATAATCCGTCATGTAATTGTGGGCCTGACAATGAGAATATTATTTTTTTTGGGCCTGCGCCTAATTTTCCCGTAAAGTTAATTAATCAGTTACCATATTTAATCCCGTAAAATTATCCCACATCATCAAAGTCGAATACGGTGATCAAGTTTATAAGGGATTTCTGCCGGATTACCTATTGCCAATGGCGAAGAGTTGGCAACTTGGGTTTGAGTGAGAAGCTCTGTCCATCGACAGAGTATGAGGATTAGCCTCTGATCTCGAGAACCCATGGATTTTGCCATTGCCTTTTTTTTTGGATCCAACCACAACCTTTATTTTTACTGAGTAACGCTCATCGAAGCTTTATGAAATAATATTAACAACTTGATGTAGATTCAGAACATTTAAAATGTGAAGACATAACTTTAGTATAAAAAGAACTGGAAACGGTAATGGAAGAATATAATCAGTTTATCAGCAGTGACATACAGATTTCCAGGTCCAAATAATTTCCATTCGAAACTGTACGTCAGGACCATGCTCTGCCTGAAACAACCAAAAGCAGTATAAGACTTGCACAAATGACTGGAAAGATCAAGCAACAAATGACTGAGTGGCCTACTAGAAATAGATTACTTTGATGAACAGAAACTTTTTGCGCGGGACACAGATCACAGTACGAACTAAATGAGAAAATCCGGAAGTAAATGTACCTGAGACAATAAAGCAGCTGCTATATGAACCAGGCTGGCATGTTTATCAGCAATAACTAGAACTTCACATGCACCAGCAGGCATGTCTACCAAAACCATCGCTTCACTGTTCATGCAAGTGAAATTGGACATAGATACAAAACATTTAAAACATGAAGACAAAAAGTTTGGTATAAGAAGAAAAAGGCGGAACTAGAAATGGTAATGCAAGTTCTTAGTGCTTAAATAGAGGAGATGACAAGAATACCTGGAAAATCATTTTTGCAGCTTTGACTTAATGATTTCCAAGTCCAAAAAATTTCTGCACCTACAAAACAAATAAGAAAGTGACGATATCGATTAGGCTCTGCTAAAGGAATGCCACATCAAACATTTCACTAAGCTGAATTTCTATCAGTGTTGGAGAACATTAAAACCTTAGGACAAGATGAAGTCCCCCACACCATGGCTGAAATGGCCTTCATGCATGTAAAAAGATCCATATTCAGTGTTTCCCTCCGGAACTGAATGTCTAAATAAAATAAAAGTATTGATTCTAGATGTATTGCTTCATAAATGTTACGTTACCAAACACTACCTGAGCTCCCCCGGCTATAAGAATATGAGCCACACCAGCTTTTTTGGCACAATAAAGCACCTCCTATGGAGAGAAAGAAACAAAGAGAGAGATTTTTTTAGCTTATAACGTAATGTAACTAGTGACGTGATTCCCAAGAGTAGATTGGTAGGTAATTAAAAACCTCAAAGATGCTGCCATTTTCCCCAGGGGGAGTAGCCAGGATAACAATTTTGCATCCTGCAGTCTGTGCAGGCTGGTGCAGAACAAACAATATGTCAGCAGATCTGATTACTGAATATTGAAAACCACCATAAAGCTTATAGGGTAACAAATATGGAACTTCCTTTTTAAACAGAAAATTATACAAATTACCACTGCAAGCATGAGAGCTGTTGAAGGTAAAAATGCAGAGCTCCCCCAGGCACGTAAAGACCAACAGAAGTAATGCACCTTATACTCGCTTGCATCTAACACCCTGACCAAATAAAGAGCCAAATTAGCGACATGAGCTCCATCCAATAAAACAGTGGAAGACATAAAATTGATTACCAAAATGCTACCCTATTGTCAGCAGTATTATGTTTAGAAGGTGGAGTCGGGGTCAGAAGTGAAATTCAAGCCTTCGCATTCATAGTCTGGAGATCTAGAAGCGTAGCATGTTCTAGTCTTACGATACATTGAAGTCTAGAAGTTCAAAAACAATTTCCAGTTATGAGCACAACTACCCAAATATCTGTTTAACCCATTCATGAACATAAGCAGATGCATGCTGACTATCACAGATCAGTTCTACTGGTTATGAATCAAATAGAGAAGAATAAAACCTATCTACTGTACACTTTTAGATGAGATAAGAGATCGAAGTTGTTATCAAAATCAGGGCACATACACGTTCAGATTTGAGAGAGAGAACCAAATTTCTCTCGAAATCCAAACAGAAAACCAGCTATAATCAAACAAACAAGCTATTTTCAGTTACACATGAGACAAAGTAACCATTACTGATAATGTGAAAACGCCCAAATCATCATTTCGAAAACTCACCTGGCGATTGACAATATATAAGGACAGTCCCTCCTGATTTCAATGGCGGTTGCGCCTCCCTTGAAACATTTTTGTTCAGCATCAGAATTATCATCCTCCTCTTCTTCTTTAACGCAATTGTCTCCAATCATTTCATCTATCTGTTCATCCTCGTTAATAATTCTGCCCCTCCATATATCCTCCTCTTCATCATCATCATCATCATCATATGAAGGAAGTGGAAGAAGAGGTTAATTGATGATTGATGGAGGAGTTAGAGAAGATTCCTGCTCAAGCTTTTGCTTCTTTACTTCGATTTTCCCATCATCTTCTCCTCTTTTCCTTCTCATTGTCTCCTTCACTTCACCTATACTCTACAATATACAAAACACGTGAACTAAATCAGAAAACATTATTTTGAGGCTATATAAGACCCACCAAGCTTACTAAGATGAGCAGCCACATTCAAAGAAGACAAAACAAAAACTTATTACATAAAACGCATGGGTTCAGAGAATCCTACTCAGCTGAACCTTTTGCCAAATGTTAAAGGACAATGAAAGGTCTCTGGTTTATCAAAATCCCAAAACCAGCGGTTTCTAAAAACAATAGTGGGATGGGGTTGTTCAGGCTATAAATTACCCATCAAGCTCAAGACCATTCGAGTAGCAACATTCATAGAAGATAAATCATAAAACCAAAACAAAACAATTCAAGGTTCTCTAATTCATCAATCAAAATCCTAGAACCATGTTCTCTAAATACAACGGGGAATGATGGAATTGTTTAGGTTTCACATCTTCCTATTTGTATTTCTAGGACTTCGCCTCTTTCTACATTGAGGGTTCTATTACTCACCTTTCTAGGGTTTATGATTGGGTACTTTGTTTACAGTGGTTCAAACTGGTTTCAGAAAATTATGTCATTCATTCTTTACCTATCTAGTTAAAGAATCAAGACAAGATTATAGTACGAAAAGTATCAACTAGGGCCAGGGTTTTCTCAGTTTCTGTTCGGTCAATTCACAAATTAACAAGTAATCTCAAGCAGAACGAAAAGAAAAACCCGAATACAAAGAGAGGAGAGACAGAAAGAGAACTGACCTGGTAGAAGTTTAGACAGAAAGAGAACCAAGATGCACCAAATCACTGTTTTCTCAAGCACTTGGACTATAAATATACGTATTGGTGTAGCTATTGGTGCTGGGGGGAGCTGGTCATGGTAGAATCTGGAACTATAATTGGGGGTGGGGATCAACTCCTGCAGGTGGATGGGGTTATGGTTCTGGCTCAGGTACATCTCGGAACGGTCCTGAAGGTGGATGGGGTTATGGTGCGAGTATGGTTTTGGAGCAGGAGTAGGAACCGGACTGGATCAGGGTCTGGTAGTGGAGGTCATGGTGGTGATCAGCACTGGGTCCGGCTCTAACACTTCTCTTGAAGGAAAATTAAGTGGAAATGGTGATTCTGGCAGGGCTGCGATACATGATAATCGTTGGTTTCTGCACAAACAAATATAACAGTAAGAAAATTAACTAAAAAGCAAAAAAAAAAGAAAAAAATGCATGGTGTAGGAAGTACAAGCTTCTACAGTAGAATATGATGTATATTAGCTTGAAAGCAAACGTTTCATGGAGCTATTATTTTGCTGCATGAAGTTTCTATACATGCCTTCATCATTAGTTAGATAAGTCAGGAAAGCTTTAAAAAGTGCGACGTACATTGTGTTGTGCCATGTGTCTGTGTATCATGAGCCATGAATCATGACAATAACCAGAGAAAGATGCCTAACAGAACTAAGGAATTTTCCCCGGGGTCTGTTATTTTTCTTAAAGAGGATTTAAATACCCGCACCAAGATGCACCAAATCACTGTTTTCTCAAGCACTTAAGATTATAAATATACCTTACTGAGTACCATCTTGATTTCCAAGAGCTTTGTCGTGGTTTCTCACTGTTGGCATTCATTCCAATAAGTTCTGTTTCAGTTTCATGCTCAGAAAGTCGCATCTACAACCAAAACAAAATACAGTAAAATGGAATAGTAATCTGGCTATAATAGGATGAAAGAAAGTAATGTATAGCATAATCCACTAGTAAGTGTATGTGTGTTACATAATGAGCACCCACAGATAATAACAAGTGCTAAGAGACTAAGTCAGAGCTCAATGGTAAAAAGAGCAATTTAAACAAACAAGTTACCTCTAAATCTTCCAATTCAATATCAGGTCGCATGCCCGGATGAGCGGAACAATCTAAGTCGGTTTTGCTGATTTGATCTTCAGAGAACTAATTCATATAAGCTATAACTAAGACACATCCATGTAAAAAGAAAATCAAACACACATACAACCCGCTAATACATGTTACTACACTACCACCGCCCAAAATCACCACAAGTACTCACCATTACCACCACCACCCAAATCATCCATTCGCAGTAATCACCTACCATCACTACTATCCATCATACCAGTAAGGCAGTACTAACTATTACCATCACCACAACCCCATATCCCCACACATGCAACCACACCACCACCAGTACAAACCATCACCACCAGCACCAGTATCAAGACTTTACACATACCAATTGCTCCATGAGACCGCTCAATTCTGGGACTATATATTTGCAAATGATGAATAAATGGAACCAGATACACTATCATCTTTCCAGTACCGGTCACCGCATTCACAAGTCTATTCAGTTAAGGAACTCAAATGCACAAAGCAAATTAACCAAATGCCAAGCACCATCACAAATTACACAAACTGAAATTTAAGCTTATAAACAACAAATATCACACACCACCAAACAAGAGTAACTCAAATTTAAGCCTATAAACATCAAATGTCACCCTCCATCACAAAAACAACAAACGAAAGAATGCTCTTACCCTGAATTATATAGACGAAGGATCTATTAAACTGGTGATGATATCAAAAAAACAGTTGAAATGTTTAAAGTACCCATGATTCCACAGAATCCTAAATTCTCATAAAAGAAAATTTTGAAACTACCTAGATGAAGGATCTGCTAATTAACCTGATGATGTAATATGATTAAACAACAGAAAACATCCATGAGGAATTATACATTAACATAATCAGGTCTTCGAAAGCAAAGCTGATAAGTATGAACGCTTGACCTGATCCTTTTGAGACCGTGCTTCACGCCGCCTATGTTTTACAGCTTCATATTGTTCAACTAGCTTGATTTGATCTTTCAACTCCTTGTCAAAATCCTTCTTTGGAATCTGTTTCCAAAGCTTTGAGGTTGGCGATCTAGCCAAGTAATCAGCAGGGCTGTTTTTAAAGTAGGAAGTCAGTTCGATGCCCATCTTATTCTGAAAAGTATACAAAATCAGATCCCTCAATAATGTCTTGACATCTTGCGTAAAATGTTCTTTCTTATGTGGTTTTTCACTAGTTACACTGGCAAAATCAACAACATATGGTTTGTTGGAGAAAATGCATATGTCAAGTTCTCCATCATGATGAGATTTCTTGCTAATTAAAGACTTGACGAGTTTGGCACCTTTCAACAGCCCTTCCAAGTGAGTTTGAAGCTGGGGTACTTTTCTACTTTTGCTTTTCCCAACATAACCAAACGTGCGGAATCGATAAGGATCTTTCACAAGAATCCCATACCTTGGTAATCTATTCCTCCTAAAATATGCATCAACATAAACTTCGTACCTGATGCGTTTCCTTATTGGAGGCAGCGGACGTAATCCTGATGATGATGAAAAGGGTGCCGTCTCCAACAAATTTAACAACATACGTACCTCCTTCCTATCTTGCTCCCACTCCTCCACTGGTAATTGTAAAACTTCTTCTCGAAGATCTTCAATTGCATACGACCACGGAGTATCGGCAGCAACAACTTCATATCCATCTTCAGATTTCTCATCATCACCATAAACTTCTTCACCATTACAAGATTCCTCATCTGTCTCCCCAAAGGGACAAGGAGATGAGAAAGATTTAGCAATTGCCCAAGAAAATTGGGACAAATCCAAATCCTTCCTGGCTAAAACATCACCTCCTTCTCCTCTTCCATCATCATATTCTTTTTCCTTAGGCTTATCAAATTGGGACAAATCAGACTCCAAATCCAATTTTTCAAATTTACTGGCTAAAACATCACCTCCTCCTCTTCCATTATCAAATTGGGAATATTTGTGACCACTCTGAGATGTTCCTGGTCTCCTTTCTCTATTATGAGTTCCAATCTCCCATTGCCTTTCTTCAGCTTCCGCCATTATTAACCAAACCCTAGACGATGAGTCGACTCCGTTTCAGTCGCCCGATCTACGGACGCTCTCCTCAATCTCACTGATGCGATGAGAATGGCTAAGCTAACTACTAATGGATAGACTAGTCTAGTGTAATGGGCTGGTTTAGTATCAAGTCGTCCACTAAGGCATTATTACCCGGAGGTCTTTTTTTTTCCTTTTTTGTATGACAAATGGGTTTTCTTTTTTTTTTCCTGTTAAGTCGGAATAACATAATAGGAATCTTCATTCCTGTTAAGTCGGAATAACATAATAGGAATCTTCATTTGGGGACATGGTTTTTGTGGGGACAAATATAATGGGTAGTTTTGGTAATAATAAATATTTGATGTGTTCGGTTAGGAAATATTTTTACGTATTTTTTGCGCGTATTAGAACTAAGGTTGAGAAATATTTTGAGAAATATTTTTTTGAGAAATATTTTTGCGACTAAACCGAACCAAACTATTGTTCTTATGTTGGGAAATGTTTTTTGCGAACTAATACAATAGATAAAGCATAGGATAGATGGTGAACTAATACAATCATGAAAACACAGAAGAAAATCAACAACACGAAGACCCAACTGTTAACAGTGTACTCACTCTTCTTCTTCTTCTTCTTAGAGTAGGCTGTGTATTTTGAATATTTGGAAGAATCGCAGTTCCGAGCTTTCAGATGGGTATTTGGAGAATACATGACACGTTGATTTTATTTTTTTCCTTTTTCAGAAGCCAAATATGAAACAGAGTTGGTCTATTTTGTAAGTTGGTGTCAATAAAAAAAGATTAGAAAACCAAAACCTCTGGTGCTGTTGAGATCCTTTGTAACAATTGGAAAAAAAGAAAAAAAAAAGTTGCTCCAAGAGCTTATAGAGTTGAGATGTAATTCAGGAAGCACTAAACACTGGTTCCACAGTTGCAGAATCCAAAATTTAGGAAGTATTGTGTTCCAAGAGCTTATAGAGTTGAGATGTAATGCAACCCTTAGTAACTAGGACGGGCCATAAGAGATCTTAACCTTGCCTCCTGTAATCTTTCCTTCTCATCCTGGGCTAGCTTCATCACGTCTTGTGTTGTCTTCGACCACCTCAATAAAAGATCCTTCTGAGTCAACAATAATACAAATGATTACAGATGATCAAGCGGGCCATGCATCAATACTCTGATTAACCCATGATTTGGCCAATAATTGCAACATACTATCAAATTTCAGTTTACCTCGTCATCACGTAGCAGTCTTTTAAATTCCAATTGCAAGCGTAAGGTTGATAGGTCCCCAACACCGTGTAATAATGTATCATAATAAGTTCTGGAACGCTGAGCTAACGAATCCATAAGCTTTTCCTCGCTTGAAATTTTCTGCTTGAGCTCCTGAATAAGATGAGAAAACAAGCAGAAGATAACATGAAGTCTTTGTACCAGCTGCAGGGTAAGAATAATAACAAATATGATTTCTTAGTAATACCTCAAACACTTCCACCTTTACATCAAAGTTACCAGCCTGGAATCGAACGCGTATCTCAGCAAGATCTTTGAGCTTGTTTTCCTTTTGTTCAGCTATCTGATTCTGAACATTTTTGTCCATTTCGCTCACCCTGGCATCCACCCCTTTTACGACATAACTGGCATACTTGAGAATCTTCTTTGGATCATGTTCCTCTAGCTCTAACTGTTGAGAGATCCATTGTTGCTGGTCACCTTGAAGTGCATCAGATGAGATGGTAGAAAGCATCTGTTTTCAGGGAATCATATAAACAGCGGCCCCTGAGTAACCTTTCATTACATTGCAGCTAAAGATGAGAAAAGAAAACATCTTCAAGTAAAGGAACCATCCGAAGCTTTTTCCATCAGTGCATGCTGATAGAAATACTCAGCAGAGTAGGTTGCAACACGAAGCTCATCCTGTCCATTTGTCAATTTGGTACGAAGACCCTAAAAAGGAAAACACAAAACAATCTCAATTAGTTAGGAATAGTAATCATGATGATAATAATAAAGTGGGAATGTAGGTATTGAAATGGTTACATGGAAGATTCTATAATCCTCATATACTTCTTTTGCACTTGTGTAACCACCACTTAATGTCTTGTCAATCACTTCATAAACATATATAGGACCGCACAATACCTTCCACCTCTTCAAAACTTGTCCACTCAATCAACTTGTCCTTATTATCAGACCTGGAATAGATGGAGGTAGTGTAGGCAAAAAGAAATATTAACTTAGTTTTCATTTAGATGAATCTGCAGGTAACTGGAAGTAATTTTTGGTACTTTATTCTTATGTGCGGATTATGAATTTAACATGACATCTTCGGTATAGAGTTAGCCGGTGATACAAACGGTGGTGGTCATTATGATTACAATACAGTACTTGCAAACAATGTGGACATACAAAATAATCTTGTTTTTCCCAAACAGTATGTACTAGTATTCTTGGTAATTTTTTGACTACGTAACATGTAAGTATCAGACCTGGAATAGAAAGGAAGTGCAGGCAAAGGAAATATAGATATCAATCCCAGAGAGAAAAATGAAACAAAAACCAGGAAATATGGGCAACGACGCAACGTGACCACAACAAGACTTATAACATGAGAATAGTAGAATCACTTAAAGAACGAGGGATTGTGCTAATTACCCACAACAAATAGCTGGCACTTCAGAATCCCTTCTCTTCTAAATCATGCTCCTGCAAGTACATCACAAATGTGATCAGCTATTTGTGCAGGTTTTCACAAATGTGATCAGCTATTTGTGCACAAATGCTCCTGAAAGCCTGCAAGTTTCAACCAAGATAGAGATAAAGCAAACCATCAGCCTTATATTCTTTTTTATCTTAGGTGGATGGTAAAGAACAAAGAAACAGAAAAAAGAAGCCATTTGCTAGTATTTCCGTGGTACTGACACCAGCAAGTTAGCTTCGCATACCTGGTGGAAACGAGCAGGGCCAACACCTGCTGACTTGGCTGAAACCTGTGATTTGTGATTGAGCATAACAAAGTTCCTGCAGTCCCATGCCACTTGATACTCAGAACAATCAACTATCACCAAAATCATGTCACTTGAAACGATCCCAAGGCCAATAACAAGATGCAATAAGTCTCAGAATTTACCTGAGCATTCTGATGACCAACGAAACCAGATCCCTGGTACTGGAATGGAAAAATATCCACATGTTATGGAGTGATTAAAAGGCCGCATATATCGTAGAACAATCAAATAACAGACGATTAGGGCAGTAACGGATGAATTTAAAGAAGGTTGCAGCAACTGTTGCTGGTGACGCATCTGTGGTTGAATCTGACTTTGTTGTGACTGAGGGCCTTCTTCGGTAGATAGGACCTGAGGTTGCAATTGAAACTGTCGAACCTGAGATTTTTATGGATGAGGTAATTTTTGCAGTTGTTGTTGCTCAGATCCTCGGGCTTCTCCCGCTACAACTAATGCACATTCAGAGACGTGAGATAATTTTCCACAACTTAAAGGTGCAAAACCATATCGGTGAAGAATAATGCGAAAATTAAAATAAGAAGGCAAACGGAATAATAAAGAAGGCAAACAGAATAATAAAGAAAGCATTACCTTGCTTGCACTTGTTACACTGTTATAGTATTACTTGTACCCTTCAGAGGAGGTGTGTTCTGACCAATTACAAGGAGGAGGTGCAACCTGCCACCAATAGATGCTAAAGAAGGAGTTGTAGCAGCTGTTTTTGAAGACCCAGGCACAGCAGCTGCAGTAGAAAGACTGTTGGGAACTGTCTGCCCTTGAGGAATGTGTACTGATCATGGAGACTGCAATAAAATACATACAGTCAAAGGCTATACGCATAGATAAAACCATGATACACTGGTCAGAAAACTGAAGAACAAAAATAGAAATAACCAATATCTGCAATAACCTGTAGTTTAGTTGCCTGAGCATTCGGCTGCTGACATAGATTCTGACCAGATTGCTACATCATATGCAACTTTTGTTGTAGTTGAGAGAATGGTTGTTGTGATGACTGAAAGCTATTAGTAAAGCTTGGGTTTGCTGAGACAGGAACTGAGCTAGCTGAGAAAGCGATTCGTGTGGAAGCTGATGCAAATGTTGCTGATGATGAAAACCAGGAGGCCCAAAGACACCTTGTTGCAAGTTTGGAGGCATAAGCTGGGGAGGGGGGGGAGGGTTTGGAGGCATCGGCCGGGGAGGGAGGCAGGATACCACAACTTAGCTTCAGTTCATCCCGCATAATGTAAACATCTTCAACCCAGCCATAAGGAGCAAAAATCTGGCATATGGAAGAGTATTATAAGTTGACACTTGATGTGACTTCTATAAACTGAAAAGATAAAGACATCAAATATAGCATATTTTTTGCAGAAAGAACTGCGCGTAAAAGCTACAACCACTGGACCCAACCAGGGCACAATTCTACATACTCTATCGTAGCTAAGAAAAGGCCATGCGATAATAGAAAGCCTTCGCGAGTCTTTCACAGAAGTTGCGGTAACTTGCTTAATTCTGCGCTGGTGAACATCCCATTTGTACACCCGAGTGATAGTTACCTTGTACAGCAGCAACTGATGATTAGCGAAGAGTTCAAATAAAATAGGATTGAGAGAGTTGGAAGTTACAGATATACCTGTGTTATCGTCACTTGGTCCCTTAAGAATTGTAGATCAGCAATACGGGCCTCAGTGCTTGCGTTAGCATTATCAAGATTTTTTTTGTAGAAGAGCACTGGCCTGCAAAAAAAATTACCTTAGAAGTTAGTATTCATTGATTTCCATTGATATCAATACTCAGTGGATTGAAATTCAGCGATAAGACAGGTGATTGTAGCTCAATACTGATATGACCAGTGTTATGAAGTTCACGATATTCAGCGAATTTAAAGGTTCAAAGAGTTATATTTATTAACCAAATCACATGGGGTGTTTCCTTGTGTGTTTGGCTAACCCAACTGTATCTGTTTCCTCAGACCAGAAACGCTTTTTCCTTTTTGCGGTTTTCCAGCTTTACTATAGTTCATCCATTCCATGCCTTCAGCTCAGTATTAATGAACACTGCCATAACAAATCACTTATATTCCCAGGTTTTCCTGAATAGGATGAAGAGAGTGTAAAGATTATCTAGCTGAAGAATTGAGCAATGTGATGCAGGGGCATTTGATTGCGATACTCTATCATTTTGGCTTCCTAAAGTTTGTCACAGTGTTAATCAACAGTTCTTCTTCTCTTCCACACAATACTGATTACGACGAACATTTGCATATCTAATTAACTTTGACGATTATACAAGATTCATTGATGATCTATAACCATCACATGGCATTAACATTTCTTTTAAAACGTTTTCCCTACGCCACAAACTAAAGCCAAGTTCTTGCAAGAATGTTTCCTCGAGGACACACTAACTTTTATGTGGCTAAGTCCAGAAGAGTGACATTTCGTCAAAAAGAACAGCTTTGTGTTTTTACCCTGTATACTGGTACTGCAGTACTACTAAATGAATATAGCACTATTATTGATATGCAAACTCTCAACAAACGAACCTCTTTACTTGTGTATTCCAGCACGATTTCAGCTATCAACCATGGACACACGGAGTCTGACTCCTTGATGCGGGCTAGCGAATTTATGCCTTCCAAAACCAAATAATCAGCTATTAGTTCCGGCAACCAGGTAGTTTATCATAATTATTTATCCGTAGTTGTTCATCTGAAACACAATTTCAGAAACTGACATATGAAAGATTTTAAGATTATGGCAGAAAATAAGCTGTGATGAGCCAGGACTAAAACAAGATGTGGTATGAGCCCAAGCCTCACTCTTAATATGTTAAGGAGTTGGTCTGGAAATTCACAATTTACCCATTGCTATTTGGGATTATAGATAAGATAACAAGAAATAATCAAATAAATAATTAAGGGACCAGGATGATGGACTTGTAGAGGCCGAGACACAAAAGCCCCTGCTTGATCAAAATAAAGGCTGGATGAGCCTGGGCTCAAGCATTAACAATCAGACCTGTTTTGCTAACTCTAAAAGAAATGATAACCAGAAGCAAGTCTACTTTAAAAAAAATTAATTCAATGCTGATGCATCAATTAAAAAGAAATTATACGCGGATAAACCAGTGTTATTGAATCCCTGAAGTAGAGATACAAAAAACTCCCTATGTTTTAGGGAAAATGATATGTTCACTTTTTTAAATTTGGTCTATGTTTAGGTTAAAATGAAAAAGTGAAAGTATCACTTTCCCTGAAACATAGGTAGTATAGACTAGCTGAAATTGTCATTAATCAAGAAGATGTGCACTAAATTTAAATCTTAATTTAATAAATCGAACAAGGGTCCATTGTGTCAAAAGCATGCAGGAAACATAAATAACGAACCTCACCACTACCCTTGTCAGCTTGCAAACTACCAACTATATCCAAACACTTCTCAAGTTCGGGAATGGTTGCCTGGTTACCAAGAGAACAAGGAATATGATCAGTTGTATGGAGAAGCCAGTTTACTACAGAATGAAGCGTTAAGATTGCTTTGAAAGTGTCGAGAGAAAACACACATCAAAATTATTAGACAAGCAGGCCTTTATTGTGCTTTTCAAGTCATTTAAAATGATGGTTTAAATCAACCGAATCACATTTCAAGTTTCAATCAGCCACTTAGCTTTCATTATGAATTAAAAGTGTCTACTGACTCTACACATATTCTGCAGCAATTCAGTAGTTGCTTTCTGAGCTACATATACTAATGTCTAGTCCGTATAAGATCTGAGATAACTGAAAGTAAGTTAAGCACCCGATGTTCCCACTGCTAAGCAAGAAGTTTCATCCTGACACCTTGTTTTTCAAACTTTTTGCTGTGTCGTACACATGCGCAAAGAGCTACAGTTCTGCTAGCTGCTAAAGTTTTATATATTGGCATTCTATAAAGATTGAGAAAATCGCAGAATAAAGAAAAGAAAGAGAATGAGAAGACACATAACTGCCTATTACAGTCTTACTTCGATGTTAGCCTGGAGATAGACATCTTATTTCCTATACACTACACCAATATATGTTCTTAACATTAACCCTAAGTCCCTTGTGTTTATATGTAGCTGTGTCAGGTACCTTGAAAGTTATCAGACACTAAATCTCGTACCCACGCCATTGTTACTTTTCACACTTCAGCATGTCGTACCAGTATCAGACACCAACATCGTATTCATAGAAAAACAATTCACAATTCATTAAGTCTTACAAAAATATTCTCAGGTGGCATCATGAATTGTATATCCACATTAAATCCTGTCAAGAGAAATCTGTTGTAATTTGTAGACTTGCACACTACCATTATCCAGCTCAGCTTATGCTTCTCAGATTATTTATCAAATCGCTGAAAGACTCAGCAGTACCCCCTGTGGTATGCATACAGAGAACTGAGGTTGGAAAGTGTCAATAAAGCCTAGACCTTAGTTCTAGGAATAAATGATCTATGGCATGGATCTAAATAAGTAGGGTAACGGTACAGTCAATAGAAAGAGTGCATATACACAAAAAGCATTACATCCAAACGAAAAAGCCACTTGAGCCGAAATACCACAAGCTGGCTTCAGTGATCTCAACTAATATCCCTTTAATCTAGGTCTGCAGGTGATCTACAGTGCAAAACGCGTCATTTGGGAAGGTTTCTATCAAGCTGAAGTACTATTCACGAAATTTACCGATTCTAATAGAATTACTACAGTAGACATTTCATATCTAGATGGTATAACCCATTATACAAGATATAATAACGGTACTCCAGGATATTCTATATTTGTCATCCTGAAGGTATTGTCTTATCGAGACCGGGGAGTGAACCCTAATGGGTTTAGAAAATTTAATGATCATCCTCATATCAAACCCAGGTCATATTCTTATACTGATCATATTAAGGCCTGGACCCATACTTTATGTGCAAAAAGGCACGCCTTCATGGGAACCTCAAAATGTTTTTACAAATATTGCCTATATGTTATGTTCCCAAAACACCTAAAAGCATTGTTGTAAACAAAAGATTTACTAAATAACTTAACACTAACTTTATCCTGTTTGAATTGAAAATATATTCAGGCCATTTTGCATCCTCACCTGATTCCCACGTATTCACGGACTCCTTTGTTCACGTTCAAATCTCGGAGGCAAGGACTTGTCCACATCCTTAATAACTCTTTGCACTCAGTTCATTACGCAGTTTTGCAAGCTAAAAAGAACAACAAATGCCAACAGCGAAGTTGGGAGGAGATCAGATGGATCGGAAGAAATAGGAATCAGATGGAAAAAACGAATCCATATAAGCAACGGCAAAGATGTACCTCAAGTACATTAAAAGAGCTCATGTTCTTGTACTTCACAGAAAAGTCATCCTTGCTCTTGAACTTCACAGGGTCGGGGAAATGAAGAAAGGCCCTGCAGTAACCATAGAAGTATAAGAAATATTTTATAGAGACATTTCATTTAATGTGTCAATTAAATTGTATGGCAGTGACAATAATAAAGTAAAGGTATTTAAAATCTTTTCTAAATACCTAACTAAACAAGCAAGAAATGTTAACAAGGTCTAGCCATTCTTATAACATGGCGGAATAAAGATCACCAATGTTCATGTGTAAGCTCCAAACTTGATTTAAGATTTTGCTAATCGAAGTGATCATAACAAATAATAACAACATCAAACAAACAAATTGAATACTTAGATTGTTATTGACATTAGTAAAACAAATTAAACTTTCAAGAAAAAAATCCATGGAAACTTAAAAGTCATCATTTCCCTAGAAATATAAACAACCTAAAAATCTTCTAAGTTAAATTTGCTGTCTCCCTCTTGATAAATATTGTACCTTGTTTCTAACCACATCTAGACATTTTGTTATAGTTTACTGTATAATTACAGGAAAGTGAGCAAACTTACGAAAATCATAAATCATACCACAAAAATAAAGCATCTATCAGTAAGTACAAATTAAGAAGAAGAAGAATCACCATAGATCTTCGACACTGTTTTGTAAAGGAGCACCAGTGATTAGTAACTTGTTCTTGGTGATAACTTCCTGGAAGACGTAAAGTTGTATTACAAAGTTACCCTAACCAACATTATAGTTTACAAAGTTGTATTACAAAGTTACAAAGTTACCCTAACCAAATTAAGTTGTATTACAAAGTTACCCTAGTCATAGAAATTTGAGGGGAGAAAACAGCATTTACCGATAGTGTTATATAAAGAGATGCTTCACTATTTTTTCAGCCTGTGTGCCTCATCAACCATAAGGTAGCTCCACTTTATCTTGGTTAGCAGAGCTTTGTCCTTCAAAACTACTTCATGTGTTGTCAATGGAGCATTGAATTTGATAATCCTGCCACTTTTGCTATTTGTGTAAAATTTGTGCTGCTCACAAACCTGCAACAAAAAAAAAAAGACTATCAATCACTTTCGACAAGCAAAAGAGATGAGAGAGATCTGGTATTTTCACTATACCATAGTGATGAAAGTCATAATACCGAAAAAGAGCTACATAATACATCTATAAACATCGAAACAACAACCGCTTTCACCCCTTTACTTGCTTGAGTTCCTTTTTCAAATTAAACTCCTAATGCCAGTTTCACACTATAGCAATACATTTAGTTCTGTAGTGGGAGAGGTAAAAATTCCATGCTAAGCTGCGAAAGTCAGACAGGGCATTCCTGGCGAAAAACTTACAATGATGTCTAAGATATATAGTTGCTTCTCACTTACCAAAGGTGAACATGATCTTGAACTACATAGTTTTTGAGATGAAATTTCTAATTTTGATACATACATCGCGATCAATATTATATAGTTGGAGACATAATTAAGCACATGCTTTGATATATATGTATTTAAAAAGCTACCAGTGGAAAAGAAACATGCACCAGACAGGCTAAGCTTCTTAAATATAATCAAATTGATGTAACGGAAACCCCCACCATCCCATTGAAAACGTACATAACATGACCCACCTCCCGAGCTAGCACGATTTCCAACGTATACAACAGCGTTCATTTCAGGAAGCCACTTCCTAAATTCTTTTGCCCAGTTAGACATAGTTGACAGCGGTACGACGACAAGAAATGGGCCACGAATTTGTGGGGCAGTCTGTGAATAGCATATAACTATTAATAAAAGAACTGAAAAATGCAATCAGGATAATAGTAGCAAAGAAAACCAAAATAAGCAGCAAACCTGTAGAAATTCCAGCATTGAGACAGACCGAACAGTTTTACCGTGCCCCATTTCATCAGCCGGAGTAACATTTGTATCATTTCTCCAACTAAGCTTCGCACAAGTCATTGTAAGCACAACAACAATAAGAGACATCAGCAAACATAGTTAAGCAAATATGCAATATTGAACTTAAAAGAAGATAAACAGCGCAAATATGCAATATTAACACGAAAACTCAACGTTTCACCCCCTCAGGCTGATGATCATAAGTTTCCGTCCTTTCAGCCAGTCAGGCCGTTCACCCAGCTTCCTAAGACTATCTAAACCAATGGGTATATTCCCAAGTCAGCAAAAGAAAATACAAGGTCAAAAACAATGTAAAAAAAAAGATATAATAACCAAACCAAAAGCTTGTTGCTAGGTTACCAACCAAAAGCTTTGTATAATCTTTTCAATTTTAAATTTCCTATTATCTTAAGTATAATATAATGTAAAAAAAGAAAATACCCTCCAGATTACATTTCTACGTATATTAGCAAAAGGCTACCCTACATTTTATTGCAATCTCCACATTCCCAGGTTTTACACTTACTCAGCATGCTGTTGCAAATTAGGACACAGGATTCTTACATGATTACAATCTATTGGTATTCAGTCTTCATGAACCCAAGGACCCCATCATCATAAAACGTTATCGATGCCAACATACACAAGGTTGAATGAGTGAATTCAAGCAACTTTTATTGACAGCAGTCCATGGTGAAGATCATCTTGGCAAACTTTTAACTCATGACTCCTTTAAACCCATGGCTGCAAGCGTACAGAACTGCTAATATCATCGAATTTCCTAACCATGGTTACATCAGTATATGGTCGAACATGGTGCTAATGAGACCTGGGCTTGTTAGCAAAAAAAATTTGACCAGGGAAAAAGGCAGTCTACTTGAAAAAAAAATTATGTTGTAGCTTCAAGTAGAATAAAAGTACTTTCACATCAGCTGAGATGTGCGACTTGTATGTTATTTATGCACATAAGCAACAGAAAGCGTAAAAGTTGAACCGGTTGTTTAGAAACTTGAACTTGAAGCGGAGAGACATAAGACAACATGAAATGTACCTCTGCTTTTTTTCCACTGGAAATCCACCATTTTCCCTTGGGCGGTCGTCGCAGCCTCCTGGCCTTGTACTCATCAACAGCATCCAGAGCAAATGCAATATCTATGTCTCTTTCCCTGAAATGACAACACATGAAGCAGGCAATGTTAAAATAGTTAGATAGACAATGCAGGAGATAAAATTACTTTACCAGTATGGGCCCACAATTTTAAATATTATGAGATCAATATAGACTATATATACCAGGTCGGTCACTTCAACATAGGATAGTCCCTGCCACTTGACCATATACTCTGGAGTCACATCATCTGAACCACTTTTGATTCCAGCAGCAAACATCCGTTCAACCTGGTATAAACTTAGATAAGAATCATAAGATGGTAACAGAACACTAGACGCCAAAAAGAAAGAGAAAACAAACCTGACTATATTGCTTGATAAAATCTAATCCATTTCCTTGCCCAGATCATGGACCTCAACCTAAATAACATAATAAATAAAAATGGACAACGACTGTGCCAAGATTTACTCGTGTCAGAAAGGAAACTGAGATAAGTAGTCAAAGTAAGTGCAAGCTCAGAATTATTGAAGTAAAATAGCATCTAAGCAACAAGGACATGATCATTACTTGAAAATAAGTTATAGAATACAAAAAGGCAAGTAAAAACCCAAACTTTATTAATGAGAATTTTAAACAAAATATAAAAGGCAAGTAAATAACCCTAACGACTTAGACATAAAGAGAACCTCAAACAAAAACTTATTGAAACTTGTAAGGAGGAGTAAAAAGAAAAACCTTATGTTTGAGAGCCCAACGATATCAGTGTTTGTAATCGTTACAGGTATTTAAATTAGTTTCTATGAAGACTGTGTGATTTGTTGGGCATCTCATTAAAACAACAAATCACACAATCTAAATACCCATTTGGCAAACACCGATACAGTTGGGAATCTCAAACGTAAGTTTTTTGCTGTAATGATTTCCACCGGCAGTTTGAATACGACGGCCCCTTCCATTTTATAAAGAATCCTGTTTCCTTCCAATCCATGCAGACTTATTACTGTTTAAAGCATCTTCAGCCATTCCCTTCAGCTGGTGCCACAGAACCCTTTCAATATAATCACTTGCTTCCCCTTTGATGTCTTACTGAGAATTATGATTCAAGAAGGTTATGCAAATTATTGAGTCAATAGGAACAAAATGAAATAAACACAAATCACAGCCTGGAAGCCATTATAAGATGAAACCTGCTAAGTAGACTCAATGAGAAGTGAAAAGTAATACCCAACAACCACGGAGCATAAAAAGTTCAAAACCCATGCAAATATTAACTGCTGCAACAATAGAGCTGTTCTATGTAGTTTCTTCACATGTTTATTGGTGATCACCACATCCTATTCTAGGTCATATTGCTACAAAAAAGTAAATTAAAACCAACAAGACAGGAGAATTACACTATTTACTAGTTAGATGCCCACAGCAATTACAGAAGGTCTCATAAATACAATAAGTTCGAAGATTCAGATACTCCTTTGCAGATGAATCCTCAGATTCCCTAAAGGTTTTCTAAAATCAGTAGAAGTATATGTTTTATTACACTGCAACACGATACAAACAAAACCCATTTGTGAAAACCTCTACAAAACTCAACATTATAATCAATTGTGACATAAAGCCACACAACAATAAATACCTAAATCAAGACACGAAGGAGAGTGAAAATAGATCAAACCTTTCTGGAAGAAATGCTGAGGAAGAAGTGACATCAAGACCTGACTGTGTTAAATCCGTTTGAACATCAAATACAAATGAAGCTCCGGGTATACCCCTTCTTCCACTAATGATGAAGACGAAGCCATTGAAGAAGCTTTAGAGAAAGACAAAGCGACTGGGAGACAACGAAAGGAATGAGCTAGGTATATGTGAGCGTAATGGGCCTATGTTGGGCCTGGGTTACTTCTATATGCTCTTGCCTCTTGGTTACTTAGCTCAATTGCTCATGTTCTTGCAAATGTCTTTTTTTTCTTTTTTAGTGGTACAGTAGATAAGGATCTTCATATGAAATTTTGAGTTTCTACTTGTGGTTCACCAAAATAGGTTAAAAGTTCTTTGAAATTTGGGTATATAGAGAACTTGTATAGATACTTAGAACATGTCTTAGTTAGTGAGTAGGTTACAAATTTTATTTTTTTTGAAATTTTATTATTTTATTCTTCTAACGTACTCCCTTCGTTTCTGGAAAAGAGAATACTTTCACTTTTTCAATTTGGCCTATTTTTAGGTTAAAATGAAAAAGTGAAAGTATCTCTTTTCAAAAAAACAGAGGGAGTATTTTTCAGCACATAATAGGGTTTTTAAATGTATGAAAAATTTATTTGATAGGTAAGTTACTCCACCGGAAAGAAAGTTGGTCTGAATTAGTGGATAACAATGCTGCCTCAATTTGACATGTTGATTTTTGTGAAAAGATTTATGTCACATTTTCGAAACACGTGAACCGAAAGTTAAGGGTATTATTTTGATTATTTCTAAGATATTTAGATTTTGGGTCCCAAATTTGTGACCAGTGTTGAGTTTAAGTACTACAAAAAATTTAAGTAGGAAATACCATTAGGTCCTAGGAATAATATATTAGAGAGAGTCTAGTCCAGTTGACTCAGTCATGTGTCTGTTTGGTCCTATTTGGGAAAATATATTATAGTTTGGTCCTAGAAATTATGGTTTGGTCTAGGGTGATGTCATGGATGATGTAATTTCATTGTGTGGTGGCAGAAATACCCTTTTGGGACCACATATATAGACTAAAACCCTAGAAAATATCTTTATTTTCAGATTTACTTTCTCTCTCCACATGTTTTCAGATCTAGTTTTTTTTCTCTTTTTCTTTTTTCTTTTTCTTTCTGCTACTGTTTTTGTTGTTGTTGTTGATGATGAAGAAGAAGAAGAAGAAGAAGAAGAAGAAGAAGAAGAAGAAGAAGAAGAAGAAAGAAAAGATGACGACGATTTTTCATGGATATGTTCTTTGTTTTTGATGTCGTTATTGATGAAGAAGAAGAAGAAGATGAAGAAAGACGATGAAGATGATGATTTGAATGTTGAAGATGAAGAAAGACGATGAAGACGATGAAGATGATGATGATGAAGATGAAGAAAGATGATGATTTGAGATGATGAAGATGAAGATGAAGATGATAATTTGAGAGGAAAAGAAAGACGATGACGATAAAGACGATGAAGAAAAGAAAGACGATGAAGATGATGATGATTTGTCTTTGGTGTTTGAATGTTTTTTTTTTTTTTTTGATTTTTTAGCTTTTTGTATGGACTTCATTCCGGGAATGAAGTCTGCATTTTAGCTTTTTGTATGGACTTCATTCCAGGAATGAAGTCTGTTTTTTTAGCTTTTTGTATGGACTTCATTCCTGGGAATGAAGTTTGTTTTTTAGCTTTTTGTATGGACTTCATTCCTGGGAATGAAGTCTGTTTTTTTAGCACGGAAGAACACCTACAAAAAAAAAAATTAACATGGAAGGGTATTTTTGTCTATTTAAATATTTTAAAATAATTATGGACCAAACAGTAAAGGCGTTTGACCAAAGGACTAAACAGACATGGGCCCACCTAAAAAAGGACCAAACTATATTTTTCCCAAAATTTAATCAATGTTTGGATCCCATAACTTGAATTGGACGTCTTGACAGTTAGAAAAACTAGTTAAATAAGGAACCATTTACGGGCAAAACGACCTAGTGGTTTTCTGGTAAACAATGGTGGAGAAGGCAAGTGCTTGATGAAACAGATGCTCGATGAAGCAAATCGTCTTAACCTTTAAACGAATGTACTGCACGTGGGTACTTTGAGTTCGAGAGACTGATTTGTAGGACCCTGGCCTAAACCAAGACAATGGTCGTCCTAACTTCAATTCAGTCACAAGAGGAGGAGAAGGGTCGGTCTGTGGGGAGGGAAGCTGTGATTTTGTGGAGACCAATGGAGATTGATCCGTTGGTGAAGTGATGTGTTGAACTGCTTTGAAGATGATTTTATGTGTAGACTAGAGAAATTTAGTGAAAGTGTTTGATAATTTGACTGTCGTGGGTTTGCTTACGTTGAGTCTTGTTAGTCTTTCTTATCAAATCATAGATTCAGAAACCTATTTATTGTAGCACTCAATCTCTTGTAAGTGGTGGCAGTTGAAGAAAGTGAAAGAATGGTAAGTGGGAGAACGTGCCATAAAAGACTTCCACTTCGCGTGGAAGACTTGGTTGATCGACCATATATTATTCCATTTTCTCCTTTAACTGCCAGCATGCCTTACCATAACTCTCATCGTGGATGTGCCTTACATCACACGTGTTGTAGGCCGCCAGACCAAAACCCTAGTGATATCCCCCCATGTGACATGAATTGATGTCTCATGTGAAAGTCTGCTTTGCAGACGAATTTAATGTGGTTAATCTCTGACCTAATACTATGAGCCTTAACTATGAACTGAACAAACAAAGATCAAGGTTATGGTAGATGAAGCATGGAGTGTTGGAACAACGACATGCTCTGTAGATGTTGAATTAGGGCATGACACATCATTATGTTAGTTGAAGCATTAATAATAGTCGAATGACTTGGATATATGGTTGGATGAGATTGCCAGATCGATCATAAACCATTATGTTGGTGCACTGGGCACTTATGAAAATCATCAATGTTGAATGATCATCGAAGGTCTTTCTCGATCCATGTGTCGTGAGCCAGTCGAATGACGAGAAGAGATTATAATATTAAAAAATAATAATCGACTGATGAACCAAATGTTGGTCAATGAACCAATGAAATACTGTGGCTGGATCAGTATGGAATTCTCGAAAATTTATAGATGAATCAACATGAGAAATACAGCTACTCAAATATTTATAGCTGAATCAATATGAAGAACGTTGCTCTATAAAGCAATTAAATATTGATAGTCGAATCAATATTGCCAAAGGTGACGGTTCTGAACCTTGTTGGCCGTGACCCACATTTCTAACTAGAGCAATTAGGGTTATCGACAGATAGAGTTATAGGGAAAGTACTGCTAGTCATAGAAATACTGCTAGGTCAATGAATAATTGTTAGAAAGACTAAATAAAACATTAATTAAAAATAATGATAGCTGGATCGAAAATTATTTAATTAATTTAAAATATTGATTACTGGATCAATATTAAAATATTGGTGTTTGAACTTGTTCAGAATTATGCTAGACATAGCATTAGGTTCGAAAACCCTAATTTTGATCAATGGATGATCAACTGAGAACCAACCAATGGATGATAGAGAGACCAGCTACATGAGGTGATGGAATGACCATGTAGTGTCCATATGCTTGACTGAGTATTCACCAAACTCCTTTGCGGCAGAAATTGGTGAAAGGATGCTTAATTATTGTTTAATCGGTATTAAAATAGAGCTTGGCGAGCAAGGTAGTAAAACCTAATTATGGAGAGAGAGGTGGGACCAACCAAAGAGGTATGGAACAGGCCCTCAGTGGTCTTCGGACCATTCTGATGGTGAGTGGATCATCTTCCCAGTTGTTGGAGAGAGTTTGAACCAAATATGGACTTTGGATGACTAATTAGTCAAAATCATCAAAGGAGGTGGAACCGACTTTTGCAAGCCAAAGGGACGACCATGACCGGCCATGGTGGCATGCCTGTGTCGTCATGCTATCTTCGGACCAATCTTGAGAATTTCGATTTTTTCTGATGATTCATCGAGCATTATTTCATCCTTCTATGAAGAATCTGAGTTTAACTGAAACTCTTAATCTTGGTTGAAAGACGAACCATTAAAAATATTAAAATAATATCATTTTAACATTTCTCATGGTAGAAAGACATGATAGTTATGGGACCACATGCTTTGCTAACCATATGGTCCATGGAGCAAGATTTGAAAAGATATAGAAATAGTGAGTTTTGATCAAAAGTGGAAAGTCCTCGAAAGAGGAAACCCTAATAATAATAAAATAATAAAGAAAACTAAAAGAAGGGGACATACCATGATGGCCGTCCATAGTGACGAGCCATGGTGGTCGGTCCCACCAAAAATCCTTTTTTATATTATTTTATTATTTTCTCTCACTTTTCCTTCTCTGATCAAACTTCCATATCCTTGTTCTTCCATGTTTTGAATACTCTTTTGAGCATTATTATTAAAGACACCCGTGCCTTTTCCTCGAAGCTTACTCGGGCGTCCCATATGCCCTAAAGGTAAATATTCACTACTGTTCCATGGAATTCAGCTGAGAAAAGCCATAGATCATGATGACTAAGTGAACATTAGGGTATGTTTAGGAATTCAACCGATGAACATTGCGACTGGAATTAATTAGTGGCTCTATACTAGCATGCAATATGTCTAGGATCGGATGTGATCAACATCATATTTATTCTCTGGATCAGACACCAGAGATGAATTCCAAATTCAAAGAGACACTAAGTCTATCAGCTTAATCATGAAATATATGGAACATTGAAAGCTTTTGCCTCAGAAAGCCTAATGTCTGCAATATATATTATTACTTTCATAAAGTTATAGAACTGCAATTCGCTTCTCTTGCGGAAGGTGAAGACACAAATTTCTTATGATTCCGAAAATGATCAAAGATGCATAATTTTTGATGTGATTTTACAGATATGACCTTTGTCAAAATCCACCATCTACATGAACTAAAGCTAAGTTTTTGCTTAATTACTAACTAAGTCATTTTATTTCAGTTAGAAATGTGTAGGGTTAAGAACTACCCATGAAATAACGGATGAGATTATTTTTTTTCTCCGTTCTTCCATATAACAAAACTCATGAACATCACCATTTCCATTGTTCACTGTCGAAATATCAATAAGCAAATACAAGAAAATTTCTCTCAACAAAATAAAAAATAAATACTTTTATATATGCGTCTTTAATTGACCTTAATGCCCAAAATGAAGTCAGCCTTTTTCAGTTCTTGATAATGGTAATCAATATCTTGTTAAATCAAAATAAAAAAGAGCTAATTATAATATTTTTCTAATGAATTTGATTATTAGTAAATATTATTTACAATTTTGATGTATGGGTTCGTATGGATTTAATTGGTTTTAACCCGATTATAAAATTAAGGGTGTTTCTATGATTATTTAGATTTGTAAGAGAATGAAGGTTTGGATTCCCTGTAACTGACCAATTATCTTCAACTAATTTCAAAGAATTTGGATGAGTTAACCGCGTCTTCTTCTGAAATCTTTGAGAAGTATTGCTTAGTTTAGGAATATTTGCACAACACCCTAATAAATAAGAATGATCAGAGGCTATTCTAATCCCCAGCTTATACCCCCAATCACCATATAATTGAAGTCATTGCAAAACTAAAAAACTACTCTATCAAAATTGCATAATATCCTTTTAAGAGCATGTACATAAGTTCACAATTATCTAAACAACTACCCAAATCCAACATAGAACTTCTTAGAGGGCTACTTTCATCCCTCTTTTCTCCATGAGATAAAAAAACATTGAAATCTCCTAAAACAATCCATGGTAACTTTGGATCACTAATGATTTTCATTTCCGACAAAAGAAATCTCTTGTGGATCGCATCCACTTGAGCATGGTCACCTGAGACTAAAACATCTCTTATACTCACAATAATCATTTTGACTGGATATCGATATAACTGAAGGAATTGGGAGTGAACTATTCCAGAACAACCACATATTTCTTTTCTTATTTGACACAGAATTGTAAATAACCATATTTTGCATACCCAATAGATTTATACTACTAGATTTCTTATCTTGTTCACTGTAGATTCTTGATCATTCAAGAAATATGGCCTCAACATAGTATGGTACCTAAATTCCTTTGAGTTTAGATTTTGATCCTCCACTAAATTGTTTAGAGCAGCCACATCAGAAGAAGAATCATCCAAGGCCCCTTATATTCCAAAATAAGACCTTAATTGATAAAGATGACCCCCCCCCCTCCGAACTTTTTTCCTAAATTGATATTTCTTAACAAAGGTATAACGCCAATATTTTTATCAATCCCCCTATCAGTAGTCTAGTTATCCATTTCTACAATTTTATTTTATGAAGTAGGTTGTACCTATGTATGAGAGACAATACCAGTTTCACCGAAAGAAACAACATTATTACTACCAGCACAATTTTCTATCATTTTTAGTACTTCAACAGTTTCTATAACTTTATATTCTTCATCATCCATACTTGAATTCGAGTCCATTTCCCCATCTTTTGTGATAGCACCAAACCTTGCACTTAAAGGAATTAAAGAACTACCAATACCCATTTGTTTGAGGGTGAAAATAGTTTCTGTGATTTTGGTAATTTTGTGTGTGTGTAGGTGAAACGAATCTAAACCCTAAACAATGTCTTGCACGGGAGTGCTTTTGATTCGAGAGATCATCTATACAATCCTGGCCTAAACCAAGAAATGGTCGTTCCAGGCTTGCTTCGGTCACAAAGTGAAAGAGAAGGGTTGGTCTTAGGGAGGAGCGAAGAAAGTGTTGAGACCGAGAATAGTTGATTACGGGAAGTGTGGGCGTTTTGTGACTTGTATCGGAAAGTTGAACTGGCTAATTTGGATGAAAAAGTTATCGGATGATTTCGGATGTTGTATTGTTCTCCCGACCAAAACTTGTCCTTTGGTGGAAATAGGTGAGACCTATTTATACAAGTCATAGTGAAACGTACCTCGGTCTCGTAGGAAGTGGAAACGATTGAGTGGTGGAAGAAAAGAGTAACGTGTAAGCTGTTAGACGTTATGCTTCCATGATGAGGAAGTGAATTCGTGTAACCATGGTCATTACGCTTCCATGATGAAGCGAAATGAATTGTTTACACCGTTACTTTTCACCAACACTAATTATCCCACTTCATGACACTTTCTTGTAATGGGCGCATTGCACGCCGCACGCTGTAAACCGCCAGACCAATACTCTGATGAGCATCTCCTAGTTTATGACATATTTTGATGTCTCGAGTGTTTTCATGGAAAAAATGTAGCATTTTTCTACGTGTGGTAAGTTAAAATCAAGAGGCTTGCCGCAGGTAAATATCATGTGATGCTAGGCTCGTTTTGGCTAGTCGCCTAAAACTTGTCACAAGCTTACCGGTTTGGTGGCGAACTTCGATGGCCGAGATCACATGTTATGAATAAGGGTAGCCGTTGATTGTGGCTACCTTGTGTTGGCACCTAACAATGGTGCAGTGGCATTGCGGCATGACTTGTGCATGCCGGTGGTGCAAGTGGTGCCTGGCGTAGCCATGGTCGTTGGGTTTAGGCGGTTGGTCGCCTAAGAGTTGCCACAAGTCCATCATTTCGGTAGCGAACTTGAATGGCCGAGATTGCATCTCATGAAGAAGGATGGCCATTGATTATGGCCACATTTTGTTGTACAGCAAAGTGGCGTCAGCCATATGCTAATGGCATGCCAATGGCGTAGCCATGTCATAGCGGCATGCCATGGCTACGGTATGCCTGTGATGTTGCGATATGGCCAAAGCTAAAAATTGGCTCCGTGGCCAAAGTTAGGGTTTGGCACCATGGAAGAATTCGTCGTGGAAGAATTAGGGCTTGGAGTGGCCAAGTGCAGTGGAATAATTCTCAGGTGGAACAATTAGGGCTTGGCGTGGCCAAGGTGCCGTGGAAGAATTAGGGCTTGGCATGGCCAAGGCTTGGTTTTGGCGCCGTGCAAGAATTAGGGCTTGGCGTGGCCAAGGCTTGGTTTTGGCGTCGTGGAAGAATTAGGGCTTGGCGTGGCCAAGGCTTGGTTTTGGCGTCGTGGATTCGGACCCACATGTGGCATGGCAACATTGGCCTTGTTGCCACGCTAATCCCATTGCTCCGGGAAACGCCATTTGGCTTTGGTAATGTGTGTGGGAATTAGGGTTTGGCATGTCGAAACCCTAATTAGTGCACGTGGCATGCGGCTGCAGCATGGCGCTATTTTTGTGAAAACGGCGACATGGATATGCCAAAGGAACTATGGCAAGGCCATAGTGTGGAAACGTCCATAGAAGTAGGAATTGCCGTGGGTGGCTATTTATGGCAGGTTTCCACGAAGTGGCATGTTTGCGAGGTAGCATGTTGCGAAGTTGGCGTGTTGCGAAGTTGTCGCGGTAGAGTGGCATGTTTGCATGATACCGCGGTAGAGTGGCATGTTGGCATGCCGACTAATATGTTGTTGTGGTAGGGCGCGTTTGGCTTGTCAGTTTAGCAAGGTAGCGGGGCAAGGTGTGTTTGGCCTTTAACGTATGGTGAAAAGTTTAAGCAACTTGATTGGCCACAAAAGGGGGTCGGCCAAACACAAGGCGCGACCACACTTCTGCTGAGAGTGTGACGAATTTGGCGCGTTCTGATTGGTCGATTAGAAGTGAGGCCGGAAAGCATGGGCCCAGCCACAACTTGTGTGCGTGTGGCGAGTTTAAAGCGACATGATTGGTCGAGAGAAATAGGGTCGGGGCGTGGATAATGGCGCTAGCTGGCCTAAGGCATAGCCACGCCTCTCTTTGCTGCTGCGGCTCCCTGTTTTCTTATTCAGGGCGAGGTTCTGCACCTGCTAATCCATGGCGTATTAATTACTTAGGCTTAATTTTGACAAGCAAGGTCAGGTACATTGCGCGAGGCGAAAAACCCTAACTTATGTAAGTTAGTCAGGACGATTGATTGAGTTCTATGTGTTGACACGAGTTCTTTTAAGTTCATTGCCGAGAGCAACATGCTTTTACGATTCGAATACCTTATGCAAAGACCTTATCCTTGATACTTGGAGATTCGTGCTACTCTACTGCGAGTGAAATCAAATCGTCATGCCATATCAACATTAAGGGTTCAGCCGGAGAGCATAGCATAGAAAGCATTCAAAGAAACTTATATTAAGTGAATATACGCGAGGCGCCGAAATTTACATAACATATGGAATTCTCCAGTCTGGATAAATTTTATGTAGGTATATTGAGCGTCTCAATAAATATTCCAGTGGAGAGGTTAGCACACGTGGCTCTGTTTCCTTGCAGAGTGACGTCACATCAGATGCAAGGTTTTACGATTTTAACCCTAAGCTAAAAATCACCATCAACATTAAGTCCCTTGCTTAGCTCGGAACAGTGGCATTGTTGCGGGGTAAGCATGAGATGGTGACATATGAGGATAAGATCGAAACAACAAGTCATGAGGAGATTTTCAGAGAGATTTGGCTAACCTTTGTCAGAAGGCACGAAGAATCTGGGATCCTTGCATCGACGGTTTTGCATAAATTTGGTTTGGCCATGGGGTGCTGGCCTCAGCACTGGAACTTTGGCTACTAATTGGCAGAGGTGGTACTGCAACTTGGTCCGCGGAGCGGCGAATGTTGCTAGCCGGCTAGGTTACATAATGCATGGAGATGGCGCGGTCTTGAACGGCGAAGATGGTGCTTCCTTGACTGGTGGAGATGGCGATGCGTTGAACGGTCAAGATGGCGCTGCTTTGAACGGCTGCGGAAAGGTGGATGGCGTGGATAGCTTGGAAGGGTCGATGGAGAGGCTAGCTTGGAAGAGACGATGGTGAGGCTAGCTTGGAAGGGCCAATGGCATGACTATCTTGGAAGGGCCAATGGCGTGGCTCGCTTGGAAAGGCCAATGGAGCGTTGGCTTGGGACGCGGAGATGATGGCGCTGGTTAGGGCTCGGCTGTAACGTGGAGATGGCGTTGGCTAGGAGCGGACTCTTGGGGCTTGAACGCGGACTGTTGGTGTTGGCGTGGAGCGGTAGAGATGGTCATTTGGGAGCGAACTGTTTGGCATTGTCTTGGACGCGGACTGGTGGCGCCATGGAGTGTTGCCTTCGCGGTCCCGGTTGCCTTTTCCCGTGCATAGCTTAAACGAGAAACCTTCCTCCACTCTAATTCCAAAAGTGATGTGCTTATAAAAGGAAACCTTCTTCCACCCAAACTCCAAATTAATATGTATATAAAAGGGGTCGCACATCTTTTATTTTATTTTTTGTAATATTGGCTTTGTTTTCAAGTCTCCGCGTTAGCAGCAAAGCAGAGGAGTTGGCGAGCGTACTCTAGGTATGTGCTCCAACATTTCTCCTCCATTTTTTTTATTTTTTTTTTGTTGGTGTAAACCCTAGACATAGACACATCCTCCATAAACCCATAGAAATACTTTTGTATGAATGATTTTTCTGTTCTAGCAGTATCGTAGTAATATTAGCCGTCACATTAATAGTAAAGAGGCCAATTATTATACAAAGTAGGCGCGCATGGATGGGTTGCTGCCATTAGTTCTTCTCCTGTGAAAACCTAGCTTTTAGGGTTTGCTTTTCCTCTCATGTCCGTGTGCACCATTTCGTGGCCATGCGTGACTTGGCCGAGGTCATACTTTCCTGACTTCACATGTTCCCAGCGGCATTATCTAGTTTCGGCCAAAGGTGTACTCTCGCGATGTCACGTGTATCTCGTTGAGTAGACATCAGTCCCCATTCCCCTTTAGCCGTGAGTGCCATGACATGTGGCCAAAGGAGAAATTTCCGTAGCAAATGTGTTGTTGACTCTTGATTGTGGTTATTTTTGATAAAATCTTCATTTATGCTTTTCTTCAATGTAGTAATTTTTTGCTTTGCTTCGTTGTAGTTACTTCAAAAGCATAAGGAATTTTGTTAAGATGTCACACTGAAAGTAGTTCCGTATTTGCGTTGAGAAGTTTCAACAACTCCAAACCGAACACAGAGATGATGATTTCTTTACGAAGTGCCTTTGCACGAATACAAGGACCCAACCCAAATTCGTGGTAACTCTTCCGAATGATTTTGAGAATGATGGAGAAGTTGATCGGTCACTCCGAGGCGCATAATGAGGTTTTGCCTTGAGAATAAAGAGTATCCAGCTTCTCCCAAAGGTTTCAAAATCTGTCATAGTCCATTGCGCTCTTATGATAAGTGGATGAAATTTATGATGGGCCGCGACCACGTAAAGTCCAACTTAACTGAGGCGCAAATCATGCATGATGTCATGGCATCTGCGGCACTTCAAATCAGAAAAGATATTGCAGGCTTGATTACTTTCATCTCCATATGGTGCCCGGGAACTCACACGGCTATATGTAGATGGGGTGAGATGACTATTTCTTTGGAAAGCGTAGCCGTTCTGTTGAGTCTTCCAATAATTGGGAAACTTGATGTTGTCTCGTCTGAGGAAGAAGAAAAAATGCACGCCGCTTTAGTCACGAAAGCAGCGGAATATGTTCGAAAGAATGAGGAAAGGTGTTTCTATAACTGGTGGGT
This sequence comes from Papaver armeniacum, assembly GCA_023531295.1. Lineage (NCBI taxonomy): Eukaryota > Viridiplantae > Streptophyta > Magnoliopsida > Ranunculales > Papaveraceae > Papaver > Papaver armeniacum. Next base: position 289,078 of record JAJJWW010010439.1, read on the forward strand.
GTCTGAGTGGTTCCCTGATGAGCTGGAGTCGGATCAAGTGCTGGATGATTCACTCCATATTGCTGCATTTTTAATTTTGTGGCTATCCAGAGATGTTTTCGGTGATGGCTCTAGTAAGAAGGAGATAAGACATAAGCTCGTCAAATTTGCTATCAAACTAGCGAAAGGCATTGCTCTTCCCATCGGTAGTTTGTTTCTTGGCTCTTTGTACACTTATCTAGATCACTTAGTAGCAGACATGTACGTCTCTAATGGATATATGAAACTGGACTCGTATATCCACGTCGCCTTTCTTCAAGCGTGGTTGTGGGAGCATTTCAAAAATTACGCTCCTAACCCGAGAACCTTGTTTCCTGATGCATATGGCGGTTCTAGGATACTTCGTTGGTTGGAGAGGCGTCCAAGACCTGGCGCAAAGCTCATTGATTTTCTTGACAATTCGCATGCAGTTAACCTTCGTCCTTGGGCCCCGACCCATGCCTCCATAGTTCAACCACACACTTTTGCTTCCGCACCAAAAGTGATATTACATTCACCGACGGGAATATGAGCATTGGAGAAACCGTGTTCTTGCAAAGTTTGCATATCCGGGTACGTGCCATCTTTTTCGAGAGGATCTTAGGGAGTAGTCTCTTCAACATTGACAGGTCTTTCGACATATGGGCTTTGACCAGGGAGTCCCATTCTGTCGCCCGCTAATGACTCCCGAGATGAATCGTTACCCGCTATTCTTGATTACATCGTATTTGTACCGGATAAAAGTCTTCCCTTCTTGCTCCCAGAACGAAAACCTGTGACGACTCCCAAATATAATATCTTCTGGCAAGCTGAGTTCCTCACCATTCATTAGTTCGTGCAGAATGTTGTGAAAAATCCGCGTGGTAAACCTTCCTCTGCGGTTCTAGCGAAGCATAAATTGTTGAAAGAGCTTCCTTCGGGCAAGCGAAAATCCTTTAGATTGGATGCAGACAGTCTCCAGAAAAAGGATCAAAGGTCGAAAAACCGTGCAGGTGGCTTCCAATCGGATTCGACGGCTCTTGTGACTTTCAGTTCTTTCAACACGCAGGTGTGTATGATTCCCTCACTGACTTGGCTGAATAAGTTTTCCATTTTGCAACTGACTCGTTTTTCTTTGACTCAGGGGCTTGGTAACTCGAATATCTTTGCCAGACTTGCCCACGGCCAAAAAATGGCGCCTCTTGAGAAAGGAGGCAACGAGACGGAATCTCTTGAAGAAGAATCCGAAGAGGAAGAAAGATCGAGATCCGGTGATGAGAGGAGCACTTATGAATATAACAACGAGTCTTCTTCCAGTGGACCCACAAATGATTCGGTGAGTTTTCCACACTTTTCTCTTGAATTATTTATTTATACCGGATAAATGATTAATTGGTGATATTTACAGGAAGATCTTGCTTAGAAAATAACTACGAGATGGAGATCCACGGCAATGAAGGTGTAACAGTATCTCCAGTTATGGAAACCGTACATGTTAGCAACCCGGAGATAGAAACTGATCGTCGTGAAGACGCTGTTGTTCTTCGGATAATAAAAAACGCCCCCACTATTGTGGGCGCGATTGTAGCCAAAGAATCCTTGCTGGTCGCGGAATCGATTGCAGGCACCACTTTTGACCCTTCATTCTTTATTCCTCATGAAGATCACATGTTGATTGGAGGCTTCGGTGTGGTCAAAGCGTGAGGAGTTGTATACCAAAGCATATGGGAGAGATATGGACACATCGCAACAATCAAGAAGATCACTAGCATTGCGGTTCGCGTTGGTTAAGTGGGTGGAAGAAATATTATCTTCAATTCGTGATATGTGCAAGGTGATTTGGTCACATCGTTTACGGAGATGTAATCTCAAACCGGGAGTTCCACACGGATATGTGTGTAAACTTTGAGTTTAACGCTTCACAGTTACGTGAGGATTTTCAAGATCCAAGATTGCAGTGAAGCGGTTGATGGTCCTTAGCGGATTTAATTAATCAACAGGAGGTAGAAGTCGAGAAGTTGTCCCAGGAATTGAAGCTAAAGCAGGCAGCTCTTCAAAGTATGAAGGACATTTTCTCCAAGAAGAACGAGCCGTTGTTAGGCAACTTTCCTTGAATACTTTTATTTTCTAAACTTCTTTTCTTAGGTTTTTTTTTTTGAAAAGAAAAAGAAACGCCTAGTTTATGGTATGGTTTTCTGGTTTTTGGATTAATGATTGCTTTTTATAAGAGTTTTTGGATTATTTTTAGAGTAATGGTTTTTTGATCAATTGATATGTCAAAATCTGAATTACGAATATAAGTAGCAAAATCATTCAGGACCGTGAACGTTGCATGAGAAAGGAAGAGATATGAAATCTTGGGATGATTGGGTCATCCACTTCCATGATAAATATGAAAATCCAAACAATAAGTCGTGTAAACATCATCTGGAAAACTTACTCGCTTTAGGGTCTTTCACCAGAACAGAGTCTTCAGGTAGTAAATTCGAGTCTTTACGTAACGCCCTTATTTCCACGAGAATTCCCCGGTCGTTCTTTATTGTCGGTGGAACATCTTTATGTCGATCCGTAGTAAGATGGAGAATCTCTAGTCCCCAAACGCAATTCTCCTGAAACCCCTCTTTTCTTGGACGATGTGCTTCAAAGTATGGCATTCGATGGTAGTATGATGGGAATGAGAGTTGAATTCGTAACCGAGAGATTAATCTCCCACCGTGGTCGCCAATTTTTTGAGGGTGAAAATCGTTTCTGCTGATTTTGGTAATTTTGGGTGTGTGTAGGTGAGAAACGAATCTAAACCCTAAACAATGTACTGCACGGGAGTACTTTTGATTCGAGAGATCAATCTGTACAATCCTGGCCTAAACTAAGAAATGGTCATTCTAGGCTTGCTTTGGTCACAAAGTGAAGGAGAAGGGTTGGTCTTAGGGAGGAAGAGAAGAAAGTGTTGAGACAGAATAGTTGATTACGTAAGTGTGGGCGTTTTGTGACTTGTATCGAAATTTGGCAAGCTGAAATTTGGATGAAAAAGCTATCAAATGATTTTTGGATGTTGTATTGTTCTCGACCAAAACTTTTTGTCATTTGGTGGAAATAGGTGAGACATATTATACAAGTCATAGTGAAACGTACCCTAGTATCGTAGGAAGTGGAAACGATTGAGTGGTGGAAGAAAAGAGTAACATGTAACTGTTAGACGTTATGTTTCCATGATGGGGGAAGTGAATTCGTGTAACCGCCAGTCATTACGCTTCCATGATGAAGGAAATGAATTGTTTACACCGTTACTTTTCACCACCACTAATTATCCCACTTCATGAAACTTTCTTGTAATGGGCGCATTGCACCCCGCGTGTTGTAAACCGCCATACCAATACCCTGATGAGCATCCCCCAGTTTATGACATATTTTGATGTCTCGAGTGTTTTCGTGGAAAACATGTAGCACTTTGCTACGTGTGGCAAGTTAAAATCGAGTGGCTTGCCGCGGGTAAATAGCATGTGATGGACTTGTGGCAACTCTTAGGCGAACTTCGATGGCCGAGATCGCATGTTATGAATAAGGGTAGTCGTTGATTGTGGCTACCTTATGTTGGAGCCCGACAATGGCGCAGTGGCATTGCGGCATGACTTGTGCATTCCAGTGGCACGATGGTGCAAGTGGCGCCTGGCGTAGCCATGGTCGTTAGGTGTAGGCGGTTGGTCGCCTAAGAGTTGCCACAAGTCCATCAGTTTGGTAACGAACTTGGATGGCTGAGATTGCATCTCATGAAGAAGGATTTCCATTGATTATGGACACATCTTGTTGTATAACGAAGAGGCGTCAACCATATGCTAATGGAATGCCAGTGGCGTAGCCATGGCATAGCCGTGGCATAGCAGTATGCCGGTGATGTTGCGGTATGGCCAAAGCTAAAAATTGTCTCCGTGGCCAAAGTTAGGGTTTGGCGCCGTGAAAGAATTAGGTTTGGCGTGGCCAAGGTGTCGTGGAAGGATTATGGCTTGGCGTGGCCAAGGCTTGGTTTTGGCGCCGTGGAAAAATTAGAGCTTGGCGTGGCCAAGGCTTGGTTTTGGCGCCGTGGATTCGGACCCACATGTGGTGTGGCAATATTGTCCCTGTTGCCACGCCAATCCCATTGCTCCGGGAAACACTATTTGGCTTTGGTAGTGTTTGTGGGAATTAGGGTTTGGCATGTCGAAACCCTAATTAGTGCACGTGGCATGCGGCTGCGACATGGCGCTACTTTTTGTGCAAACGGCGCCATGGCTATGCCAAAGGAACTATGGCAAGGCCATAGTGTGGAAACGGACATAGGAGTAGGAATTGTTGTGGGTGGCTATTTATGGCAGGTTGCCACGAAGTGGCATGTTTGCGAGGTATCATGTTGCAAAGTTGCCGCGTTAGAGTGGCATGTTGGCATGCTACCACGGTAGAGTGGCATGTTGGCATGCCGACCAATATGTTGTTGTGGTAGGGCGCGTTTGGCTTGTTAGTTTAGCAAGGTGGCGCAACAGGGTGTGTTTGGCATTTAACGTATGGTGGCAAGTTTAGAGCAACTTGATTGGCCACAAAAGGGGGCCGTCCAAACACAAGGCGCGACCACACTTCAGGTGAGAGTATAGCGGCTTTGGCGCGTTCTGATTGGTCGATTAGAAGTGGGGCCGGCAAGCATGGGCCCAGCCACAACTTGTGTGCGTGTGGCAAGTTTATAGCTACCAAATTGGTCGAGAGAAATAGGGTCGGGGCGTGGCTGATGGCGCTAGCTGTCCTAAGGCATAGCCACGCCTCTCTTTGCTATTACGGCTCCCTGTTTTCTTATTCTTGGCAAGGGTATGCACCTGCTAATCCATGGCAGATTAATTACTTAGGCTAAATTTTGACAAACAAGGTCTAGTACATTCCGCAAGGCGCGAAACCCTAACTTTTGTAAGTTAGTCAGGACTATTGATTGATTTCTATGTGTTGACACAGAGTTCTTTTAAGTTCATTGCCAGAGAGCAGTATGCTTTTCTGATTCGAATACCTTATGCAAAGACCTTATCCTTGATACTTGGAGATTCATGCTACTCTGCTGCGTGTGAACACAAATCGTCATGCCATATCAACGTTAAGGGTTCAGCGGGAGAACATAGCATAGAAGGCATTCAGAGGAACTTATATTAAGTGAATATACGCGAGGCGCCGAAATTTACATAACATATGGGATTCTCCAGTCTGGATAAATTTCATGTAAGTATATTGAGCGGCTCAATAAATATGCCAGTGGAGAGGTTAGCACACGTGGATCTATTTCCTTGCAGAGTGACGTCACATCAGATGAAAGGTTTTATGATTTTAACCTTAAGCTAAAAACCACCATCAACACCATTGTATGGACATTTTGAACAGGGGTGAAAAAGAGGGGGTCTAACAACCTCACATAATATTTCGCTAAGCAATCTGTATGGACTAAGTCCAACATACTTTTCAAGAGAATCAACTAGACAGTCAGACTCAATCTTAAGAAAAGTATATCAAAGAGTTATATCTCAATTTCTCGATTCAATACTTACTCAAGCAAATAGAAATCTGCGAGTCTAATTGAATACAAGAGAAATTAACTTGAACGGTACCAAAGACCAATGTTCAAGGATCAATCAATTTCAATCAACAACCAAAGGTCGGATTTCCCAATTGATTGATTCAACACACGACTAGTAATATTTCAATTATATAACAAAATATAATGCGGAAAAGAAATAACACAGACACCAGAAGTTTGGTTAACGAGGAAACCGCAAATGCAGAAAAATCTCGGGACCTAGTCCATATTGAATACACACTGTATTAAGCCGCTACATACACTAGTCTACTACAAACTAACTTCGGTCTGGACTGTAGTTGAACCCCAATCAATCTCACACTGATCCAATTTATAGTTGCGCTCCTTGCGTCTCTGATCCCAATAGGATACTATGCACTTGATTCCCTTAGCTGATCTCACCCATGACTAAGAGTTGCTACGACCCAAAGTCAAAGACTTTAAAAAACAAATCTGTATCACACAGAAAATTCAATAGGAATAGATAAATCTGTCTCCCACATAAATACCTACGAGTTTTGTTCCGTGTTTTGATAAATCAAGGTGAACAGGAACCAATTGATAACCAGGACTTATATTCCCGAAGAACAGCCTAAAATTATCAGTCACCTCACAATAATCTTAATCGACTAGCGAAACAAGATATTGTGGAATCACAAACGATGAGATGGAGATGTTTGTGACTACTTTTATATCTTGCTTATCGGAGAAGTTAATCTCAAGCCAATCTTACGATTGCACTCAATACGATAGATAAAGCAAGATCAGATCATGAAACTATAGAGAAAATAGTTGGGTCGGGCTTCACAACCCCTATGAAGTCTTCATGTCGTTAACCTACAAGGTCTCGATAAGAAACCTAAGGTTAAAGGATAATCGACTCTAGCTTATACAACTAGTATCGCAGAGGAGGTGTAGGGATTACCATTCCCAGTTGCTAGAGTTCTCCTTTATATAGTCTTCAAATCATGGTTAGCAATCTAAGTTACCATGGTAACAAAGCATTTAATATTCACCGTTAGATGAAACCCTAATTAGATTCAAGCTAATATCTTTCAACCGTTAGATCGAACTTAGCTTGTTATGCACAAATGAAATGCACGTTCATTTAGGTTTGTGTAACCATACCGAAATGTGTACACCTAGTTGGTTCAACAGTAGTTAACCAAATGGTTAGCCATATGAGCACTTTCGTCTTCACCATAACAAGTTCAAATGACTCAAAAGAACTAGTTAGAGAGTTGTTCAATTGCTTAGATATCATATAAGTATACAAGACACAATCAAAGCAAAAATGATTTTCATTCACTCGAATCAATTAATGAACTTTATATCCATGGTTTGCAAATTATGCATTCCTTAGTTTATATAAGTTTAAGTTCACGAATAAACCGTTTTTAGAAAATAACCTACTCAAGTATGCGTACTTAAGTACCCGAAATAAGTTTGTTTTCAGTTCACAAACTCCAGCATAAATTCACGGAACGTGAACCTCCGGCAGTACGCGTAAATGTACGCGGACTTTAGTTCCGGCTTTCCTGAGTAGCAATGTACGCATACTTTGCTTCAAGGATTATGGACTTACACAAGTATGAGTTCACATACAATGTTTATATCCATTCAAGGTTATATATTCTAAACTCTCATTTCAATCATTGAAACATTTTTAGAGGATGTTAAATAGAGGTTACTCACACTATTCTTCATCAAAGCGATTTTCAAGAAATTGAAATATTCGACATGACTTTCGTCACTTGTAAAGATGAACTTGGCCAAAGCGAAAGCTTACCAACACATATTTTGAGAAATAAATAAGCTAGATGAACTCGGCTCGAAATAGAAAATGTGTATAATCGAAGTCTATATAGCAATAAGAATTTTGTCTCAAGATAGAAGATAGAGTAGATAGACTTTTGAGTGATAGATAAGTTCAAGTCTCCACATACCTTTTAGTCGATGAATATCCACCAGTTCCTTGAGTAGTTCTTCGTCTTTGTATGATGAACGTCGTGAGTCTTAGAGCCCCTAAACTTTATATCCTAGTCCGAGACTTAGCTATATGTAGACTAGAAATCAAGACTTATAGTTTTGATCACTAACATTAACAAACATGCTTGAGATAGCAACGCATGCGAGTTCGTCCGAGCAGTGCTCTAACAATCTCCCCCTTTGTCAATTTTAGTGACAAAATTTTATCATACATATGAAATACAAAATAAATAAACTTTGCAGCTTCTCTTCCACATGAATGATCTCCTTGGTTCTTCAACATTAATTGAAATCTTCATCACTTCCAAGTACTCCAATGATTCCAAAGGTTGTTCGTTTAGCATCATCGTTGTTGAAAATCCGTAGCCATAACAATGAGAAAACAAGAGCTCTCAATCATTGTTACACAGTATCATAGTATTATTACACAACATCAAAGTTCAATTGTATCACAACTTCGACAACAATACTATGGTGATATGTATCACTCCCCCTTAGTCAATACTCCATCTCACATGGAAACCAATTCCCCCTTAATGATCCGAAAACCATATGTACTTGTAGTGTGAACTACACATTAATTCTCCCTTTCTTTGTCAATAAAATTGGCAAAGGTGCGAAAACTAGTGGGATCCTAATGAAATTTCCATAGAGACAATTCATGACCAAAAGAAAGCCAATATCAACTTTTTAGATGTAATCATATAGCCGAAACTAAATGCATTCATCAAGGAGTTTATAAGATACAAGATAACCCCTATAATATTCCAATGCCGCACTCCCCCACAAAGATTTGGCAATTAAGCACAAGTTCAATTCAGAACTCTCCCCTATAAAATGTCATTCCCGAAAGAACAACAAGAGCGAACTTACTTTCACAAGAAACAAAGGATTTCATTGGACAACACAAATCATATAAGAATATGAATTTGTATCCAAAATTCTCAATTAAATTAACCACAAGAGAACCCATGATTAATTCAATCGGAATACTCAACTAAATTAACGACAAGAGAACCTATGATTAATTCAATCGGAAATGCTCAACATAAGAGAACTTACGGAGCCGCACAGTATATACATAAAAAAATATGGATCAGGGAAGATCAATACTGCGGAATAAACAAGGATTCATTCTATTTTCCATCACTATTTACACAATGACACACAATAGACATAATCCTTGTAAACAAAAGTTCATCCTTTCTTCCATCAATCAATATTTGCATAATGACATAAAAGGCTTAACTTTTGTTTGTCAAAAGTTCATTCAATCGTTTATCAATACTTGCATATCGACATATGAAAGACTTAACTTTTGACCACGTATGGGACAATCATAGTTCACGGACGCAAACACACATATCCCATAACACATTGCAATATATAAAACCATAAAGATTAATACTGCAAAAATCATCTTCCAAACAAACTTTAGAATTTAAACAAATAAATCTAAAAAATATCGAAGATGAAAAAACGTTGGACACAGCTATGTGCAATCACAATAATGGCTATTCCAAACTCTAGTTATTCTTCTTAAAAACACAAGAATAAAATTCTTATAAGAATATTTCCTAGACAACAAGAGAAAATCAAGTTTCTTTGATAACTTCATACCTTTGAAAGAGTCCATCAAAGAAGGTATCACTTATGTCCTTGATTTTCTTGACGGTGAAATTCCATGTTCATGAGTTTGAACATTAAATTTTCGATCAACGGTACACGCAAGATGCCTAGCTTTAACACGAGTCCATGATGAGCTTCTTCGATTCTGATCAAGGTGTTTTGATTATCAATGATTTTGGCCTGACCATCAATAAGCTGATTTATTTGCAGTTGAAGGTTTGCAAACTCGACTCTAGAGTCATTCTGGAAAAGAATTAAATCCTTGAAAGATTCTCCAACCCAGGCGTTATACTCTTTCCTTTCAATCATCCTTTTCAAAACAAGTTCTTGAACAGAATTGCATCCTTTAGAGTCTTCTTCCATCTCAAGATTCACAACTTCTTGAGGTCTTGAGGAGTTTTCCATATCCTTTTTTTATTAGGGAAGGTAAAACACTATAAGATATATATATATATTTAAGAAAGAGAGTGAAACCCTTGTTGTGGAAACCCTAAACTCCCAAGAGAGACACGGATGTTCGTGAGCTGGTTGAGCAAGAAAAGCGCTCTGAAAAAATAAAATACCTCTGTTTTCATGTATCCCACTTCAACATGACTCAATGATTAAAAGATTAATCAGAGCATAAAAGTGAGATGTATAGCAACACAGAGTCAAAAGACTCTACTTTCTCATTAAAAGAAAGGAAAACAGCTTAGTCAAACACTGTAGAAATGGAAAACTACAGTATACTTGAGTATCTCCCAAAAGTCATTCTTGCACCTATCAAGTTAGATACCAGAAGAACCAAATGTCTATGATTAGACAGTCATGTGAGATGTAATCTCATTATGGTTATTGAGAGATGAGTTGTAAATTCTATCTGAAGGTTTGAACCTGGTATTTCTTACATTCCTTCGGTTATTTTTTATTCCATAAGGATTTAACATAACCTTGTCAGATGATCCATCAGAAATATTTTTCTGAGGATTAAGTCTAGGAACTCTAGAGATTGGTTCCAGAGAATTTGAAGAGACATGTCTCCACCATCTAGACTTAGGTTTACCAGACTTATTCTCATAAATGCTTGGAATGTGTATTTTTGCACCATACTGAGGAACACGATTCCAGTGGGGATTTCGAGATGAGTGAGCATTGAAATCCATATTATGAGAATCTTGTTTTTCTGCACGGATGACATCAATTATTGTGGTCATTAGAGAGTTTACTCTGTCGACAGTGAAAAGAAGTAGATTTTGAAGATCAAAAATTTGTTTCTAGCAAAATAATGATGAACATAGTGATTCTTTTTCCCACAGAAGGAACAAGTTTGTGGAGAAAAAACGTTTACATGAGCCTGTTTCGAACTCATAGCCTTATTAGAAGATTTCAAGTCATATATAGACACTTCTTAGCAGAAACTTCCTCGGGAGAACATCTCTTCATGTACTATAATTATGTCTAAGAATTGATCATATGTACATAAGAATTTCTCATTAAAACAGAGTTTTCCTTTTTCAAGGATTTGCACCGTTCTTGGGCTAGAGTAAGAGAATCACTTAGTTTCTCCTTTTCTACATGAAGATTGTTTAGATCGGATGAATGTGTCTCGATCGGATGTTTTCTCTAATTGAGTCTTCTTTAACAATATCCTCAAGAACACTAATTATTTCACGATGTATAGAGCAGTTTCTCGAAGTAGTTTTTCGATATTGTTGGAGAAGGACTCAATGATGCTATAGATTTCCGTTCTCGCAGAGATACTTTTCAAATTCATCCATAAGTTGAGAATGATTGTAAAAATCAATTGTCTCGGTCGAATTTTTTGAGTTCTAGTGACATTCCCTTTAGCCATCTGTCACTATGTCGGTTGTCTCAATTTTACCTCTGGATTTGGAAGAATCAACTAAGGAGTTATCCTTTAAGGAAGGTCAAGAAATTTGACATAGTTAAAAGCTTTGAAGAAATGTTGTTAATGCGTATGCGAGATAAGCTTATGTCCACGAGAATCAGTTACAACAAATACGGACTTACGAGGTCTTGAACGTGTTTGCTGCTCACGATACCAATTGAAAAAAGAGGGTCTAACAACCTCACCCAATATTTCGCTTAGCAATTTGTATGGACTAACTCAATATACTTTTCAAGAGAATCAACTAGACAGCCAGACTCAATCTTAAGAAAAGTAAATCAAAGAGTTATATCTCAATTTGTCGATTCAATACTTACTCAAGCAAATAGAAATCTGAGTCTAATTAAATACAAGAGAAATTAACTTGAGCGGTGCAAATACCAATGTTCAGGATCAATAAATTTCAATCAACAACCAAAGGCCGAATTTCCCAATTGATTGATTCAACGCACAACCAGTGATATTTCAATTATATAACAAAATATAATGCGGAAAAGAAATAACACAGATACCAGAAGTTTTGTTAGCGAGGAAACCACAAATGCATAAAACCCCGGGACCTAGTCCGAGATGGAACACACATTGTATTAGGCACTTTGAGACACTGGCCTGCTACAAACTAACTTCGGCTGGAGTGTAGTTGAACCCCAATCAATCTGACACTGATCCAAGGTACATATGCGCTCCTTACATCTGTGATCCCAGCAGGATACTACACACTTGATTCCCTTAGTTGATCTCACCTACAACTAAGAGTTGCTACGGCCCAAAGTCGAAGACTTTAATAAACAAATATGTATCACATAGAAAAATCTAAAGGAATAGATAAATCTGTCTCCCACAGAAATACCTACGAGTTTTGTTCTGTCTTCTGATAAATCATGGTGAACAGGAACCAATTGATAACCCAGACTTATATTCCCGAAGAACAACCTAGAATTATGAATCACCTCCGACTAGCGAAACAAGATATTGTGGAATCACAAACGATGATACGAAGATTTTTGTGACTACTTTTCTATCTTGCCTATCGGAGAAGTTAATCTTAAGCCAATCTTACGATTGCACTCAATACGATAGAAACAACAAGATCAGATCACGCAATTACAGAGAAAATAGTTGGGCCTGGATTTACAATCCCAATGAAGTCTTCAAGTTGTTAACCTACAGGGTCTCGGTAAGAAACCTAAGGTTAAAGGAGAATCGACTCTAGCTTATACAACTAGTATCACACAAGAGGTGTGGGGATTACCTTTTCTAGTTGCTAGAGTTCTCCTTTATATAGTCTTCAAATCAGGGTTTGTAATCGAAGTTACATTGGTATCAAAGCATTTAATATTCACCGTTAGATGAAAACCTGATTAGATTCAAGCTAATATCTTTCAATCATTAGATCGAACTTAGCTTGTTATACACAAATAAAATGCACGTTCATTTAGGTTTGTGTAACCATACCTAAACGTGTACACCTAGTTGGTTCAACAGTAGTTAACCAAATGGTTAACCGTATGAGCACTTTCATATCAACTATATTCATCTTCACCATAAAAAGTTTAAATGACTCAAAAGAACTAGTTAGAGAGATGTTCAATTGCTTAGATATCATAGAAGTATACAAGACACAATCGAAGCTAAAATGATTTTCATTCACTCGAATCAATTCATGAACTTTATAGCCACGATTTGCAAATTATGCATTCCTTAGTTTATATAAGTTTAAGTTCACGAATAAACCATTTTTAGAAAATAATATACTCAAGTATGCTGGTAGGCTGGGAAAAGTGATTGCCTACAGGTAAACTGCAAGTGAACAGTGTCGACAAGCAACACAGGGCAAGTACAGGTCGATCCACAGAGACTCGGAGGGTGCAAATTGAAGTTGTGGCCTTACTAAAACTGTTTCAAAACAAGAGTAACCAAAAAGGGGGTTTTGTTTGGGTGTCGATACGACTAGAATGTTTGGCGGTAACTGAAATAATAGAACAGATTAAAAACAAGGGCTAGAGAGCACTAGGGCAGTTGAATCCACCACCTAATCCTACACTAAGGCAATACTCATTCAAACTATGTTTTTGTCCCTTTTCAGGGAAGAATACAATGGATGATTGATCAACCAATCTCCCTAACTCACCCCTAGTATAAACTGTCTTCTTACAGTACAACCTATCACAGGTTCATTTGGTTTATTAGCTAATTATAAATCCTAAAACAATTTAGGCACATCAAGAACAACAATATGAAAACTGATTATCTTAGAATACAATCAAGGGCTTCATCTAAACCCTAGTTTAACAAATTAGAACATGCTGAAACAAATTAAACTATAGCTTGGTGCACTGGCTAATCCAGGCATAAGCTTTTACATACACTGCCTCTTCCTATTTATACATGCAAACCCCAATTCAGTTCAATTCGGAAATTAAATGAAGACCCACTCACCATCACTGCTTGAATCGTTGTCCCCTCTGCTAATTCGGATCTGCAAGCCCTTAATGTCCTGTTGGAGAAAAAAAACCCTAGCTCTATCTATCTCAAACCTAGCTTATAGGGTTTGAGAAGAAACTATGAAGGAGATAGCTAAAGCTAGAGACGGTGGTAAAGGCGGCTGTGGTGTTGTTGTTGTCGGGAGAGAAGAAATGGTGGTGGCGGTGTCGGCTCTGCATCTGGTCGGGGGAAGAAGAGGAAGGGGGCTCTGGTGTTTCTGTCGGGGGAGAAGAGAGAGAAAGTGAAGGTGAGGGGAGTGTTTGGTAGATGGGTGAAGGGGGTAGGTGGTTGTGGTGTTGGGCGGATGCAGCGAGGTTTGATGTGCGGGATGGAGCGAGCGTTGGATGCGGATGGGTCAGATCTCACGGATCAGGATGAGATGGGCTTTGGACTAGGGTTATGGGCCGGGCCTTGGATTGCTCAAGCCGTATCTTTGTAAATGGGTTGCTTCTTGTTGGGTTGCAACCGATGCGCACGCGGGCTGTGGCTTTCTGCTCCATAGACGCTCGTCTCCAATTTTCTGCTCTTTTGGCTAAACACAAAATTAATTAGTACAAGTATTTATTCTTGAAAACAGAGAAAATACAGAATTTGGGATAATATCTGATTTCTAAGCACAAAAGATGAGTTAAATGCCAATAAAAAGATGTAGAAATATGCAATATTTGGCACTCATCAAATACCCCCAAACCTGAATTTTACTTGTCCTCAAGCGAAACAGAAATTAAGAAATCCTAACTATACCACTTGTCATTTGGTCTCTCGAATGCATTTAGCGTATGCACTAAGCCTTTTAACCCCTAGGTGTCCCTAGTGGACGAGTTGTAGTCTCGTGAGGGTTTACCGGAGGTGTACCCACAAAACCTTCTCCATCTTTAGAGCGTAAAGAGTCTCAAGCATCCAAGGAGCTATGAGGACATAGAGTTTACGCATGCTAGTAACACGAAGTTAGAACTACCAAAGAACGCATTCTCATCCTTAAGAGTTGAGCGAGAAGTAACCATACCATATGAAAGAATTCGGGTTGAGAGTGATCACAAGTCTCGACTTACGCCTCACCAATAGGGTTTTATGATAAATGCACTCAAAAAGACCGCTTTTTAGTCTCTCATGTGTGCGAGGTAGGAATAAAGAGAGAAATCCCGCACACGTTGAAGGTGAGAAGGATAACCTTCCGAAATAATTTTTGGAGACTCCACGAGTTGTGAAAAAAGAATCTTTTTCTGATGATCTCTAAGAAAGGAAATCAACCATTAGCAAGGATGGGAATACTCACTTACCTTCTCACCCGATCGGCAATTACCACCACTCTCACAGCATCCATAGAAATGTCTTCAATCTTCGGTCTTCGGTCTTCAACTGTTGATGATGAACTTCTGAACTTCACAAAACTTGACAATTTGTAACTTTTCTATTCAATTTCCTTGTTGCTTGGAATTTTCTTCTTGAATTCTTCTTGTTTACCATGGTGGTACCAAAACTAAGAAAATAAACTACAATATATATACATTTTTTTTTTGATTGATTGATTTGAATTACATGAAATGAAAATAACAATAAAAACAATGAAACTATTAACTCCATGGATGAAGGACTTTATCACTCAATTTTCCATAACTTGTATTGTCTTGATTTCATAAACTTCACTAATTCTCAACTTATTTTCTTTTCTTTGAATTGTTGCATGTAAACCTTGGACTATTTCAATTTTTCTTCAAATATTCTGACGTTGCTCTGCTTGCTGACGATGATGTGTTTCTATGGATCTGTTGATGTTGTTGAGAGGGAGAGAGTGATGCTAACTGCAAATCGAACTACAAGAAGGAGTTTTCATCTTTAAACGTCACCCTCATGATTGACAAAATTAGCACTCAAGAGATCAAAAATAGTGTTGAAAGTGGTGCGAAGTTGGGTAGCTCACCATTCCTACCCGGAATTGACGTACGGTGACACACACTCTAACATATTTTTAGAAAGTCACAAAAATTGAAGGTCGGTGCCTCGCTTGATGTAAAAATGGGTAGTCTCCACTATGAGGGATCACAATTCTACTACCGAATATCTATACAGCACCCAATTCGCCCTCCGGCATGGTTAAATCCAACTTTAACGCTCTAATCAACTAAGAAACCCGATTGTGTTCTCCAGTACTTCCAAGTTCAGTTATTTCGGTCAGATTCTCTATGTAAACATAGCTAGAAGCATGCTAGGGACTCTAAGATCTCTAAAAGTTGGAGGGTTTTTTTTTTTTTTTTTTTTTTTTGAAATAAAAGATTAAAAAATCTATATGCAAAACACACCCCCAAACCTAAATCAAACATTGTCCTCAATGTGTCAATAGATGATAAGAATTTAAACAGTCACATACCATGAGAACTACGTTGAGTAGAGAAAAGGGAAGAGATTACCGGTGTGTCGGCGAAAGCAAGATTAGAGCTTCATTAGTCAAGGCTAGAATCCAACATTCTCAGCTGAGATCTTATTGGATTAGCACAATATATACAAAAGAAGACTCAACCGATTCAAGATAGAAGATTTAACAAGACCTCTTTTGGATTATATACAAGAAAAATTCACCATACACCAACAATCTAAAGAGTTGAGGATCAACCTAAAAGAAGATATGCAGAAACATGAACAGCCTTACACATATATAACATGAGAGTGCAAGTAAGACTGCATATGTGAACGATTTTCCCCCAAACCTAAACTTGTCAACAGATGTGTTTTTGAGCACAAAATCTTGCAATTTTAAAGGTACATCATGCACAAGGTTTAGTTCAAAATGGACACTTTTAGGAACGGGTAGAGATACACATTCCAACTGTGGCTCTTCAAGGGTATTATATTTAGCAGAAAAGTAGTCCAAAAGGACTTGAGAAGCACACAGTTCTAATCCAAAGCTTGGAGCTGTCCACAAAGTGGGTTTGACAACCTCTTGGCTGACATTAAGACAATCATGTTGTGACTTAAGCAGGGAATCAGATTTGTCTAAGTTATTTTCATTTGTATCATTACATGATTCAACTCTCCCTAAGTCAGAAACAAGTACAACATCATGCTCATGTTCATAAAACATTTCAACAAGCCCCAGTTCATAATCATCATCATCTAAAACTTCAGTTTCATGCATAGGGATATCACAAGAAACTTCACACTGTGACCTAGGCCGAGAATCAGACATATCAATTATATTTTCATGTATTGAATCATCTGTGTCAACAGAGACAATTCAGCTATCCCTAGGTCAGATGCAAGTTGTGTATCATGCACACCTCCACAAAACAATTGTTCAATCCCAAAATCCGTATCAATATCATCCAAAATTTCAGAGTTACGGATGAGAAAATCACAAGAAACATCATTTTTCGGAGTCGCAACAAAGGAGTCTAAGGTTACAGTAACAGAAGATTCCACAACAACATTTTCAGAGTAAACATGCTCTTCTAACATTAAATCATTATCATCATCATCATCGTAACAAGGATGCAATGCCCCATTCAAAACCATAGTGTTTTTATTCCATTCATGTACCTCTAGATTAGGTTCATATTCAATATTGGTTTCCTGAGTAGAAACATAAACACTATTTTCAAAATTTACCTTACTAGGAATAGCAAACATCTCATCATGAAATTCCTTCCTTTCTTCACTTTGTAAATGAATCAGGTTCATTTTAAGAATCGTATTAATTTGTTCAATGGAGGGAGTGTCTTCACTAGTGGGTATCCTTGTCTTATATGGATATTCAGTACATGGTGGTGTATGAGGGTCACTAGAGAAGGGGAATTCAGAGGTGTTGCTATATGGATGATCATGCAATGCTTGCAATTCAAAACTAGCATTATTTTGTTCGATGAGCATGAGATTTTCTTCCACAGATTGCATACAAGAGGTCGGGGGAGTATAAAATTGTTCAACTCCCCACTTTGGTGAATGATACATGTGTGCATGGTCATTAGGGTCTATAAAATACTGATCGCAACCTTCAAAAGGTTGATTATGGTCCCAATGACTACCAGCTTCATAACCTGTCGGTAATTCATATCTTGGATGTTCATGGTATTCTCTAAATTGTCTAAAATCATGCAAAATATAGCAGTTCTCAGCAGGATGGTCTAAGCTACCACATAAGGTACAAGCATACATTTCAGATTGCCTAGGGGAATTAGATTCGACATATTTCTCATGTAATTGCATTTCTAACGCTGCAGTTTGAGCTTCTAGCTGATCCAAAAGTGATGATTGTGAGAGTTGGGCCCTGTAAAGATGTTCATTCTTACCCTGTGATGGATGATACATGTGTGAATAGTTATTAGGGTCCATGTGTTGATGCTCGAACTATGAAAATGTCCATAACAATCCCTATAACTAGTGACATCATGGTACGTGGGGGTTCGTAACATGAATCATGCCCGTAAGCAAGTTCTACGATGGATTTATGTGATGATTTTTCATCCCTAATGCCAGTCCAAAATCCTGACATGCCAGGCAATCAATTTGGTCACAAAACAAAATAATATTAGCCTAACATACATGCCATATACTATACAACACCCAAAATGAGCAACAAGTGCACAAGCCAAGCCACAGATGAAGCTTAGAGAATAGACAGGCAGATTCAGAGATTTACGATCATTCAAGTGTAGCACAGCTAACAATAGATTCAGTTAACCATTGTATAACTCAAATATCACAGGGGAATGTGCATGGATCCAAAATGTGCAGGGGTTTCACAATGGTCAGTGAGTACTAGTTCAGTGAGCATACATGGCCATCAGTTCAAGGAAGAGCATCAATCAATCAATTTGGGCTATCAGACAACTACGCAATGTGCAGCTCAGGGGAACAAGGAATTATGCAGCACATATGTCAAACTATGCACGCATATATCCAATTATCAACAGTCCTTATGTAGAGAGAAGCATACCCAAAGAGATGACAATTTAAGCATGTAAAAATGTTGCTCAGATATAACAGGATAATGCTCAAAAAGATACTCTACATTGCAGGGTTTGGACAACATTTCTTTAAGCAGCTAGGTTATCAGGATATCGTGGTTTATCATTCATACAAATATATAGTATAATGAAGTTCTAGAATGACCAACCGGGTTTAGCCCCAATAGCAACTGTGTTCTGCTCCTTCTATCGCTTTTCCTTGCTTCTGCAGCAGTGTAGCATGCACCTGTGAGCTCAAAGGAGAGTTTTAGTTCTCAGAAATGTGCATGCAAAGCAAAGAATTTCATAGCTGATAGTTAACAACTAGAATTGTAGGGTGAAAGATGGGAACTGCACTAATGCTCAACTGAAAAATTACGCTTATTTGGACTGCTCGGGGTTAAAGAAGTTCAACAGGGTAAAGAGAAAATGAAATGCGAAATGCTAGAATGCTTGGAGAATTAACCAATGTACAAACTAAACTACATCTGCAGATGAAACACGATGTCGATTAAACGACCAAAACCGAAGTTGACTTGCGGGGATGGCGGTACAAGACAATGATGCAAAACTTGATTAACTTATAACAAAAAGGACTAAAAGAATGCAGGTAAGTGACTGAGATACAATGATTGATACTACAAGAGTGTGAAATAAAGATGCAGCTAAGAACCCTAGATGCAAGTAAAATAACTTGAATTGAAAAGATGAAAATAAAGATGCAGAGACAACTAATATTTACAAGGCTAAAATGATTACTAAGTTATAACTACAGATGCTTTTAACTACAGTATGCGATGCATGTAGAGCCAAAACAAGATGGAGATATGAAATAAAACTGAAAATAAATATTACATCTAAGTTATACTCTCACAGAAATGTAAATTCTAAACAAGTATATACACGTTTCGGATATCCTAACTAGATGCAGAAATGCACTGAAAGTGGATGACAGCTAACATTAAGATGCAGGTTACTATAAATTGAGAAAGATACAAACTAAAACGAGTTAACAATTTTACAACCTGAGATATGATATGAGACAATGATGCAGTTTTATGCAAGTGAAAGAAAATTCAAAAGTATAACTACAGCTACAAATAATGAGAACAGCAAGCTTGATATGGAACAAAGCGAGAGACAATTATGTTACATAGAATGATGAACTTGAAAATGAGAAGTTCTGACTAATAAAGCAAACTAAAATGCAGATTTATAACTGCAATGCAGACTAACTCTACTTACACTGATACAACACAAACAACATATTTTTACACTAAAACATCAGCTTTGTAACACCTACTGCCATTACTCAGTCAGCATAGTGAAAAGTTTTCAAAAAATTTTAGATTAGTACCTCAATGCAACTGAGACGGGGACAAATCAGGCTTGGAGATTATATAGCAAATGGATTACCACTAAGTTATACGATTAACTGAAAATAGACAACTCTACACACTTATATATAGGATTATACAACAAACAGCAAAGTAAGGATAGAACTCCAGCTACACCGCTACCGAGTCCCCGGCAGCGGCGCCAAAAACTTGGTTGGCTGGGAAAAGTGATTGCCTACAGGTAAACTGCAAGTGCACAGTGTCGACAAGCAACACAGGGCAAGTACAGGTCGATCCATAGATACTCGGAGGGTGCAAATTGAAGCTGTGGCCTTACTAAAACTGTTTCAAAACAAGAGTAACCAAAAAGGGGGTTTTGTTTGGGTATCGATACGACTAGAATGTTTGGCGGTAACTGAAATAATAGAGCAGATTGCAAACAAGGGCTAGAGAGCACTAGGGCAGTTGAATCCACCACCTAATCCTACACTAAGGCAATACTCATTCAAACTATGTTCTTGTCCCTTTTCAGGGAAGAATACAATGGATGATTGATCAACCAATCTCCCTAACTCACCCCTAGTATAAATTGTCTTCTTATAGTACAACATATCACAGGTTCATTTGGTTTATTAGCTAATTATCAATCCTAAAACAATTTAGGCACATCAAGAACAACAATATGAAAACTGATTATCTTAACATACAATCAAGGGCTTCATCTAAACCCTAGTTTAACAAATTAGAACATGCTGAAACAAATTAAACTATAGCTTGGTGCACTGGCTAATCCATGCATAAGCTTTTATATACACTGCCTCTTCCTATTTATACATGCAAACCCCAATTCACTTCAATTCGGAAATTAAATGAAGACCCACTCACCATCACTGCTTGAATCGTTATCCCCTCTGCTAATTCGGCTCTACAAGCCCTTAATGTCCTGTTGGAGAAAAAAAACCCTAGCTTTATCTATCTCAAACATAGCTTCTAGGGTTTGAGAAGAAACTATGAAGGAGATAGCTAAAGCTAGAGACGGTGGTGCTGGTGTTGTCGGGAGAGAAGAAATGGTGGTGGCGGTGTCGGCTCTGCATCTGGTCGGGGGAAGAAGAGGAAGGGGGCTCTGGTTTTGTGTCGGGGAGAGAGAGAAAGTGAAGGTGAGGGGAGTGTTTGGTCGATGGGTGAAGGGGGTAGGTGGCTGTGGTGTTGGGCGGATGCAGCGAGGTTTGATGTGCGGGATGGAGCGAGCGTTGGATGCGGATGGGTCAGATCTCACGGCTCAGGATGAGATGGGCTTTGGACTCGGGTTATGGGCCGGGCCTTGGATTGCTCAAGCCCGTATCTTTGTAAATGGGTTGATTCTTGTTGGGTTGCAACTGATGCGCACGCGGGCTGTGGCTTTCTGCTCCATAGACGCTCGTCTCCAATTTTTTGCTCTTTTGGCTCCTTAATTTCTCCTAGATTTATTTACTACCTAAAAACACAAAATTAATTAGTACAAGTATTTATTCTTGAAAACAGAGAAAATACAGAATTTGGGATAATATCTAATTTCTAAGCACAAAAGATGAGTTAGATGCCAATAAAAAGATGTAGAAATATGCAATATTTGGCACTCATCATATGCATACCGGTACACATACTTGAGTACCCGGAATAAGTTTATTTTCAGTTCACAAACTCCAGCATAAATTCACGGGACGTGAACCTCCGGCAGTACGCGGACTTTAGTTTCGGTTATCCTGAGCAGCAAAGTACACATACTCTGGTTCAAGGATTATGGACTTACACAAGTATGAGTTCACATACAATGTTGATATCCATTCGAGGTTATATATTCTAAACTCTCATTTCAATCATTGAAACATTCTTAGAGGATGTTAAATAGAGGTTACTCACACATTATTCTTTATCAAAGCGATTTTCAAGAAATTGAAATAATCAACATGACTTTCGTCACTTGTAAAGATGAACTTGGCCAAAGCGAAAGCTTACCAACACATATTTCGAGAAATAGATAAGCGAGATGAACTCGGCTCGAAATAGCAAATGTGTATAATCGAAGTCTATATAGCAATACGAATTTTGTCTCAAGATAGGAGATAAAGTAGATAGACTTTTGAGTGGTAGATAATTTCAAGTCTCCACATACCTTTTAGTCGATGAAGATCCACCAGTTCCTTGAGTAGTTCTTCGTCTTTGTATGATGAACACCGTGGAGTCTTAGATCTCA
The DNA here is from genome assembly GCA_023531295.1 of Papaver armeniacum. Classification (NCBI taxonomy): domain Eukaryota; kingdom Viridiplantae; phylum Streptophyta; class Magnoliopsida; order Ranunculales; family Papaveraceae; genus Papaver; species Papaver armeniacum. The sequence continues at coordinate 311,156 of JAJJWW010010439.1, forward strand.
ACTACACTTTCTATCCTAGTCCGAGACTTAGCTATAAGTAGACTAGAAATCAAGACTTATAGTTTTGATCACTAACATTGACAAACATGCTTGAGATAACAATTCACGTGAGTTCGACCGAGCAGTGCTCTAACAAGGGGACTCAATGCAAGTAATAGTAGAATCACTTTGACAAATGTCAAACCCAATAGGTACTTTCCTGATAAACATTGGTGTAAGCATATCCTTCGAATTTTTTCCCAGGAGGTAATCTCCACATCAACATCACCTCTAATTTCATTTTCCTTACTTGTCGAATTCGTATCTTCAAATACATGTTATCAGGATTTTGTCTTGTTGAAATTCCGATCATGAAAGTTTGGGTGCATACTTGGTTTACCTTGTGTATATAGTTTTGTAACTAAATGTTTCAGATTATACAAGGAATGTCCACGATATGGTTCACGAACAAAAACGGTGGTGGAGTATTGCATGTGTACCCTTTACTTTTCACTCTCTATTAGGAGATTTTTCCAGTCGACAATCAAATTGCTCATATCGTTATAGATCCGAGTCGATCTGGGAAACACCAATAGTTTTTAGTTTATCTGGGCTATAATCTAAAAAGTTTGTTTGGGTTTTTCACTTGCCGTCCGGCAAGGTTTTCGCAACTATATATTGCTTCTATCTTCACTTTTAAAGTGATATTTCTCTCTAATGGGTGTTCATGGTTTTGAATGTTAGGTTTAAATTTTGCCTACGAAGATTTCTACACAGGAGTCACCATATCTCAATTAAAGAAGAAAAATTGGGAAATCTCTCCTTTGGAGCATCTTTCGCTCGTGAAGAAAAACAATTGTATTCCGGAAAAACCATTATTTTTCTGATTCAATCGGGTCTCTCATATTTGTATTCAATCACCGTAGACATTCCTTCTCTTTCTCTAGTGGGATTCTCGGTATTGCTTAATTACAACATGTTTCTTTGTATTTTTTTGAATTAAGTTGTTCTTCAATTCACTTTAACCTTGATTTTCTACCAATTAATGAAAGGTTCACTGATCATAAAAATATATAATATACTCTCTTAGAGCGTCCACAATGGACGACCAAAACTATAAATTTTATCCATAAACCTACCACGGTGGGACAGAGAAAAGATTAAAAACCGGAGTATAACCAAGTATCAGACTATATTTGGTCGAGCGGAAGTATAAAATACGTACGATAACAAGCGCACATATAAAGTATGTTTGATGTGAGGCGGATATATAATTTTCGTTGATTAGTGGGGCGCTCTTTTAAATTACATTTGATTGAGGCAGTGATATAAAGTGTGCCCATGGGGCGTGGCTATAATGTCGCATGTTGACAGGCGGTGGTATAAAGTGTGCCCCATGGGGCGAACCTATATTGTTCGTATGATTATAGGTGTAGACATAACTTCCACCTAATGGGGCGTAAGTATTAATTCTGTTTATTAGTGGGGCGTGAATTATACACCCGTGCCACAACATGCGTTAGTTTAATCTACGCTCCATGGCAGGCATTATTTTTATATATGCCCCATACAAGCATGCATAATACCGATGCCTCTAAGGAATGAACATTATATTTACGCTCGATCAAATATACTCCACTACCGTAGCGTAGCAACATGGACTAAACCCAAAATTTGGTCTTTTTTTTTTGGTTATTGGTCTTTGGTTTTGATCGCACCACTGCAGTTGCTCTTAGTCCTAAGAAAAGTGGGTCTTATACTTTTCTAATACCAAAAAAGAAGTAAAGATAAATAAAAGAAGGGTTATTTAGCGTTTGGTACCCAGCAAATGTCCAACACCTAGCTTTGGTACCCAATAATTGAAATATTAAGGCTTGGTACCTTGACTAACCGCTGACCGCTAAAATCACCATTTGACCAACCTATTTTTCTTTTTTTTAATAATTTTCATCATTTTTTTTTCATCATTAAATTATATGTATTTTATATATATATAATTACCCATACCGAAAAATATTTCTTTCTCCATCTTCTTCCGTTTAAGGTTTTCAAGTGAAAACACCCCAATTATCAGATCTCTAAATTAAGGACATCATCAATATAGAATACCCAAACCCAACGAAATCCTTCACTATAATTGATATCCAATTCTTCGTCAATTCCTCCTGGAGAGAGTAAATTAGAGAGAGCGAAAATATTTACCTTTGGGTTTTGGATTTGTGCGTTTGATTTCATTCTCTTTCATAGCTGCTAATAGAATTAAAGGTTGGGCAACTGATTCATTCAAATTGTACATGGAATAGCAGTAAATTGCTTTCATGTCAAGGGGTTCTCAATTTTAATTTCTAAAAATGGCCCATAATAATAATGTCATCCAAATTAGGGTTTTATTAATCTTACCTAATTTTGTGATTTTTCATTAGATTCATTTTAATTGATTTTTGAAGGAGTAATCAATGGAAATTTTGATTATGTATGTGTTGTATTATTCTTGTGGTGGGAAATGAAATTGGAGGCTTATTTTAGTTGCTCATGGTGATTGAATTATCAAAAATCGTTGCAGGTTTAGATTCTGATATGCTCGACATGAGTTTGAAATCCCAGAAATTAAAGACATGAATCTATTGTCGCTATGGGATTAAAGAATGGGTTCGTGGTGATTTTGTATTTAATAAGGAGATGGAGATATGATTGATTTGCCGGTAGTGCTCATGAAATATGTTGCTGCTGTGGATGTTTGAGATTGCATAAAAGAGAGTCAATGGTGCTAAGAATTGGTGCTCAAGAAGATCAGAGCAAGTGTTGGTGGTGATTTGAGATAGCGTGGCCTGAGTTATGAGGTTAAGAAGAAAAATGGTGTTTCATGTTGCTTGTATGGGTGCAACTGAATGAGGTGAACATGAGAACAAGCTGGAGTTGAAGCGGGAGATGGCTGAGCTTGAAATTTTCGTCAAAAGATTAATCCTTTCCTTTCTTGCAGTGAGTCTCTCTGACTCTCTCTCTTTTTAACGGCCAAGCCGCAGTTGTTGCTGCTAAAAGATTTATTTAGCCCTTAATTGATTTTTAAATTATATTTTAATTAAGCTCTAAATATAAAAATATAAATAGGTTGGTCAAAATGGTGTCTTTGATAGTCAATGGTTAGTCAAGGTACCAACCCTTAATATTTCGAATATTGGGTACCAAAACTAGGTGTTGGATATTTGTTGAGTACCAAACGTTAAATAGCCCATAAAAAAAAGATCCACTTTTTATACGGGGTGAAAGTAATATAAAATATTCAATCAACCAAAAATTAAAAAATTTGAAGCACAAAATTTTGCGCGGAGAAAATGATCAACTGATTAAAGGCCTTGTAAGAATTTTCCCATCGCAGCTCTTCCCCAAGACAAAAATCAGGAGAGAATTCTTTTTCTTCGGGATTTACTTCCGTCAGTATTAAATATTAAGGACTTTTTGGACATTTTTGCTGCATTAATTTATGGGAAAATTATGCTCAGGCCTGACCTATGGATAACCCACAATATGAGGCCCTTAATTAAAAGAAGTTTAAATCTAGGACCCGAATTATTAAAAGACATACATCCTCTTTTATATATTGTCAAGCCCATAATTAAATAAAATTTAAATGTAGGCCCCAAATTATTAAAATATTATGTGATGATGCGTCAACCACAACAGCCACCGTCAACCACCACCTCCACCAACTACCTCCAACCACCACCGCCAACCACCACCGTCAAACCACCTCCGACCACCACCGCCAGTCAAACCACCACCAGCCACCTCCGACCACCACCTCTGCCTCTCACCACCACCTTCAACCACCAACCGCCGCCGCCGCCCACCGCCTCCCACCACCACCATCTCCCAACACATCCATATGGAATGTGTAACTAGAAGTTACACATCCGTATGGCATGTGTAACTAGAGGTTACACATCTGTATGGCATGTGTACGCAAAAGTTACACATTCATACGTCATGAAACAGTTAACATGGGCATATGGCATGTGTAACGAAAAGTTACACATGCATATGGCATGAGTATTTTGAAGTTACACATCCATAATAAATGTGTATCTAGAAGTTACACACCTATATTCAGTAATTGAAATAATAATTCCATTTACAGAAACTTATCTATTTATCAATTGTTATTGAACACAATAAACAAGCTAAAACACGAAATACGTAAAATGAAATCCTAGAAATAAGATACGAGATCTTCTAATAACAATGTTATCTTCCCTTCTTATCTTCCTCGATTCCAAAATGCCTACGTTTCTGCAACAAAATAAACATCCACGAGTTAGGTTGGATGAAAAAAAATCCATAGAAGCAAAACTATAGAATAATTACAAGGTGAACAACAAAGACAATAGAAAGACACTTAATGACTTATCTAAGAAAGTGTAGTTAGGAGTTACACATACTCTGTGTAGTATAACTGGGAGTTACACATGCATCTTCTAAATAAAATATGATGTGTATTCAGCAGTTACACACCATCTGACTTGTGTAACTGAGAGTTACACATGCATATAGCATGTGTAAGTAGGAGATACACATGCATTTGGCTTGTGTAACTTTCAGTTACACATGCATATGACTAGTGTAACTAGGAGTTACACTTGCATATGGAATATGCCATTTATTATGAACTTACAAGCTTTAGTGTAGTTTGGATCAATCAAAAGCAAAATACACTAAAAAATGATATCTGAGTATGAAAAACATGGATAAAAGTTACACAAAATACATGAACTATGAATATGGAACAATATAATTAGGCCGATATTACATCTACCAATCTAAAGGAAATTCACTAACTCACTTGTAAAACTAAAACAAGCATGTATAATCATCTAGTACACATAAAAAAGCATGTGTAATTTTGAATTACACATTCATATGAAATGTGTGATTGGGAGTTACACATGCATATTTGCATGTGTAACCAACAGTTACACATGTGGGTATTTAGCATTTATTATCATACTAACCATCAAAGTTGCAATTGGATGAATTAAAATTTTGATAATACCACGGCATTCTCAAAAACTCAAGATTCAAAATCAGAAGGTGAGGTTTACCTTCTTGGTACGCATCATCAATCCATTGCAGGTGTAGATTCCTGCATCTCGAAGCTTATTAATGTCTCTAGCGTTGATTCTTCGAGCGATTGCTGTAAAATATTAAAAAATACGTTCCTGATATTATGCTTCACGCCAAGATGAACTTTTAGTGACATCCCTGATACAATCAACCAACATGATGACAAGTCACTCTAACTATCATAGTGACAAGTACACTAGAAGTTGCAACATAAAAGGTTCAATAAATCAATTACTACAACAATGAAGCTTAGCAGAAATCAATAACTATTGCCAATTGTAAACCACCTCCAAGTGCAAGTCCTCATACACCATTACATGTTATAATTGAAAATTCACAATTCAATAATCAAAACTGTCCAATCTCTTATACAAAAACTAATCTCAACAATCCAATTAAAACACAAAACAACAAAACAGACCACAAATCATTTCAATTCAATCACTAAAACCAGAAGTTACACATTCAATAAGTATGTGTAAGTAAAAGTTACACGTCTAATTAGCATGTGCAGCTAGAAATTACACATCTATTTAGCTTATGTAACTAGAAGTTACACGTCTAATTAGCATGTGTAACTAAAAATTACACATCTATTTAGCTTGTGTAACTAGAAGTTACACATCTGGAAGTTACATACCTTATTTCCTCATAGCACCATAACATGTTTATCTGGCTCCAACAAGGCCACTACAAAGAAACCACATACTATCTCTAACTTTTGTAAATGAGAATAAAACATATTCATCAATCTCGAAAATGGAAATCAAAACATGTATGCAACATACAATGCGCATCAGAACCCTTGGCGGCATAATATCCATCAAAATTTAACTGCAAAAACTATATAACAAAGGCATATCCTCACCTCAGGAGTGGTTACACGATTCTGAGACTCAACAAAGTAGATTCAACACTCAGAAAAGTACAACAACATCACTAGTTACATATGCATTTTCTGCTTTGTAACTAAGAGTTACACATGTATTCTCCTAATGTAACTAAGATTTACACATATCAAACCTAAACCTGAAGTATGAGGAAAAAAAGCTCGGCTACAATACTTCATGTATGATTTCAGGTTCAAGCTTCCATTCAATCAACTTCAAATCATTAACTCAAAAACTCGGTTTCACAATCAAACCATGAATCACATGATGCAAAATGACAGTAAAGCATTTATAGAATCCATATACTACCTTTACAAGGATGCATAATTCAACAGTAAAAACCAATCATTCACAGGGATACTAACGTAGTAAATTTATCAAAACAAGTTAACCTTGATCACAACAAAAATATAAATATTTAAAAAAGAGAGAACCTTGTGAAATCAGCTAATTACATGTGACCACTAGCACCAGTAGTAGAAGCTTAAACTAGTTCATCCTCTATCTTCTGATCATCTCCTTCAATTCATCAATTCTGAAAAACAACACCACTGACTTCAAAATCCTCCTTCAAACCTGCTCCAATACCACCACCTCTACCACCAAAGCCTCCTCATACTCCTCCAGAACCTGCATCTCCACAACCAACACCACCATACATTCGTTAACCAAACTCAACACATGTAGTCAAGATAAGCTAGATAAAAAGACCAACAAGAGTCCACAACTAGCTCCATTAGAATTATGAGAGATCAGCGTTTTTATTAAACATAGAATATCTTCTTAGCTGATTGAATTCAACTAGTATTGTCAAAAAATCGACAGAACAACAACAAACCTAAACATACCTAGATTCAAAACCTATTGATTCAATAAAAATCATGTTCTTCTCCGATTTGAATAAAGTCAATGAAACAAAAATCAGAACCTAATCAAACTAAGAAAGTAGAACTACTAAATGCGGAAAACCTATTGAATCAAATCGAAAACCTTACCTGAAGTAGCTTCGAAACAACAAATTGGAGTCAATTTTATTTCTGAATCACATAAATTAGGAATTTCAATTGAATTAAATAGGATTAGAAGGGAGAAACTTATCTTTCTCAGCTTTTTGTTGTTGAATCTTCAAATCTAATTGTTGATGACGAATTCCATTGTCTCTGCATCTCGATTTCGACTTACTCACAAACGAATGAAGATCTAGAAATATCATAAGTAGATACAGATACAGAAGTAGAGATCGATGAAGCTTATCATTTTTTCCTCTTCGTCGTACATTGGCAGCCATAGATGATAGATCGAAAACCACTAAATTATTTTAGTAGAAGATATAGTAGAACAAAAACCTCTATACATAATTGATTCTTTCTAATCACAAATCGATTTGCTTGCAAATTGTTGATGTGAAATCAAATCAGAAGATTAGATCTTGTACAACCGAATGGATAAAACCCTAGAAAATGAATCTATGAGAGCAGCTCTGATTTTAGACGGAGAGAGAAAATGAAATAGAAAATGAAAATATCTTGTGATATTCCTCTTGTATAAATACTAAAGGTAGTCTTGGTATTACTAAAATTCATAATAATTAATTATGGGCCAGATCTGAAGAAAATTTGATTTTTTGGGCCTAGCAATATTATTTTCCTAAAGTATGGAGTTGACAATGAATGATCCATTTGGTGGGGTTTCTATATGTTGAACCCATATAATAGGGGGTTCTAGTATTTTTCACAATATATTTAGTATGTGCGGTTGAATTTTTAAACATATATTGGGTCCAAAATTTTAACATTTATAAATGAAGATAATAGCTTCCAGTGGAAAATCGTGACATTAAACCAACCAAAATTTATAATATATATATATATATATATATATATATATACATAATGATAACTCCTAGTTTTCCATTAGTTCTTATTACTTTTATGAGGTTAGAGAAAGGATAGCTCATCTTTGGTTGTACCAGTACACCGCGACGAGACTTTAGATTATTAAGCAACGAAATATCCAGCATAAGTCATTTCACAATAACCCTTCTCAATTGGATCTTCCCTTTTCCAGTTGTCCCGGTGATCAAACTAGTAATTTTGGGGTCACGTAACTTATATTATTTTATTTTTCTTGACATGAATCGACTAAAATCATATGACTCAGTGTGTTAATTTTTTTTGTCAAATCTAACTTAACTTACTCGAAAATATGTGAGTCAGTCGTATGATCTCATAAGTCAGGGATATTTTGTTTTATGATTCAAACGGATTTGTTAAACTCAAGTCAAGTAGTGAGTTAAATATGAGTTAAATTAAAAAACAATCTATCGGATCACATATGACTCGTGTTAAATTAAAAAACAATACAGTAAAACTTCGATAAATTAATCCGCGATAAATTAATAACTTCGCTAAAATAATATTTTTTGCCAGTCCCGACTTGGGCCAGTGTAGTAAATTAAAACCTCGCTAAATTTATAAGATAATAAAAATTTTAAGTATCCAATAGGGCCCAACTGAAATATAAATTAATAATCATTATAATAGCATTACATTATTGGTGCCTTACTAAAATATGATTCCAAAGTTGTTTGTTTCTTGTTCACATTTACGCAACACTGAACTTCATCTCTGATTTTTTTGTAGTCCCTTGAGGAGTTCATGAAAGACCTTTTCAAATTGTAAGAGGAAATCATTTAGCTTTACTATTGATAAGATCACTTCTTTAAGAGAAACTGGATTCACTTGAGATGTATTCCGATGCACGCTTAATTGTATTTGATATCTTTCCTTGACACACTTGTATGTTAAATTTTTCAAGAAGCCATTTTTGTGTTTCTCTTTGAGTCACATTTGGATTGGAATGATTATATATACTCACACAATGCTTTTCGAATCTCGTCAATCATCGTGGATTTTTTGACACCCTTGAGACAAGAAGTATGAGCTACTATTACATTCTTCTTTTGTGTTATTGTTTTTTGTTTCTTTTAACATCAATATATATATACATATATATATATATATATGCAATATTCTATACTACATTATATTATATTATGCCAAAATTTATTACACATCAATTTGAATTGAAAATAATATCTCAAAATATTTTTTATTATGGGAAACCATTAAGTTTAACTTAAATATTTTTTTTTATTTTATTTTTGAAACTTAAATTTAGAGTGTTTCGATAATTTAATAACTTATTAATTTATCGATAAATTAATACTTTGCTAAATTGATCAAATTTGTCAGTCCCAACATTATTGATTTATTTAAGTTTTACTGTATATCGGATCACATCTGACTCGTGTTGGGACGGGACTCGAGCCAATCCATACGCCAAGCCAGATAAAAACAAACAAACATGATTTTAGGTACACGATGTTTTTCATTTTTTTCAAACATCCCAAGAACTTCCTCATGTAGGAAATTAGGCTCTAGTACGGAATGAACTATCGGTTGCGGAAAGCTGACACCTAATTCCTCTCTCACTCCCATTCTCACTTTTGAACACGGGTGATTCTACATCAAATCTTACAAGTGGACGGTAAAGGGTCAACACTTATTCCAATCAAATACACATGTACGGTTAGAGATGGGGTTTGTTCCTAGAGTGATGTGTATAAAATGTTTGCAATGTACCAAAACATTCTGCTTACAGTACTGTTACATACCCTCCTCCGCATCGGATCGTCTACCGCTTTCCCATTTTAATTTCTGGAACCCTGTTTTTTACTCTCATTTCATTTCACAGACGAAATGAAACCCCAATTCTGTAACCCTCATCTTCCAGCAAAAATGAGCGTTGCATCCCGTACCAGATCCAAATTAAAGGAAAAGGAAGAAGCAAGATTAAAGGAAGAAGAAAAATTGAAGCATGAAGAAGCAATGTCTCTGTGGCAAAGGCTTCCCGAAGGATTACCTGATAAGATCTTCTTGAAATTACCAGGTAATTCAATCTTGTCATCGAGATCTGTCTGTAAGCTTTTCAAAGATCTTCTATCTGAACCTATTTTTATCCAGAATCATGTTAGTCATTCGATTCAGACCAAGACAAACCCTAAACTCTTATATAGTCAATCCTCGCCAGATAAGCCCCCTATGATTTACTCTGTACCAATGGATTATGCTTCAATTTCATTAGCATCAACACCGTCATCATCCTCATCTACACCATCGTCATGTGAATTTCGTGGAGCTGTTCAGATAAATTACCCATTTGAATCTAAGAATCCATATAATCTTGATTTTTTGGGTTCTTGTAATGGTTTAATTTGCTTCAAGATTTCTAGAATTGATAAAGTTGATTCTGAAAGGGGACATGTGGAGACTAATTATTTTAGTATTTTGAACCCATTCACTGGAGAATTTAAGGAATTTGGAACGCCCCGAAACAGTCACCACTTTACTTGTGGATTTGGTTATGATAGCAGCATCTATGACTACAAACTTGTAGCAATATCGGATAATGATGGTTGCTACAACATTGATGTTTATACAGTGAAATCAGATTCATGGAATAGTATCAATGGAAACGTCAATTACTCATTTGGTATCACTGGCAAACGATCTCATGGTGTGTTTTTCAATGGAGCTCTTCATTGGTTGGGAAGTAAAAACACCCAAAAAACCTCGTCCGAAGTTGTAGTCTGTTTTGATGTTAGCAGTGAGACAATGCTGAACATGTCGTTACCTGAGAATATTATGCCACCTAAAGGTTTTTGCGGACATGTTTATAAGAATTTGGGAGTGTGGGAGACTGCATTTGTGTAGCTTTTTGCTTATGATCTTGTTAGACTTGATGTGTGGGTAATGCAGCGGTATCGAGTAAAGGACTCTTGGTTTAAAAAATATACCACAACCCGACTACCATGGTCCTCACACGAAATTCCATTTTGGAAGCCGCTACTGTGTTTTGACGGTGGGGTAATTCTATTAGATACTGGTGGCAAGGAATTACTTTTATTTGATCCAACAACTGAGAGAGTTAGATCAGTGGTGGTCCGTGATATTACTGCAATGTACAGTAATCGAGAGAGCTATTTCGAGACCATAGCATCACTTGGCTCGACTACTTATTTGGAAAGGCAGATTACAGATGAGACCGTGAAGAATCCCAAGCGACAACGATTCAGGTAAAAACATCACATGCTATGCATTTCTTCTTGAATTTCCAGTTGTTAATTTGTTATATGTTTGAGATTGCAGCTACAATACCGCTTAAGTTAATAATGAAAGTAAGATGAATAGAAATGAGTTACTAGGTTATTTATCTTCCAAAACATTTGAAGCTTTCTATGTGTGATTTAGTTTTGGGGTACACTGAGTGTGTATATTGTGGAACCTTCTGGTGGGTAGTTTTGCTTGTTCTGGATATCCTAATTGTAATAGATCACCCTGTAAAAGAGGATTGAAAGGCGTACCTTGTAGGCATATTCATCCTCCTGCCGTTGTTGGTACCTTTTGGCAGGATTGTCAGTGGGTGGGTAACTCAGATTTGTGTGGGTTTCCAACACTGTTGAATGAGTGGCATAGCTATCACTTAAGAGCCTATCACTCCAACCATTTTGTCCATTTTAACTTTGTTTTAGACTTTAGTGTTTACAACAATGCTTCAAGTTCAAATGCAAGGCCCGCCTTTTAAGGGTGATCGAAAAAGATCATGTCCAGGTACATATTGAATTTTTCTTCTCAAGGATCAGGAAGGTAGAGAAAATAGTGCTGATTTACATATACTGACCCCCTAATGGTGAAGCTTATATGGGATTAGTTTTAGTAAAACACATGTTTTGTCCCAGATAATATGACTTAGAAGAACATGCCTAAGTACACATTAGAAATTAGCTTCTGTCTAATGTGACCCACTAATGAGCCTTATAGCTCTCTATTTTCCTAAACCTGTATATTCTTATGTAACTTATTATCTGTTGCTTTTGTACGTAAGAAAACTTCCTGCAGTGTGTCTTCTTTTCATTAATTATTGTCTCGCAATTGAGTGGATTTTTTTTATTTTCATTACAATTTTCGATGTTCATGCTGAATTGTTTCTTCCAGAAATATCTTTTGTAGACCTTGTAAAATACTCCTCCAGCTTCATATACCCAATGGCTTGAAAGATTCTGTAAGCAGGTCTTTGTTATAAAAATATCTTGCTCTTGTGACTTGTACCCATATTGTATTGGGTTCTGGTAGCCAATTCCAGGCTAGCTTGGATACATTGGCAAGGTTAAAAAGATGGGGATTTTTAAGGCAAATAGAATTTCGAGCTGTAAAGTAAAGTCACCTTTTGATTTGATTCAGAAGTTGTATAGTGGATCCTTGCATAATGAAATAGTGCCATTGAATTCAAAACAGACTGAATTTGAGTTGACCCTGCTGTTTGATTTATAGTTTACCTTGCCATCCTTCCAGCTTATGTTTTTCTGTGTGTTGGTTTGAGTACTGTATATACTGCGGAACATTCTGGTGAAAAGTTTTGCTTGTTCTTGAATCTTGATATCTTAATGACAATGCATCTTTTACCATCCTTACTGCTGCATATGAGTATAAAGTTACAAAATCTGACCGAGTCAGTAAGCTTAATGTTGCTATTTGTTAGAATCTCCATGCTTTAGACAAGCTCATTTGCATTTAGATTGAATGACACTTTTATGAGATTTTAATTGTCGTTAGGTTTGTTTTGTCATTTTTATGTCCCTATTCTTTTATAGCTTGGAATCTTGGATAACATGGCAAGGTAAACTTTGTTGTAGCTTGGGAAGGTTCCATTGAGTGCTATATTCATGAATAAAATGCGACATAGGAAACTGCGGTAAACAAACTTCTAATACCAACGGAATATTCCATATGCAGCAGAGGCAAAATTCCATATGGAATATTGCTTAACACTTCGTAGACCTTGTAAAATACCCCAGATCTTTAAAGATTCTTTAAGTTTATACCTGACGGCTTGAAAGATTCTTTAAGTAGGTCTTGGCAATAAAAATATCTTGCTCTTGTGACTTGTACCCATATTGCATTGTGTTCTGTTAAGAATCTTCAGGCTAGCTTGGATAACATGGCAAGGTTAAAAAGATGGGGATTTTTAAAGCCTAATCCACCAAGTCGTTTAGAAAGCCAAAGAGAATTCCAAGCTGTAAAGTAGTTTACCTTTTGAGTTTGCTTAGCTCCACCAGTACTGTCGCTGGATTGTGGCATAATGAAATAGTTCCATTGAATTCAGAACAGACTGAATTGGAGTTGACCTCCCTATTTGGTTTAGTTGTTGGCCTTGCCATCCTTGCAGCTTTTTTTTTTGTGTGATTTGCTTTTGAGTACTTCGAATGTATATATTGCGGAGCATTCTGCTGAAAAGTTTACCTTGTTCTTGATATCTCAATGACAGGCATCATTTGGCATCCTTGCCTGCGTATGAGTATAAACTTACAAAATCTAAGAACGACTGAGTCATTAAGGTCAGTATTGCAATTAGTTAGAATCTCTATCCACACAGTTTTGTTGTTGGCATCACGCAATAGACAAGGTCATGCGATACAACATTTGGAGATTTTTAGTTTGTTTCATCTTTCTTATTTCCCTATTTTCTTCTGTTTCATGTAATTGTACTCTACTAATTCAATTTACTATTCAGATGAACAGGTACTGTCGAAGAAGGCTCCAAGGTCTCGTCATTTAGAAGAATCACCACAACAATATAATCATTGCTGTTTAGTACTTTGACACTTGACAGTATAAGTTCACGTACAGTTGTGTTTTAGGATTTCAAGATACCGCCAACTGAAGCTGCAAAATCTGATTGCTTTTTTACTCTTTGTTTCGGGTATATGGTTGTTTGTTAGAAAATACTCCACAAAAGTCGGACAACTTTGAAGAATTGTCTCAATTTTTTTTTTTTTTTAAAACTTTGTATTGTGTGGAATTTACCTTCGTTAAATGTACATTTGGAGCATTCGCCATATCAAGTTCTCCCTTCTGCTTGTTTCAAAATGGAGGACATTGTCTGGACCAAAGTACTCCATGTATTCGTTCCCATGTGCAGGTTGTCATCAGGCTTGTTTTCAACTGCAACTGTCAGATATTAAGAAGCCTCAATTCCCCTAAACTTCCCATGAACTTAGCAGCAAGATTGGCCAAGAAAGGAGAGGCTCGCTCTATCTTCATGTTGGGCGCAGAAGAAGAATCCTTGCACAACATTGAGGACCTTATTGATACTGGAGAATACGCTCTTTCTCTCTTAAGAAAAGGCGAAATCCCTAGATACATTCAGTGAGTGCACCACTGGTTAGTGGTTACTGAGCCTGACATTACAAAATGATCCCACTCTCGCGGGCTTTCCTATTTTCTGTGGCCTAAAAATCAAACTGACATAAACCTTGTCAATGAGATCTGCCCTCAGCCAGAGTATCGGTTTCGCAGAACTGACGCGGTTATGATTAATGTTTTCAAGCCGTTGATGAGGAGAAGACGCGTATGGTACGGCTAAGGATGGGTTCCCAAAATAACGTAACGTTTCTACTTACACCGACTGTTACACATGTTTCGTATCGTCTTCCACTTTTTTAATTTTTCTCCCAATTTCTTGAACCGAAACTCCATTCTTTAAGCAAAAAGCAGAAGCTGGGTGGTCAAATCTTCCGGAAGAAATATTTGATGACATCTTTCTGAGGTTACCAGGCAATTCGACCTTATCATCAAGGTGTGTATGCAAGATTTTTAATAATCTTCTTTCAAAACCTAGTTTCATCAGGAATTATCTTCACCAAACTAAAAACGAAAACCCTAAGCTCCTGTTTAAGCATGGCTTGATGATGTACGCCGTAGGTATTAAATTATTACCATCATCAACAGCCTCATGTGAATTTGACGGAGCTATTCAGATAAATTATTGTAGATGGGAAAAAAACGGTTTGCTGGTTTTTTGGGGAAATGAAGAGACGAGCGTGTCGAGACTCCTCGAACCGAGCAAACTGCTCCACCTCACCTGAGATGCTTTGCAAAGGGAGTGCTTAGATTCGAGAGATCAATCCAGGACTCGGCCTAAACCAAGTCAATGGCCGTTCCAGAGTCAATTCGGTCGCAAAGAGGGAGATGTGTTGATCTATTGTAGGAGGGAAGCTGAGAATTGTGTGGGATCAATGATGATCAAGGATTGTGGATGTGTTGAAGGTTTCTGCAATAATTGGTGAACTGTTGAGTTCGAATAAGTTCTGATAGATTGATGAATTCTTGAGAGTGGTTACTCGAAAAATTCTGTGTGGACGATTGGCGATAGCTTAGTGATCATTCGTTGTCCTCAATCATGGATTCGAGAGACTTATTTATATTGTCGAGTTGTGAACACCTTGATCCTGTAAATGTGACGGTTTCATGAGTGGAAGAGTGGGCAAGTGGAAGATCGTGGTAAAAGTCGGTTCCATGTCGTATGGAGACTTGACGGATCGTGCACCCACTACTTTGCTAACTCCTTCAACCGTTTACACAACTTACGCACATTTCTCGTCGTGGATGAAATCCACATCTTTGTAGGCCGCCATAACAAAACCTAGTTGTTATCCCCCAATTTGGCGTGATTGATGTCTCACGAATCGTGGAGTCTGCATGATGAGACGTGTATTTAGTTTGTCGAGTTGTTGGTGATTAGACAATGAGTCTAGGTTTTGTTGAATCAAGCATGTTTGACAAATGCTCGGCGATTCATGAATGTTAATGTTGCTCAAATGCGAGCAAATATTGTAAATTCGACGAGTTGTTGAATATTGATGAGTTCGCGAATATATGTGGATTATTCGAGCAAAAATCGGCAAGTATTGCTCGATTGACGAAATCTTGATAAATTCTTGAATATTGATAGTTGGATCAATATTTGAACAAGCTGAGCAAGTATTGCTCAATTCGAGAATGCGAATATGACGAGCAAGCGAGCAAGTATTGCTCGGTTCGACAAAATCTTGAATGTTGACAATTTTGGCGAGCAATTGAGCAAGTATTGCTCAATTAGACAAAATAATGAATGTTGATGATTTGACGTACAATTGAGCAAGTATCGCTCAATTCGGCAAAGTCTTGAATGTTGATAATTTGTCGTGCAATTGAGCAAGTATTGCTCAATTCGACAAATTCTTGATAAATTACCAAATATTGATAGGCTGGATCGGTATTTGAGCAAGCGAAGCAAGTATTGCTCGATTAAACGAAACATTTATTGGTGGCGTGACTAATAAAATATTAAAATATTGGTAAGCTACCAAATATATATGATTAACTCATATCTTTGGTTCTTTGAATCAATATAAATTCATTAGTGTTTGAATCTTGCTCGGAATGATGATTCGTAGAACATTTATTCAAAACCTAATTTCAGATCATAGTTTATGAATCGCTGAAAATAGGTCATGAGTGATAGAGGGACCGAACACATGGGATGATGGGCGTCCACGTGGTGCCTAGTGCTCGAGTGAGCATGCACCAGGGTTCCGAGTTGGACAGTTGGTGATAGAATGATGATTAAATGCCGGTTTCATCATTTATTGAAATATTGCTGGGTTCAACATTAGGTGATAAAACCTAGGTATGAAAGATAGGGACCGACCAAGAGAGCATGGGACCGGCTCTTGGTGATCACGGGACCAGTTGTTGGTCATTTGAAGGATCCCCCAGTTGGTTGGAGAGAGTTTGGGCCCAGTATGAGCAATTGAGCAAATTAGGTCAGAATTATGAAAACATGTGAGACCGGCTTTTTTCAAGCCCTGGGAATGACTCTGGTAGGTCATGAAGGCATGCACGTGTTTCCTTGGTGTCCATGTCTCCATGCTGAGAGTTTCAGTATTTTCTGATGCACGTTCGAGCAACATTGTGAATTTTCAGAAGAGTTTCATCTTGACTAAAATTCTTGATTTTCTTTGGAATGAGCATGTATGCTCAATTCATCAATATTTTGAAAATATTAAAATAAAAGTGTTTTAATATTTCAAATTGCCGTGAGAGGCTAGCCATTCGTATGACTATGTTGGCCTTTGGTTTTTCGTGATTTGAGCAATATTTGAGAAAATATGAAGAAATCATGAATTTTGCCAAAACCGAGGAGTTTCATGAATTGGGGGAAATAATTATAAAAGACTAGGGATTGCAAGGTGTGGGACCGGCCACGGCTAGGGCATGGCCGGCCGGATAGGTTGCCGGTCCCGCACACCTTTCCCTATTTTATAATATTATTTTTCATGAATCCTTGATGTTATGGAGAATCCTTGGAGTTATGGAGAATCCATGAGCTTTTGTTGAAACAAGGGAGTTTCATGAGATTAGGTAATAATAATTATAAAAGCTAAGGATTGTGAGGTGTGGGACCGACCATGGCTCGGGCATGGCCGACCGGCTAGGTTGCCCGGTCCCGCACACCTTTCCTTATTTTATAACATTATTTCATGAATCCATGAAGTTATGGAGGATTCATGAGTTTTTGCAAAAACAAGGAAAGTTGCTAAAACCAAGGAGTTTTCATGAGTTCATGAAATAACAAAAAATAAGGAAAATAATGGGAGAGGCATGGACCGACCATGGCTAGGGCACGGCCGGCGGGCGCCTCTTATTATTTTTATTAATGTTTATTGTTTTCTCCTGTTTTGCGTAGGATTCCTCATTGTTTCATATTTTTGGATGCTCGTTCGTGCATCCAGGGTGCTCGATCGTGCATCATTGTCGAATACACTTGCACCAGTTTTGTGGGGCCTACTCAGTGATGATCCATATGCCCGATGGTTGAGTATTTATTGCTAATTCATGAAATTCAGTGTAGAATAATTCATGAAACGGAACAATAAAATGAGTATTTATTTATTATCAATTCATAGGATCATTTGTGGATCAGGCCATGAATCGGAATAATAAAATAGGCATTACCATTTTATGGGATCATGGATTCGACCATCGAATCGGAGTAATAAAATTATCTATTACCATTCCATGAGATTAGCGGTGAATTTGATCATGAGATTGGAATAATGAGATAATATAGTAGTTTATTGCCATTCCGTGAGATCAAGTCGTAGATTCGATCATGGAATCAGAGCAATTGTTATTACCATTCCATGGGATCGGGCCGTGGATTCGACCATGGAATAGGAGAAATTGTTATTGTCATTCCATGGGATCAGGCTGTGGATTCGACCATGGAATTGGATCAATTGTTATTGCCATTCCATGGGATCGTGGATTCGACCATGGAATAGGAGCAATTGTTATTGCCATTCCATGGGATCAAAGGAGTGGATTCGACCATGGAATAGGAGCATTGCCATTGTTATTGCCATTCAATTGTTATTGGATTCCATGGGATCGTGGATTCGACCATGGAATAGGAGAAATAATAGATTATTCTTGGAATTCGGTGGTGAATGTCACGGCGAGAATTAATCTATTGCGAAAAGATATTATCGATTAAGGCGTCACATCTATTCCGAATGGTGCATAGTCGGGAGTCACGGTGTTGTTTATGACCTCGAAGGCGTTAATGCTCTCAATCTACGGAGAACCACTTTGAATCTATACACGGTCTCTCCACATAGTCAGGGAACGGTGAGTGTCACCGAAGTCCTGATGGCGTTAAGCTCTCAATCTACGAAGAACCGCCCAAATACGTTATTCTGCATAGAGGTCACGACGAAATGCTAGGGATCGAACTCTCAACTAGTGGAGGCTTTTCGAAAACATATTCATCATGGCTTCGTAAAACATGAATCGTTGCATGCCCGAAAGCCGTGTCAAAAACACGCCTCATGATTGTATGGTTTTGCCCTTTGTTGAAAATCCACCATCAACAATTACCCATTTGAATCTAACAAACCATATTCCCTTGATTTTCTGGGTTCTTGTAATGGTTTGATTTTCTTAAAGATTAAAAGTTATAATACAGCTGAGATTAAAGGCGGGACAGTTTTCTACACTTATCATTACAGTATTTTGAACCCATTAACAGGAGAATATTAGGAATTTAGGAGGCCTGAAAAGAGTTACGGGGATGGAAATGGCGATGTTACCTACGGATTTGGTTATAATAACAAAATTGATGATTACATATTGATTTATGAAGGCAATTGAGGTTTGATTTTTGGCGGGGAGAATATTAGGAATTTAGGAGAATATTAGGAATTTTGAACCCGTTCTTTTCGATGTTACCAATTTGTTATGATAACAAAATTGATGATTACATAGTATAGGCATTGATTTGGCAATGAAGTTCTTTTCTACAATTGTTAGGTTCGAGCGCATGATTTTTGCCTTCTGTTTATTCTTCTGTGTGTGTCATTTTTTTTTTTTTTTTTTTTTTTTTTTTCTGTTTTTCATTTGGGCATTTTTTGTTTGTGTGTTAATGGTTAATACATAGTATAGACATACATGGGACCCGTTAGGTGTTATTGTTGTTGGCTCAAGACCCATCTGATCTCTGTCATGGTTCTTGAGTTGCAGGGGACAAAAGCAGGCGTTTAGGTTTCCTAATAGGCCGAATAAGAATGAGCTGGTGCTTTGTAGCGACTCTAAAGTGGATTTCACCTCTTGTAGAGAAAATCAGTGACTGAGTAAACTCTGTGTGTATTACCTATTTGGGGTAAGAGCAACTAATTGTTGCTTCAATGCGCCTTTATGCTGACCATGTGTATTCACGATATGAGTTTTAATGATGATGGAAATGATGGTTTTTCTTTTTGTTGTAATCATATCAAGGGGGCTCAGTGTTAGAGTGAGCCCCTAATGCTACTCTTAATCTTAGAGTGAGCCTAATGTCAAGCTCAACCTTAGGGGCATGTGGAATAAAGTTTTGACTGAGCTACAACCTGGCACCAGGATCATTCTTTGTTTGGCTTGCTCTATCTGTGCCAGATGCATTTGTTCAGTTATCCACTACAAGCAATAGAACTTGGGCTTTAGATTCTTCATGATATGTTAGCTTGAGAAAACACTTCACAGATAACCTAAATTTTAGATAAATTTCAATCAATCTTAGGTCGTAAACAACATAAAAGTTCAATTATCAAAAGTAACAGAAATTGCTGACACTAGCTCACAGAATGTGCTACCATTAGACCCCATAATGATACCTCTAGAGTCTAACGATCTACTGACGTTAGGCACATCTGCTGATTTTTCTAGCCATTAGATCCAAGTGTACGGATAGTTTTCATGTTAACCTGGATATAGATCAACAAAGAGAGTTTTATCCCTTATTGTTAGGTTTGTACAGCCTGCACTGATCCTTGGAGTGTCATTTGTTTTTCTTTCTGGCCACTGATGAGTGTTATTATTTATTTATTTTTTTCGTTTTTTCTTTTGGCCATTTTTTTTCGTTTGTTGTTGGTTATTACATAGAAATAGAGTTTCTCAAAGTTGATATTATTTGGCATTGCAGCACCGTTATGTGAAACTGATACTGCTTGATGGAAAGGTACGCACACACATTGTACTCCAAATTTGTCATGCTTTCCGTCGATTCAAGGAGGCAAAATTCTGGATAGGAGAGTGAAAAGAGAATTTTCTGTTACATGTAGTGGTTGATGTGGCAATGGATTTTCTTAAATTTCCTTTTATTATTTGGATATGTTTTTGGCTTTTGTTGGTGAACCTTACAAAATGATGTATTGTGGATGTCCAATAACAATATTAAAGCACCATTTATAGTCCGTCCTAGAATTACTTTGAATATTTCAAGTATACCCTTGGGGCTAGTATAAATTAGAAGACATAAGGCTAAAGGAGGAAGTTTTGGTTTTAGAATATTGTGTGAAGAATGAGAGGTTCTCTTCTTTCAAACCTAATTGTTATCTCTAGGTGGAATTAGATCATCTAATTCTAGAGTATCAACTAGATGCCTCTCATAATCTTATAGTTTCCAATTTAATTGGGTAGAAATTGTAAGTTATTTGAGAAGAATCTCCATTATTAGGTTTTTCCTTTATTCAAATGGTAGAAGAAACTAAATTGGTTGATTATTTATCCATTTCAAGTTATCAATTTCAATTTATTTTCATTGTAAGCTTCCGCTTCTCATCATTTGGCATCAAGAGCTTTGGTTTGATTCTCAAGGGGAAAATGTGTAATTGGTGAAGATATTTGTTTTTGAGGTGAACACTACTTATCTCTTTCTCAAGTATTTTTGGGTTGATTGATATGTTCTTTGATAGTGTTTTCAAATTGGGTTGTTGAATCTTATATTGATTTCACCATGGTTTACAAAAGAGGAGTTAATTTGGGTAGGATTCATTCCAATAATGTGTTAATGAATATTGTACATGAAGTGTTTGATGATATGTATCTAAGAATGGGAGAAATTTGTGAAGAATATTATTGGAAACTTGTAAGTCTCCATAACCAACAAAGGAATCTACCTAATGATTGTGATGATGTAAGTGAACTAGATGTATCAATTTGGGTTGGTGGATATGAGGATGAACAAATTGCCCACGAGATGTTTGATGAAATGTCTCCACCAAAATTTGATAGTTATTTGAGTCATGAGGAAAATGAAATAGTGGGTGTTCTTCCAATCTATCAAGATGGCATGAATGTGGATCAAATATTTGATTATTTTACTATCATGTACCAAGTGCTATCACGTAAGAATCAAGATAAAGAAGAATACAATCCTTTGTGTTCAATTTTTGATGAGGTAGTTAATGGTAGTGAAGTAAAAGATTTTGGTGTACCAAGGTATGATATTGAATTGGAAAATGCTATGTTAGAAGCATCTCAAGAACAATTTCAAGTATGTGAACCGACTACCGGAAGCAAGCATTCACTCAAGCTACAACAAAATGGGGAGGGAATATATATGAATCCAATTTGGGCTTTCATCGAAGATAAGTTTCATGGTTGTGATCTTCGTGCAAGGTTGAGAGAGATGCTTGGTGTTTCTTTACTACTTGGGGATGCTCTTAACTATGACCACAAGATGCTACATTTGGTGAGTAACTACAATGTAAGGTGTAGAGGTAGAATTATATTCAAACAAGGAAGAAGTTCAAGCACTAATGGAGAATATGCTTTGGAGAATTCGTGGACGAATTTGTTCAAACAAGGGGAGGATGATGTATTTACAAACGAAGAAATACTTGGTGTGTCATTAATACTTGGGGATGCTCTCCACGATGACCACAAAATGCTACATTTGGTGAGTAACTACAATGGAAGGTGTAGAGGTAGAATTGTCTTCAAGCAAGGAAGAAATTCAAGCACAAATGGAGAATACGCTTTGAAGAATTCGAGGACGAATTTGTTTAAAGAAGGGGAGGATGATATATTGTGGATGTCCAATAACAATATTAAAGCACCATTTATAGTCCGTCCTAGAATTACTTTGAATATTTCAAGTATACCCTTGGGGCTAGTATAAATTAGAAGACATAAGGCTAAAGGAGGAAGTTTTGGTTTTAGAATATTGTGTGAAGAATGAGAGGTTCTCTTCTTTCAAACCTAATTGTTATCTCTAGGGGGAATTAGATCATCTAATTCTAGAGTATCAACTAGATGCCTCTCATAATCTTATAGTTTCCAATTTAATTGGGTAGAAATTGTAAGTTATTTGAGAAGAATCTCCATTATTAGGTTTTTCCTTTATTCAAAGGGTAGAAGAAACTAAATTGGTTGATTATTTATCCTTTTCAAATTATCAATTTGAATTTGTTTCAAGTATAAGCTTCCGCCTCTCATCACAAAATCATTCTGTAGACTACCATACTGTTATTTGTCCATTTGCTCAGTATGAGAAGAAATGCAATATTTCACTATGGCAAATTGCTTAATTCCATGTTATTCAAAATTTCACTATGGACAGCTAAAGCAAAAAATTGCCAATGCCAGTGACTTGTGGGCCTTGGGCATTCAAATCCAAGCCTTGAAAAGTTGCCAAATCCTCCACACTTTATGTCTCATTCATACTCGAAACAATCCATTACCTAAAAATCGATTTTGGCACAAAGTATGTCGAAATTTAATGTCCCACTCCCATCCCTTACTGTTTGGCACACGATGATGGCGATGCTCACGTATGGCCATATCTAATTTTATGTTGAAAACAAAGTTATCGTCTTCTTGTGGATCATAAAACCTGAATCTTTTCTTGGATCTCCACTTCAAATTCTAAATATATCCTTCGAATTCTCAACATCTCCTGCAAAGACGCTCCCGCCAGAATATCCCTTGTCTCCACCGGGAATCGAATGTGGCTTGGCAGTTGGCACGTAAATAATTGAGCAGTTGGCACGTAAATAATTAAACGTCTAACAGTTAAGCTTCACAGCGAAATTGTGAAAGTTATTTTGTATAGTACTCAGTACAATTTGGGAATCAAGAGTTAATGAAATTAAATCTAACTTCCTAAAGAACACATCTACTAAACTAATCTGCAGGTATTTTCTCATTAATTGAAATATAGAAGAGGTTCTTACACATTTAAGGAAGTGGAGACCTTACAACAACGATCAGATAGTCGACACATGTCACTATCTGATCGTTCAACACTCAATACAAGAATGACCAATGACTAACAACTTATAAGAGCACCCACTCAATTAATAAGGGCAGACCCTAGTACTCCATAAGGCTAAAGGACTATGACATTGCCTAATTTTGGAAATTATCCTTGTCCTCAAGGATAAAGTTGCGAAAGTGTGACTTAATGGTAGAAACATCCTCCCAAGTAGCCTCCTCTTGAGTATAATTAGTCCACTGAATGAGCACTTGACTTCTGCCAATGGAGATGGTTCTGTGTTGTAAGACTTTTGCTGGAACCATTATTACTTCACCTGCATGATCAACAATAGGCAATGTAGGAGATGGAATGTGTTTCTTACCAATGTGCTGTTTCAGTTGAGACACATGAAACACACTGGCCTGATCTGGAAGCTATATCTTGTAGGCTACTGGTCCAATTTTTTGTAAGATAGGGAAATGGCCATAGAATTTTGCAGACAGCTTGAAATTCTTCCTTAGTGGACACAGAAGCTTGTCTGTAAGGTTGCAGTTTCAGATACACCAAGTCACCCACAACAAAGGTTCTGTCTTGCCTTGATTTATCAGCAAAGAATTTCATTCTTGCTTGAGCATTGTGTAGGGATTCCTTCAGAAGATCAATCATTGCCTCCATGTCCTTGAGATATGACTCCACAACAGCTACAGAAGTAGTGGTTGTTGATGGGAAAGCCATGTGTGGAGGAAGATAACCATATAGGTCATGGAAAGGTGTCATTTTAAAACTAGTATGATAACTAGTGTTATACCACCATTCATCAAGAGATAACCAGTGACACCACTTAGTAGGCTTGTGTCTAGTGATGCACCTTAAGTAAGTTTCCAAACAAGAATTAACTCTCTCTGACTGGCCATCAGTTTGAGGATGATAAGCAGTGCTGAGATTCAAGTTAGTACCCCGAGCTTTAAATAAGTCCTGCCAGAAGTGACTAGTAAAAACCTTATCTCTATCAGACACAATTGAAGAAGGGAGACCATGAAATTTGAACACCTGATCCAAGAAGGCTTGACCAAAGCGGTTGTATAAGGGTGTTGTAAGGCAATGAAATGGCTGTACTTTGTTAGTCAGTCAACAACCACTAGTATAAAACTTTTCCTGTCACTCATGGGTAAACCTTCAATAAAATCCATGGTGATATGCTTCCATGCTTGCTCAGGGACTGGAAGAGGTTGCAGCAGACCAGATGGAAAAGAGCATTCACCTTTATTTCTTTGGAAAATGTCATATTCAGTGACAAATAAGATGATCTCATGCTTCATTTTAGGCCAAAATAAATGAGACTTGGCCCTAACATAAGTGGCTTGGATGCCAGAATGACCACCAACAACATATGTGTGAATAATATTTAAAATTGTGGCTCTTACCCCATTGCTAGGACCCACATATATCCTATTTTTGTATCTCAATATTTCAGATTTGTAAGTATAATGTGGAACAGAGTCTGCAGATAAAAGTAGTTGAGCAATAAGTTATTGTACCTTGTCATCACCAATATAGATTTGAAGTAAGTCTTGGACCCTAGATGGTTGAGACATAGATAAGGCAGAGCAAGTTGCAGAAGGGGATGGTCTTCTAGATAAAGCATCATCAACTATATTCTCCTTACACTTTTTGTACTGAATCTCATATTCATATCCCAATAATTTCATCAACCACTTTTCTTCAGAAAACTGTTGTGATTTTTTGTTCTAAAAAGTATTGAATGCTGTGATGATCAATTTGAATAATGAATTTGCTACCTAGTACATAATGCCTCCATTTTTGTACGACCTTAACTATAGCTAAAATTTCCTTTTCATATGTAGATAAGGCTCTATCTCTTGGTCCTAAAGGTGAGCTGAAAAAAGAAATTGGTTTACCTTCTTGAGTTAAGACAACACCAAGACAGGTCTCACTTGCATCACTTTCAACAGTGAATTGCTTAGAAAAGTCAGGCAATGCAAGGAGTTGTGGACATGGCTAGCATGAGTTGTTCAAATGCGTATGGCAATTTGCAGGTCCAAATAAAAGAATTTTTCCTCAAAAGATCAGTTAGTGGCTTGCAGATTGCACCATAATTCTTCACAAATTTCCTGTAATACCCTGTTAAACCCAGAAAGCCTCTCAATTCTTTGATAGAAGTTGGAATTGGCCACTCCGCATTGCTTTGCAATCTTGTTTGGATCAAAGACAAACCCCGGCAGAGTGATAATGTGGCCCAAATATTCTAATTTGGATTGACCAAAACAACATTTTGAAATCTTAGCATATAACTGGTGATGTCTGAGTAAGGAAAATACTATTCTCAAATGCTCAACGTGCTCAGACATGGAAGAGTTGTACACCAACATATCATCAAAAAAGACCAAAACAAACTTCCTTAAGTAGGGAGCAAAGACTTCATTCATAAGTGCCTGAAATGTTGTAGGTGCATTGGTCAAACCAAATGGCATGACTTTGAACTCATAGTGCCCATCATGAGTTCTAAATGCAGTCTTGTATATATCCATTGGGTTCAAAAGTATTTGATGATAACCTGCTATTAAATCCAACTTAGACAAAAACAAAAATCCTTGTAGCTCATCCAACAACTCATCTACAATTGGAATAGGAAACTTGTCCTTAATAGTGATCTTTGTTGAGTCTTCTGTAATCAACACAAAATCTCCAAGTATTATCTTTCTTTTTGACAAGAAGAATTAGTGAATAAAATGGGTCATTTTGTTGTGTTGTATGATTCGAGGAAGAAAGCATTTCTTTGGCAGAGTTGTTCCACAACTCCTTTTTGAATGTAAGGGTATCTATAAGGTCTTTGGTTTGGAGGTTGAGAGTCTGGTTTCAAGGGAATTGAGTGGTCTAAAGTTATGTGAGGTGGTAATGAAGTAGGCTCAGCAAAAATATCCTTATAATCAGATAACAAAGGTAATAAAGGTGCAGGTATTGGAGGGGGTATAAGAGTAGTTGAGACTGAAAAGAGATGACCAATGAGGCCATGAGTAGTTTTTTCTAGAAATCTCTTAACTGCTGACCCACTCATCATAAGTAGTACGGTGAATTTGTTACCCCTTGTAATGTAATATTCTGACCATGATGAACAAAAGAAACACTGAGTTTAGAGAAATTAAACATAACATCACCTAGCATCTTAAGCCAATCAGCACCTAACACCATGTCACAGCCTCCAAGTGGAAGTAACTTTGAAGTCCTCAGTGAATTGATAACCCCGCATACCAAGGAAGTTTAGAACAAATACCGGTACTGTTGTTTTCTCCCATTAGAGATCTGTAACTAACATATGAGTGTGTGTGTTCTACCTTACATTTGAGTTTAGGCAAAGAGAATAATCTACGAAAATAGTTGTGCTACAAAAGATGTCAGTAAGAATAGAGATAGATTGTCTCTTAAGAAGACCAGAAATGCGAATAGTATCACCTGTGGCAGTACCAGTGAGAGCATGAAGAGAAATCTCCATGTCAGAATCAACTGGTGATTCTACGGCCTTCTTCAAAACCTCATCCTCAACCTCGTGTCTTGTGTATCAGAATTTTCAGTTTGCACCATAAACACTTGCTGCCTACCCTTGCACTTATGACCCAATGAATAAACCTCATCATAATTATAACAAAGACCTTTATCCCTGCGAATGCGCATTTGCTCTTGAGTTAAACGTTTAATAATGGGATTTGTTGATGAGGGCTTGAGTGGTGTTGGGGAATAAGATTTTTGGAGTAGTAGGAGTAGACTTGGAAGTAGTGTAAGAGGTGGAAATTGGTTTAGGAGGAAGGTTGTGGTAGAGAAAGCTCTAGAGTTAGTGAAAGAGCTAGAGTTGGTTCTAACACTTTTGGCAACAGCAGTGTGATGCTTCTGTTCCTCCATTCTTGCTATGGAGAAAGCTATGGCAAGTGATTTTGGATAAAACATAGCTACAGAATTACACAATTCTTCCTTCAACCCACTAATGAAACTCATGATAAAATAGTGCTCAGTTAAGGACGGATTGTTAGCAAGCATTAGAGCTTTGAGAGATTCAAATTCCTCAAAATACTCTTCTACAGAGTTAATATGAACCAGTTTATTAAAACTCCCAATAAAATTATCTTCCACAGGATTTTCAAATCTGACACAAATACCATGAGAAAATTCAAACCAAGTTATACGAGTTCAACCAACCTAAAAAATTGGTAAATCAAGTTTTGGTACTCGATTAAATTGATTTTGAGTTCCCCCTTGCGAGATTGAACCAAAGATTGGAGGATTGTCGAGCTGAGTACCATGAATTGATCCTCCCGAATCATGTTGTTGATCTGTTTTCGATGTAGATGGAAAACAGGCTAGCGGCCCTCATCAAATCGTTGGTTAATCTATGCTTGATTCATATCAACTTTTTGTTGCTGCAAAAGAAGCTTGTCTTCAATGAGAGTAAAACGATCTTGAGCTCATTCTGTCATCTGAATCGGTTATATAACATCCTAATGAGTTTTGGATCGGAAGCGCCCATCGAGAATTTTTTGAGTGGCTCGATGCCAAATGTCTTGTGACTCAATACAATTTCGGAATCAAGAGTTAATGAAATTAAATCTAAGTTCCTAATGAACATAACTACTAAACTAATCTGCAAGTATTTTCTCATTAACTAAAATAGAGAAGAGGTTCTTACACATTTAAGGAAGTGAAGACCTAACAACAACGATCAGATAGTCGACACATGTCACTATCTGATCGGTCAACACTCAATACAAGACTGACCAATGACTAACGACTTATAAGAGCATCCACTCAATTAATAAGGGCAGACCCTAGTACTCCATAAGGCTAAAGGACTATGACATACTTACTGTATTTGTTTTGCTAAACAAAATGATAAGTGATCAGTGATCGGAAGAGAAACACTTGTTTATATACACTTGTGCAATTCCAAGCTTTCGATATTCTTGGATTCAGTCGTTCATGTGGCATCCCGAATGCGGAATTTCTGACCTCCATCCATACCACTCGTCAATCTCCTTTCCAACTGCAACTTCGACTTCAGATTTTAAGCCTTCTTTTTTTATGGCTGATGCGTGTCGTAGGTGCAATCAAATTAAAAATAATATAATGGAAGTCAAGTTCGTTCCCACGAGGAGCAAGAGATTCTAGTTGTAAAAATTGTCACAAAAGGGGGGTGTAAAAAGCAAAAGAAAATAAACAAAACAATTAAAAGATAAAGTTGAAAGCAATAAGAGAAACAAGACCAAGGAATCCTTCTTCGTTACGAAACAATGAATCAAGTTATGTTCTTTTCTACTTGTTATTAGTCACAAATTATCACCAACCGTAGGTAAAGCAGCTAGATCAGTGCTAAACCCCTAAATCCCTTGTATCACCAGGATATGGAAGTTCTCGACTACGGATTCTATTTACAAAACCACCTAGTAGTAGATCACTCTAGATGTAATTTAAATAAACGCATTAAGATTTATGAACTTATTAGGTTGATATTAGTAGTTAGACTCTTAGATCAAGGTCTACTTGCTAACGTTGTTTTCACACACAATTGCTCCACGGAATCCCTCCGCAAGGTCTCGTGTTTGCTACTTATGTAAAGAGTCAAGAAACGATTACTTATCCCCTAACTTTCACTATCTTTAGATCAAATTAACAAATCAATTTAGCGTGCACTCTAAACAATCTATCAATCAATCATGAATGTCATTAAGATCATTCCTATTAGTAAAAACAAACGATAATCATGTGAAAAACCTCAAGATAGAATTGATACAAAACTCAAATCATGTATTAAGAACTAGGAATTCATCCTCAATCAATAATAAAATTAGCTACTCATGCTAAAGAGTTCACACAAAGAATAAGAAAAGAAAAGTGTTGTGTGTGTAGAGAGGTGTGTAAAAGATGTAGAAAACTTCTCTATTTATAGGCTTCAATATTCTCCAAATCTTCCAAGGAATAGAATCCTTTTCCTTTAGCGATTCAATTTCCAAATCCAAGCCTTTCTCAACTCTTCCATCTTCTCTTTCCAAATTTGAGTCCAATTCTCCATCCAATTCCAAGCCCAAGTCTTCACACCCATGAGAGAAGTCCATAGAAAATTGGAATTTTTGGCTCGCCGGAAAAGCTGGTATTATGGCCGAATTTGACCGGAATCCGTCACCGCCGGCCACTGAAAATTTCTCCGTCGGTGGAATAATCACGGAATATTCCGTCGATCCACCGTTAGGACTAACGGTCAAAGTGGTCAACCGTCACCAATCGTTAGTCACCGGGTCAAGGGAAGGAGTAGTCGGCCTAGACGAGTGGCTATGAGTCGGTCGTCTTGAGCTTCTCGGGTCTTACTAACCGAAATTTGGATCATTTGGATCATTTGAGTGGATCGGTTCATCGTAGGGTTGACTCTCTGTAAGAAATTCAGGCAGAGTTTCGTTTGTTTCTGGGCATTTCTCAGGCCAATTCTGGCCGTTTCCTTGGGTCTTCTCCTGTTAAGAACCTATACATTCATCTATTGAGCTCTTCCCTGCAATGCCACATCCTGCAGCTTAGTTTCATGCCATTCCATAACACCATCAGAGCAGCCATTCTCTACTTCAATCTGTAACATAGCTGGTGCACCTGAAATTCAAATACATTCATTCCCTGCTCTTCGCAATCTCACCAACACTTCCCTTTTCGGCACACTCATCACAACCTCGTAACTTACTTCGAACCAAACTCATTTGCTTTGCTTTGCAACCAATTTGAATCCAACATTCCATTTCCATTCTGCAGCATACACAATCACCATTCTTAGCATACCTACAAAGCCAAGAGCTGGAGAGCAACACAGCTACCACCTTCAGTTTCAGCTCATAACCACCTCACTGCCATTTTGGACTGCAACTCCATTGCTCTGCAGGACTGCACATTACAGCTCCAAATCTTGCTCATCACCAGAGCCCATATCCATATGCAGCATCAACTCCCTGCTTTTGTTTATTTCAACTCAGACAAGCCATCTAGCAGCACAACCACCAATTTCATCTCCAAATGCAACTGCCAAATGCCCCTCTAACACCGCCATCAACCACGGCCAATAACTGCAAATGACTTATGGAATTTGCATATCTCAGATTCTTGCAATCCCTGTCTGCATCTTTAACATGACCCCTTTATCCGTCAGCCTGTTTGTCATTTCTTGAACTTGAGCCGCACAAATCAACTCCTTCCCCATTGCTCAATAATTCTACGAATCTGCTCATCACCACTATTTCATTTCAGCTCAACATTCAAAACACGAATCTGCGATCAACTGATCTCTCGATCGCATCTTCTCTTACCTGACTGCAATTTACGCTTCTGATTCATCCAACAATGAACATCTCACCATCAATCTTCTCGGTTCCAATTCAGAAGCTAACCCATTTTCGATTCAACAATCAGGACCATCAAACCCTAGTTTCCTGATTCCAAATCAAACCCAATCTTCCTTGGTTCATCAATCTTAGATATGCTAACAACTCGCTGCAACTCTCTCTACCTCAATTTCATTTCTGAATTCGTCAATTACCCTTGATAATCACCAATATTAATACCCATTTCTCAAATCTTCTTCTCTCGGGTATCCCGTAACTCAACCAAATCCTTCTTGCCATCTTCAATAGTACCACCAACCACAACCACCAACAAAATGCACTGACCTCATCTGTTTCTTGAATCCACTCACAAACCCAAATTTTGAATGGAAGCTCCATCGGTTCCTTCTCATCAACTCGAGATAAAGAACGTCTCAATCCCTCATTCCTCTTCTCGGTCCGATTTCTTCACCGGGTTTCGATCTCGCTTCTATTTCTTTCATCTCATGATCACGAGACGCAGCTTCATCCATCATTCCCAATCTCGATTCAACAGATGAGACATCAAAATACCCTAATTCTATTTTTGGGGAAACCCTGAACGAAACCCTAATTCGATCTGCAATTTCTTCTCTTTTAATTCTTCTCGTCATTCATCTTTTCTCCCGATTCTGCTCTCTCTCGATTTCAATAACATTAATCGGCAACCATGATTTGTTTTTCTTCCTCACTCTTGTGGATGAGATGTGAATGAGAGAAAACTCTCTTTTCTTGAATTCGGGTAATAATGATTTGGGAAGAAAGCGACAATAGGGTTATTTGGGTGATGGATTCAGACACCCCAGAAGCTAGATAAGGGCCACTCGGATGGCAACCCCTTAACCTCATTTCACCTGCATTTAGTACTCCTCCAAGTTGGGTTGCCCCTTAACCTCAACTGGGCTCCATATATCAATCGTCTGTAAAATGACCTTTTTGCCCTCTTGGCTCAAATTGGGTGATTTCTTCTTCTTTTCCTACGTGTGACTCCAAAGTAGCTACAAAACTCAAAACAAGCGTAAAATACATAATTCACAAGAAAAATAGCAAAGAAAGCATAAACAATAGATAGTAAATAGGATGTATTCTACACCCTATCAATGGCATGTAATTTTGCTTTGATGCTTAGAAATTGTAACGAAGTTGCCCCTCTCGCTCGTTGGGAAAAAGTCGGAAATACTTCTATGTTCTGGTCCTCCAAGGGCGGAGCCAACTTTTGTTAGCGGTGCAAAACAAAAGGGCTTGTAAACTTAAACCCGTAGTTGGGCCTGAATTAGGTTTTGCAGCCAGCTAAGCTGGGTGTGCACTGGGATAGGTCCATTTTTCTTCATCCTCCGGTTTATTTAAAACAAAACAAGAAACCTATTATGAGGCATACCACATTTTTTTTTGAGCCATACTCAGTTCTTACGCTAACTAGTGTAGGTTAATAAGGGGTGTCTAAAGCTAGTTAAATTACTTAGATAACTTTGGTTAATTAATTTAATTTCATTAAGTATTTTTTTTAAAAAACTTTTTTTATTATTTTTCTAAAAATTTAATTTTTTGATAAGATTTTTTTTTATTATTTAATTTTTAATCTTAATTTGTTTTCTTAATTATTTTTCTTATCTTATCTCTTCTTTACTCCAACTGACGCTAACCGGACTACAATTTTCTTATCTTTGTTCTGAGTTTCCGAGAAAATCGGTGGGGTTTTAAGTAAGTAAGTGGAGTTCCAGAGGAGATTTGTTGAGAAAACTTGGGGCTGTCTTTCGAGATTTAGATTAGATCTAGATCTAGGGGAAAAGATTTTTTTTTTTATTATTATTATTATTTATTTTTTTTTAAAAGATGGTTTATTCACCCTTATCCAAACCTGGCTTGATTGGGGTATACCCAGATTAATTGGGGTATACCCAATAAGAAAAAATAGGGTCATTTTGAAGTAAAAGAGGCCACCCTTTAACCATATATTTTCTAAATGGCTAATATACCCTTGTTTAATTAACACTAAAAAAAATCTGTTTAGCTTAATTAATTGAGTAGATTAAAACTTATGAAATGAAATTTTGTTTTTGATTGAACTTATTTGGGAAGATTTTTGAGGAAAAAAAAATTGTTTTGAGAAAATCTTTTGCAACGAAATGAAAGCACACTACCCAAACACTTCTAAAAAGGGGATTGCAAAGTCATTGTATGAAATCATACTCAAAATAAGATCGAGAAATCAAAATTTTGATTCGAAAAGTATGAAAAGTCGGCAGGGTCGATGGATGAAGAACATGTTGATTATATCTGGCCGGCAAGGTCTGTGGATGAAGAACATGCCGACAACTTATGGCCGACAAGGTCGGTGAATGAAGAAGATGCCGACTTTATTATTTTTGACACACAGGAGACTGCTGTAAATGCTTCACTAGTCGGCATCTTATTGATTTCTTACCTTGCCGTCTACTTTATAGTCGACAAGGTCGATAAAAAATACCCCGCCGACTATAGGATTTTTGATATACAGAGAGGTGTTACGAATGCATGATGAGTCGGCAGGGTATTAATTTCATAACATGCCGACTAAACTATAGTCGGCAAGGTATAAGGATGAATATCGTGCAGACTAAAATATAGTCGGCAGGGTATAAGGTTGAATACCGTGTCGACCCTCGTAACTGCGATTTCGAGAGATGAAAAGTCGGCACGGTATTCAACCTAATACCCTGCCGACTATATTTTAGTCGGCAAGGTCGACAAAAAAACCTTGCCGACTTTCGATCCATTTTGATTCTTTCTTTTTTTTTTTTTTTTTTTTTTTTTTTTTTTTTTTTTTTTAATCTCATCATGTATGGTTAGAGTTTTGAAAAAGGATTTTGAATTTTTTTGAATATGTTTTAATCGGCATGGTTTTTTAGTATGGGCAATTTGGTCTTTTAACACCTTTTAGACACCCCTTAACACACTAATTTGGATGGGAATAAAATGGTTATACCCCACTTAATATAGGTATACCCCAATCTCAGCAGGTATCCAAAACCTTTTCATTTCTTGAAAACCTTTGGAATTTGCTAAACTGAAATTACATAAATACCCCTTATTGTATAGTTATTTCCCTTTTTCTATCTAGGATTGCACATTGCTGGGTTGGCTGTGCTGGGAGGCTAGGAACACCTGCAATTTTGTTGCGCAGAAATTCTAACATGTTGATGAAGTGGTGGAAGTATGGTGTGGCCTTGTTACGGCCATTGGGGGATGAGTACAAATTTTGTTCCAGAAAAATGTTGTTCCCATATGCAGTTAATAGTCTGAAATGTAACAACAATCCCTCGGAGCTAGGAGAGAAAAGTATCGGGGTTGGACGCCTGACCTATGTTAGTCTAAGTTAGATCTATAGAGAAGCTGGCCTAGCAGCTGCGGCATTTCTGTATTCATACATTTTCCTTGCATTGCTTTATCTATAACAACACAAAAATTTACAGACCGTTCAAGAAACATTATCTTATGGACTGGATTTATTGGTTGAATCAAAAGCAAAATAGAACAAAAAATTTGCAAGTCGTCGTGAAGCCAGGGACGGCGCTATCGGTGCAGCTTAGTTTTTTTTTTAAAGATCGTAATTGGGGATATGTAATCTAATTGGGGGATATGAATTACTTCCCCAACCCATGGTGTGTGCCAAGGGGTGACTTTTGGGGGCGAAAATACTAAAATACCCTTCCCACAATAAAAATCAAAACTTAAAATCAAAAAACAAAATCATATCCCCCATTTCCATCTCCACTTCTTATTAATCTTATTTAGGGGTGGAGCTTTGAAACCCAAATATTTCTCATTCCCTTTCAAATTCTAAACTCTCCCCACTCTATATCAAATTCTCTTCTCCTCACTTTGGAAACCAATTTTTTTTATTCAAGTGATGAAGATCATCTTGAAAGTGATGATGACCATCAGGAATTGATGAAGACCATGCCAGGTATCATGTTCCAAGCATATGGTCTTCATCAATTGGCAAGATGGTCTTCATCACTTCCGCTTTGAATTTTTCTGTATTAATCAGTCCACTTCCCAGGCATAGAAAATAAAGCAACATGGTATGCCGGAAAACAATACTAGGCATGGTCTTCATATCAACTGACCATGCCGGAAAAAAATTCAAAAAGGAAGAGATGAAGACCATGCCGGAATTGATGAAGACTATATGCCGGAACATGATACGGCATGCTCGAGAATTTCCTATCAATGCCTAGGTAGTCAAGTGAAAAAAAAATCAACATTCGGATACTTTTCATCCTGTTCCGGCATGGAAATTTAAGCAAAATACTATGCGAACATGTACTCCAAGATGCTCGAATCCATGATTACCATGCAGACTACATTCAAAACAGAAAAAATCAACATCAAAACCAGGAAAAGGGAAGACCGGGGGCTACGCCCCGAACCCCGGATAGTGGCAAACAATTTATGAACATTTCCAACAATTGCCGCATGGGTTTTTGGTTGAATACCATGCGAAACCAAGCTTTTTTGCAACAATGGTGGATTCAAAGAAGAAAAATCAATTTTTCAACCTCTTATTAGCAATAATTCTCTCATCACAATCATCTTCCATTTTCAAAAAAAAAATTCCACTCAATTGTGAGTTGTTATCGTTAATCGAAGATTGAAGATATGATTGTTGTTGTAATTGAGTTAAAGATTCAGCAGCTGCAAGTCTCTCATCACAATCATCTTCCATTTTCAAAAAAAAAAAAAAATTTTACTCAAATTTTTTTTCCCCTCATTCTACTCTCAACTAACCCACACAAATTCAAATAAACATAAATACACAAATTATATCCCCCAAATCATTAATATTTTACTAATCAGGATTAATTACTAATTATGATTAGGGAGGGTTAGATTAGGAATTAATAATTTAATTATATAAGGGGTAACCCAGCTAGGATATTTGGATCCCTATTTTGTCATTTAGCTATATCCCCCAATTAGATTATATATCCCCCAATTACTCGTTCTCTTTTTGAGGTTCACCATACATTTTTCGGAAAATGGGTCATTTGTACAAATATTTTTAAAACCTGGTTCAAATGGACGAGTAAAAATTAGTATGGGTGAAATAGACAAAAAAAAAATAGTAAGGTTGAAACTGGATTCATCCTGACTTAAACTTAAAAAATAACAAGGATGAAACTGGATGCATCCTGATATAAATTAAAAAAAAAAAATTGAAAATGGGTAGGATGAAACTGTTTACATCCTGGCTATTTTTGTATTTTTGTATTTTTGTCAATTTAAACAGTATCAAAATTTAGATGTCTTTTTCACTAAGGATTTGTTGATTTTGGTCTTTTTAACCAATGTTGTATACATTTTTGTAGTTACTGTATCATTCTTGTTCTTATACTGCATATACATTCTCTAAATTCCTTCATTTTGTTTTTCATATCATCCAAGTAACTTAAATATTGGGTTTTACCCGCTGAATGGCCTTGTTAACTGCAGCCTCAATCTTCCCTTTACCAACGCACATCATTGTTTAAACGTTCGAGCTTTGTTCATGACAAGGGAAATATATTTCTCTACGCACTAATCTCCTTCGTAGTGTTAGCTATAACAGAACATATGTCTGGCTATCTTAAGAAGCTAACATTCGGA
This sequence comes from Papaver armeniacum, assembly GCA_023531295.1. Taxonomy (NCBI): domain Eukaryota; kingdom Viridiplantae; phylum Streptophyta; class Magnoliopsida; order Ranunculales; family Papaveraceae; genus Papaver; species Papaver armeniacum. Next base: position 347,628 of record JAJJWW010010439.1, read on the forward strand.
AATAGCGTTGTGAATGCCTAATAATTGCCACCGTCCACGTGTCCCTCATCTTGAACTTGTGGAAGCACCACAAAGGAGAACATCGAGAGAGGGTGACATGGGTCACACCTAAAATGATCTAGTAGACCCTAAGACCACCATCTGACATGTGGACATGAAATGGATGATCCAAACGACAGAAGACCCGGGAGTATGATTACTCAGCTACGTAAAAAAACATGATAACATAGGGAGAAGGTTGCTTTACCCATCTCGAGACACATTCAAATTAGATGGTCAAGATTAGGGATGGCAATTTGCCCCACCCAAACCCATCCCCGTGGGGACCCGCCCCTATGAGTTTGGGTTTTATCCGCATAAATAAGGAACGGGACGGGGTACGGGGAATCCCGAAATTAATGATGCGGGGATGGTGCGGGGATGGGGCGGGGATGAGATTCAAGGTCCCCGCCCCATATTTGATGTGCACTCAAGATTGGTTGTGTGATAAGATGAAAGGTAAAAAAATATTTGTTGTATTAAAACAATTTTTACATTTAAATACTTATTTACGGTTATATATGATACATTTTCTTTATATTTCAGTAGGTGGATTAAAATCAGAATGGGGAACTTTTTGGGAAGACAATGAAGAAGACCATGATGAGATGAATAACATGGAGGAAGATGGATAATAATGAGGAACTAAGAAGTAAAAAGAACCATAATTCTTAATTTAGGGTCAATTGTTTCCTTTATTTTTCAGTTTTAGTTGGTTATGATAAACTTAAAATTTTAAAATGCACTGCATAGGTTATTATTATTGTTTGAAACATTATAATTATTTTTAAATTACTATTATTTATAAAATTCTAAATATTTATTGTAGTGTTACGGTAACCCATGGGGAACCCATCCCCTACGAGGATTCTCCATACCCGTTCCCGCCCCATTCTTACGGGGAACGGGTAGGGGATGGGTTTTGGTTTTTTGAACGGGGTAGGGGATGGGATTCAATGTCCCCGCCCCATACCCGCCCCATTGTCATCCCTAGTCAAGATTTAGTCCAACTGACGAAGGAGAGACAACCACATTAGTGATTGAGTACACGCGTGGGAGACCTTATCTACTCACATTTAATACCAGTGACAAGAGGATACGTGTCACAAGGAGTATGGATCTAACCGAAGGCGGAGCATCAGTTCAACATAAGACTGTTGAGAGGCTTCGTACAATCACGAAGAGTACCAGCGGGACCTGTGAAGGATACGATGAGTATCGGAGGAGTCTGCACAAAGATCAAGACAATGGATAACAAATGTGAAGATAAGACGGGCCCACCGGAGTACCTATAAATAGGATACTCGACTATTGAAGAAGGGGTCGAAAATTTTAGGAAAGGAAGAATACTAAGAGAGAAAGGTAGGCAATATGAGAGATGTATTATTTCCACTCAAAGTCATTCGACATGTTATTTGTAACCCCTCACTACCATAACAATAAGAAAATCATCCAATACCTCGTGGGCGTAGGCCTCTGTGCTGAACCACATACATGTGTGTGTCTTTTACTATTCATGCACTTACATTTCGTATTTAGTCTTCCTATCATTGTTTTGGCCATTTCATTAACTTTGCAATTGAATCTGTGGACACAAAGTGACGAAGAGTCATTCAATCCATGGATGACCTTATTTTGCTAACTTCGTTATTAACGTCCATGATTTTAAACGCTTAATGGTATTCGGATATTTGATTGTGAAACCGTAGATCCCATCATGATCTTTTGGCGTTCACAATTTGGCGTTAGAAACAGGGTCAACTAGTCCCAGTAAAAGGTTTATCTTCCCTATTTACGCCTTGTTTTCAAACAACCATTTTTTCTTGAAAATGTACTCATTGTTCTTAAAAGAACAGATGTGTGGATGTTGATGTTGGGATCTTGCAACAATGAACAACACGTTAGATGTATCGAAAATAATATGTAAAGAACTAATGCGAAACAACTCTACCGAAATAACTTGCGAGGGCGAGAATCACGGGTTCAACAAGTTGTCCTTAACACATTAGTTCGCGGGTATACTCGAGTTGAGTAATGCTAAACCCCTCACAGTAGAAGATGTGTCCAGGATAAGATCGCCGATATAACTTGAGTTAGCACAACCAAGTTACCTCTCTTCGAACTCAAGAACAGGATGGAGGTAAAAACGTATGGAGAAAACCCTAGAATACAAGAAGAATTTTTTAGGGTGTATAGAAAACAGATTACCGAGTTATATTTATAGGATGAAAATACTTGCAAATCAAGTTAGGTTTTGGTTTTCTTTCAAAGACAAGTAAAAGGAATTTTACCATAAATAAAACTCTTAAGAAATTAGTTTGGAATTAATTTCCTAAAGAAAAACTCGCCAAAAATAAATCCGTGTAGAAAAGGGACTTGGTGCATGGCATACGCGCATATCGCATGGGTAAAAATATGTATTTTTGCCCACCCGCTCCACCACGTTTTTACAATTCATACATAAGAGTATGATTATATAGTGGAGCTCCTCTTTAGTTTTCCACAATGTGGGACTAAAGGTTCCACTTCATTCACCCAAAATGAGTGAGTATCCTTAGACCCTTAGGTCATTAGATCAAACCACACCAGGACCATAAAACATTTTAATCAAAACTCATTTTCTCCAACAATCCCCACATGAATGAAATCTAGGAAAACGAAAAATCGAGTAAGGAAAATACCATTTAGGCAAAGGTGTCCATGAGGTCTTGAACCCTTACTTAGTGAGAGATTACCGGAACTACATGCTAGATGGTGAACATAGTCTTGAACTGATAGCATTGGTGTAATTCGCGACAACACCCACGCATGATATCCTCTTTAGCGTTGCTAAGTTCGCGCTAGTTTTGTCAGTTTGGCCCCTGGACATATCCATTTCTCGGAATGCTCTAGAGAATTGGCTCGATTCTCATAGGGAAGCGGCCCCACTTCCCATTGAAGATAGGTGAGTTCCATCAAGAGTGTTTACTGCTACACCCACTTCAATCTTAAATTGAAACTATGGAACTCATTAAGACTTATTTAAAAGTCATCCTCCACATGCGGTCACACTATCACATCAACACCATAGGGAAGGGACGGAGAATGAAATTCTCTGATAGTGCTTACCATTACCCAACATGAATTAGTTGTCTCATTCGAAACCTTGATATTGGAATCTCCAGTCAGCAAGGTTGAGTATCCTTCATGGCAAGTTTAATTTTGAGCCTAAGCCCCATCCCTCGATGCTTTACTAACTATCTCCTTGGACAAACCTTTCACCGTCAAAGGGTCCGCGATATTTTCCTTTGGACTGCATCCAATCTATGGAAATAACGCTTTGTTGAGATTAGTGTTTTCAAAGTATCATGTCTTCTACGAATATGTATAGACTTTCCATTGTAGAAGCAACTCTTAGCTCTACCTATCGCAGATTTCTGTCTACATGTATAGATATAGCCGGCACGAGGCCTATGCCGAAGAGGAATATCTTCTAAAAAGTTTCTTAGCCATTCGGCCTCCTCTCCGCTTTATCTAACGCAATAAACTCCGATTCCATAGTGGAACGAGCTATACATGTCTCTGCATTTGGAACTCTTCCAAGATACGGAGCACTTTTCTTAGAGTGAATACATATCCACTCGTAGACTTAGAATCCTCCGATCCTCAAGTTATCAGTTTTGCATCGCAAAATCCCTCAAGGACGGCCGAGATATCCTTTGTAATTCAAACTAAAGGTCATTGTGTACTTCAAGTACTTTAGCACTCTAATAAGTGCATCCCAATGTATCCGCCCGGATTAAGGTATACCCGCTAACCTACTTACAAGATAAGCAATGTCCGGTCTCGTACAATTCATCAAATACATCGACTTCCTATGACTCTCAGGTATTCAAGTTGGTTAACTTCATACACCCTTATTCTTCTTGAGACATTGCAGTTAGAATCATAAAGTACACAGTTTCTGATTAAAGCGATTAAATTTCTTAAGTATGGATTCAACATAATGAGACTCGGACTATAGCCATTAGAAGTTTTTCTAATCTTCATCCCTAATATGACATCAGCGGGGCCTAAGTCTTTCATGTCAAAGTTCTCATTCAACATTTTCTTAGTGGAATTAATAACATCCATGTTTGTACCTAATATAAGCATATCATCAACATACAAGCATACAATCACACATGCATCCTTGACAAGTTTAGTGTAAACACACTTATCAGATTCATTAATTCTAAAACCACTAGAAATCATCACATGATCAAATTTTCATGCCCTTGTTTAGGTGCTTGTTTCTAATCCATACAAAGATTTAACCAGTTTACACACTTTCTTTTCACAACCTTTAACTACAAAGCCCTCAAAGTTGTTCCATATAAATTTCTTCATCTAACTCACCATTAAGAAACGCTTTCTTTACATCCATTTGATGTATCTCTAAATTATGGATGAAGCTATAGCAATTAACATCCTAATGGAGCTAATTTACTCATGAATAAAGTGTCAAAGAAATGTATACCTTCTATTTGTTGTAGCCTTTAGCTACCGGCCCTAGCCTTGTATTTTTCAATAGTTCCATCTATCTTACGTTTTCTTTTGAAAATCCATTTACAACCTATGGCCTTACACTGGAGGTAAATCTACAAGTTCAAACGTCTTGTTTTCTCGAAGGGAATCCATTTCACTAATGGAAGCTTCTTTCCACTGGGAGCCCGGACAAGTCATGGCTTCTCTATAAGTCGAAGGATCGAGGACTCGGCTAGGTATGTAATGCAACTGGGGATAGGTTTTCTCGGTTCTAACCCGTTTACCTCTTCTAGGTTCCACTTCCGGTCCATCTTCCTCTAAAGGTAATAATTGACTAGTTGAACAACATCTAGGGATCATCTAAACATCTCTTTTCGAGAATCACGTTTCAAAGGAAAAAACATTCTCAAAAACTCAAACATCCTAGACTCCATGATAGTATTCAACCCTATGTCGAAATTTCCGTAACTCACAACCATAAACCTATGAGCACTAGAATGCTCGAGGATACCCTATAAAAACACAATCAACGGTTTTGGGTCCTATCTTATTTTTCTTAGGAGTGAGGGATGCCCACCTTTGCCAAGCACCCCCACACTTTGAAGTAATCATAAGATGGTTGTCTACCTTTCCATAACTCATATGGAGTTTTATCTCGATCCTTTAAAGGGTACTTGCTCGGGATGTAATTGGCGGAGAGGATAGCCTCCCACAAATTCTAAGGTAATCCCGAACTAATCAACATGGCATTCATCATATCCTTAAGGGTACGGTTCTTACGTTCATCTACACCATTGGATTGAGGTGAATAAGGGGCCGTAGTCTCATGTATTATGCCATGTTCTTTGTAAATCTCCTACGGGAATTTCATACTCACCACCAGATGGAACCTAATAGTTTTAATGGTTGTATTCAATTGGTTTTCGACTTCACTTTTATATATCTTAAAGGCTTCTAAGGCATCATCCTTGCTCTAAGTAAGTAAACATGGCAAAGATTGTGACAATCATCTATAAAAGTAATAAACCATTTCTTACCACCTCTTGTTTGAACCGACTTCATATCAACTAGGTCCTGAGTGGATTAAATCTAAGGGTTTAGAGTTTCTCTGGACATTCTTATTGAATGATTTCTTAGCATGCTTAGATTCTCTTAAATCTCACTTTATGATTTTTATCTAAAGTGAATTTGGGTATCGACTACGCTTAGCCAATTTATGCATTGATTTATAGTTTACATGACCAAGTCTACCATGCCAAACGCTCAATGACACACACATGCTGAAGAATCATTCAATTTCAATTCAGGCGAGTTACATTAAGTTTTATATAGACCCAGGTCTTATAACCCTTACCCACATAATCATTGCCCTTAGTTACTATAAGTTTCCAGGACTCAATTGTAACTAAAACCCTTATCATCTAAAGCAGAACAAGAAACAAGATTTTTACGGATGTCCGGAACATGAAGAACTTCATTCAATGAGAGTCTTTCCGAGATGTGAGCTGCAGCCAGGCCTTTCCTTTTCCCGCAACCTGCGATGCGTGATGAGTTACCCATATAGAGTTTCGCCTTCCCTACCTCGGTAGGAGGTGAACAGGTCTCTCTGTTCCCACAAACATGCTTGGTAGCTCCGAGAGTCTACCCACCAATCCATCACATTGGTCACTAGATTAACTTCGGACACCACAAAGAAATAAAAACTCGTCTTTGCTTTTCTCTACCAAGTTAGCATTATTCTTCTTATCCTTACGTTGTCTCGATGAACCGCCATATGACGGGATTTCCACACACCCAACAAGGACCCTTAATTTTATTAATGCTAGATTCTGGGTTTACAAACGTACCTTTCTTTGTTAGGTCCATGCTTCGAGTTGCGATTGTTGTTGTCCTTTTCCCGCCTTTGGATGGCTTATGTTCAGACATATGAGCTTTGTTAGACATGTCCCTTGCGGATGACACGTTCTTATTTTTGGTGCACAACATCTCTTCCACTTGAATCTTCTTTCCCAATTCAACCATGTTGATCTCACTTGGAGTTCATGCCTCGGCTTTTTCTTATACTCCGACCAAGAAGATGGTAACTTCTCAATCACCATGGACACTTGAAAAGTCTCATCAATAACCATACCTTCAAGAAGAACGGTTAATGATTTGTTGAAGTTCGAGGAATTGATCAACAAAGACTTATCATTCGTCATCTTGAACTCCATAAACTTTGCCACGATTTAAATTTCTTGCTTCCTGCAATCTCGCCTTGGTACTTTGCTTAACGCACCCACAACTCATAAGCTTAAGCTATCTTTAGCATTGTAAAATCATACATCGCATCTTCATATTGACCTCCTCCTACGGTCAAATTTTCAACATTGTACAAGCTATCACTGGAACTAAAGTACATAGTCCCGGCTCGGATAAAAATAAAGATCTTGGATTGCCATCTCTTGAAATCCTTTCGTTAAAATTTTGTGGTCTTTCTACATCGTTGTTTCCCATTGTTACAAGGAATATTAATGTGTTAAGATTGTTGGGATCTTGCAACAATGAATGAAAGCACGTTAGATGTATCGAAAATAATATGTAAAGAACTAATGCGAAACAACTCTACCGAAATAACTTGACGAGGGCAGAATCACGGGGTTCAACAAGTTGTCCTTAACACATTAGTTCGCGGGTATACTCGAGTTGAGTAATGCTAAACCCTCACAAAATGGAAGATGTGTCCAGGATAAATCGCCCGATATAACTTGAGTTAGCACAACGCAAGTTACCCTCTCTTCCGATCTTCAAACCCAACGAGGATGTAGGTAAAAACGTATGGAGAAAACCTAGAATAAAAGAAGAATTTTTCGGTGTATAGAAAAAATGATTTTCGAGTTATATTTATAGGATGAAAATATTTTGCAAATCAAGTTAGGTTTTGGTTTTCTTCAAAAACAAGTAAAAGGAATTTTACCATAAATAAAACTCTTAAGAAATAAGTTTGGAATTAATTTCCTAAAGAAAACTCGCCAAAATAAATCAGTGTAGAAAAGGGACTTGGTGCATGGCATACGCGCATATACATGGGTAAAAATATGTATTTTTGCTTACCCGCTCCACCCACGTTTTACAATTCATACATAAGAGTATGATTATATAGTGGAGCTCCTCTTTAGTTTTCCACAATGTGGGACTAAAGGTTCCACTTCATTCACCCAAAAATGAGTGAGTATCCTTAGACCCTTAGGTCATTAGATCAAACCACACCAAGACCATAAAACATTTTAATTAAAACTCATTTTCTCTAACAGTTGATACCTCAGAAACTTTTCCCAGATCAACTCCCTAGTTGAACTCTGAGAACGGATCATATGGATCAACATCCATTTCAAACCCACAATAAAGATAGACATAACATTGATAGTGTTTTCCCGAACTCGGACATACACCTCGTTCAAAAGTCGACAGAATCCACGTAGATATAATCGCAGGAATCACAGATTTTTCATAAAACTAACGGACCTGGGAAATTTCAGGATTCTTCGTATCCCCATTAATTTTTCCTCCTACATATCGTCGTTTTCTATGTAAATTTTATACCATTCTTTACACTCAAATCTAACGAGATCGTCATGATCTATTTTTCTCAACTCTCCGTTTATGCAGAAAATGGATAAGACAAAAGATGCAGGCAAGATATGAGCAACATCCAAAGACACTCCAAGAACATCACCCGTCATAACTAGGAGCAAACAGAAAGGTGACCAACCAGTGAACGAAAAACCAGACGCAGTAGAGAGTCATCATCCCAACAATGCCGCCGTTACCACCGCAGCAGCATCAAAGGTAGGACCATCTAGAACAACCGTCGTCACCAACCGAGCGGACCAGCAAGAAGAGGTCGACGAATCCGCAGCACCACAACAAACCTACAGAATGTCATCCACCAACGAATAGAATGTGGTCCTCATACCCAAAGTAATCGAAATCGTTCCTCGGTCTTACTCGGTTGGGGAGCTTGGAGCGAGGAGCAATAAGTTCGGAAATTTATATATTGATGCTCACAAGTCATGATTTGTACCTAATTAATAAAATATTAACACTACCAGGTAATTAAGTTTGTAATGTTGTTATATTTAATGTATCTATCAAGTGTTTATAGGTTTTTCTATTTGAGAACTCCCATCTGAGGGGTTATAAAAAATTTCTTTTCTTATTTTAGTGCTTGCAAGGCCAACTCGGAAAAATCTGTCCAAATCGGCCGCCTTAATCACTAAAAATAAGAAATGGCTTAGAATCGGAAATCGCCTCGGTCATATAGCCCAGAGCGATTACTCGGCGATGTCACCCGGCCTCGGGAGAGCGATTTTGACTACACTGCTCATACCTTCTAATTTACCCAGCACGGGAGCGGCCCAAACAGCTAACCCGCCATCGGATCCGCTTGTCCCCGTGATACAAATCGTAGAAGAAGGAAATACAGCTGTTGTAGGACAAGGAGGAACCCCGAACCAGGCTTCTAACCAATCTGTGCAACTAGCGGCAGAGCTAGACGAAATGAGAAGGAATCAAAATACATACGCGGATGCAATAGCTCTGTTGGCTTACGAGAATTAGCAGCTCAAGGAGAGGATATCACAAGGAGTAGATAGATGAGCACCGGCGATAGATGAGTAAGCAAATTCAAAGGCACCGGAACCAAATCCAGAACGAAGAATGGTCGTTGGAAACCCTGAGCCCCGAATGATCGACGTCGTACCAAGAAGCGGCGAAAGCAGAGATCGAATACGTGGCGAGTACGTGAGGGAACTGGAACTATTACGAAGATGACCCTAGAGGAGTGGGACGAACAACGCTATGGGATAAAAAATTCCTAGCCGTGGAAGCCCTTTGTAATGATATGATAGAAGAAATTAAGCAATTAAAGGCCATACGAGAAGAAGGGAGACTAGATGAAGTAACGATGGAAGCTTCCACCACACCTTTAGCCGCACATCTAGCAAGAGCCCAGATTCCACCCAAGTGCCCTATTCCTCCATTCGAATGCTACGAAGGATCAAGCGATCCTGCGGCACATCTACGTTACTATAACTGAACACTGGCTCGATGGGAAAGAGACGATGTAGTTATGTGCAGATACGTTCCTTCTAGTTTGAAGGGCTTCGCTCTCTCATGGTTTGACAATCTGCCGCCTAACTCCATTGGCTCCTACGAACAACTCACTAAGGTGTTTCTGGAAACGTACATGTACAACAAGACCATGAGCGCCGGGATGGACAAGTTGTTCTCATTAGCCATCAACCCCAAAGAAACAATAAAAGAGTACACAGACATGTGGCATAATATATGTCATGCAATTAGAAATGTCACGCCGGTGGTAAGCATCAATTGGTCTGGACCGCATGAGTGCTTTGTTCGTTAAAATTCACGGGAGCAATCCTACTACCAAAGGGGATCTTCGTATCATCATCGAATAACACGCCAAGTTAGAGGAAATACAGCGGGAGAATCCCAGAGTGCAAATGCATAAATCTCACCGAACCAACTTAGTGGAACCATCAGGCAACTCTTCCAAGAGAGCCAATTCGATTGAAAGGTACAACGATGATAAGCGAGGATGCCGGGATGAAACCGATGAGGTGATCAGAGGTTCGAAGATCAAGTATTCTATAAACTCAATGCAAGTTATACGCGCATACTACGAGCAATCAAGGATCGAGCAGGCTTCGAATGGCCATGTTCAAAAGGGAAACAACCTCCTAGGACAGAAAAATCAAGAGATTATTGCAAATATCATTGTTTCAACGGTCTCCAGCCAGAGAAATGCAATAATCTAAAGATAATGATCCAAAAACTGATCGATGTCGGTGATCTTAAGGAATATACAAAGCGGTCCGGATCTCAGGAAGGGAATCACAGTAACAAGACCGTACAACTACCAGAGAATAATCGCACCATCAACACCATATCTTTTTCCAGACCAACAGGCAGTGGCGGAACTAGACTTTTATTATGGGGAGGACTTGAATCTTTTTTTGGGCTAGCTTAAGGGTAAAATGTATACACATATTATGGCCCAACTCAAAAATGGCTATGAAAAAGATGTCTTTATGTCTTGTTATGGCTTGCTTTAGCCAAGTCCTCAAGAGACTAACGGACGGATAGCGAGAGATTAAGGAGCAGTTCGAGACATATTGTGAGTTGTACAAGATCGACAGAGAAGAAGTCAAGGAATGTGAGGAATAGATGAAAACGACACTTACCTTTTCTTCCAAGGATGTGGACGAAGATATGGAAGACCCTAATGACCCGCTGGTTGTCACGCTGCCAGTTTCATGATGGAACATAAAGAAGATAATGATAGATGGCGGAAGTTCGGTCAATGTCCTATTCTACGACACTTTCAAACGTATGAAACTGAACGATGAGCAGCTGCTGACCTCGTATTACACCATCTTCGGGTTCAATGGGGCAGTGTCGAAGCCTTTAAGAGACATAATTCTTGAAGTGAAAGCAGGTCCCATGAATGTTCATACCAGATTCAGTGTCGTCGATGCACCGTCACCATATAATACTATTATAGGACGAAGGTGCATCGGCTAAAGGGGGTAGCATCAACTTACCATTAATACCTCAGATTTCCAACCCCATACGAAGAAATAAAAATCAAAGGAGATCATGTAAGTGCTAGGATATGCCAAGCCCAAGAGATGCGACTCAACATGGAGCAATAATTGGAGCGGAATACCCAAAGAGGTAAGAAAAAGGCCGAAGCCAAAGATCAAGAAATCAATCAATACCTCGAGGATGTTGCAAGACAGAGGTCACCAACAAACAACACGAGTGCAAAAACCATGAACTCCGGAACAAGCGTCTCAGGGGCAAAAAGAGATGGTGAGCCTACCAAATAGCAATTAAAGAACGTTCCCTATCTAGGGCCCGCCAATCCCACCTTCACTTTTGTCGAACCCACAAAAGAAATCACTCAGGAAAAGAAGGCGAGCTTAGCATGATAAAATAGGAACTCTACTAGATGCGGAACGAGAAAAGGCGTTCATTGACTTACTCAAAGAATATGCAGACATTTTCGCTTGGTCATTAGGAGATATGCTCGGCATAGACCCGAACATTGTGCAACATGAACTCCGGATACAACCAAGTAGCACCCCCATTCAGGTAGCGTTTGCGTAAGGTGGCAACAGATTATCATCAAGACGTGGAACAAAAACTCAAGAAACTAAAGGACGCAGATTTATCAAGGAGGTCAAATACCCAACGTGGATCTCGAACATGGTCGTCGTCCCCAAGAAGAATGACATAGTTAGAATATGCATTGATTTTACGAACCTTAACAAGGCATGCCCGAAAGATATCTATCCACTCCCGAGCATCGATCAACCAGTTGATGCCGACGAAGGGAACGAAGAGCTATCATTTATGTATGGATACGCAGGGTATATATAACCAGATAGCACTCGCCGAAGAGGACCATCAACACACAACTTTTTTAACTCCCCATGGACTGTACTGCTACACTCGCATGCCCTTCGGACTACGCAACGCAGGTGCTACGTACCAAATTAAGGATCGTCGATGCAATCTTCAAACCATGGATCGGACGAACTCTAGAAGTTTATGTCGATGATATGCTGGTGAAAAGTAAGCTACGAAAAGATCATATGCGTGACCTGAGGAAATATTCAAAGCAATGAGGAAATCCAATATGAAGGTGTTTGTAGGTGAAAATGGTTTTTGCTGATTTCAGTAATTTTGGGTGTATGTTTAAGAAACAATTTAAACCCTAAACAATGTACTGCAAGGGAGTACTTTAGATTCGAGAGATAAATCTGTATAAGTCCGTCCTAAACCAAGAAATGGTCGTTCCGGACTTGCTTGATCACAAAAGTGAAGGAAAATGGGTTGGTTTTGGGGAGGAAGCAAGGAAAGTGATGAGACGAGAATAGTTGATTTCGGAAGAGTAATTGTGTATTACGACTTGTATCGTAAAAGTGGGAAGGCTAACAAATGGTAAGCTAGCAAGTATTTTCTGAGTGTTGTATATATACCCGAATGAACTTGTTGTTCTGTGGAAATAGGTAAGACCTATTTATACAAGTCGAAGTGAAACGACCACTGGTCTCATTAAGGAATGGAAAAATGGGTAAGTAAATAGGAGGAGGTGGTAACCGTATGCATGGAATTTGATGTTCCATAAAATCGTTAACGGATGGAATTGATGTTCCATAAATAAATTAACGTATGGAATTGATGTCCCATGAATGTTTCACTTTTAACTCCATGTATTTACTAATCGCCACACCCTTATGACACTTCCTTATGGCGGGCGTAGTGTACACCGCACGTTGTAAACCGCCAAACCAATACCCAAAGAGGATCTCCGGTTGTGATATGTGTTGATGTCTCGAATGTTTTTGTGGAAAACATGTAGCATATGGTTGTTGCCTCGGCAAGTCGAGCTTGGGAGACTTGGTGACCTTCGATTGGTCGAGATTTTGTATCTTAAGAGGAAAGGTAGCCGTTGATTTTTGCACGCTTCGTTCGTTGGTGGCCGCATAGGGAAGGCCGGCATGGTGGCGCTGGCTAGGTTAGCATGCCATTGGCGTGGCATGGAGGCGCGGCTAGGTTTGCATGCCATGGCATGCGTTGTCATGGCATGGTATGGCCAAGCTTAGGTTTCGGGCCAAGGTTATCATGCGTCGTCCGGGTAACCTTGGAGGGCTAGGATTTTCTATCAGGATTGAAGTGGCGACCGTTAATTATCGCACGCCTTACGTTTTGGTAGCGTAGGGAAGGCCAACATGGTGGCGCGGCTGGGTTGGCATGCCTTGGCATGCCGCGTGGTTTGGCGTGGCCAAACTTAGGTTTTCGGGCTGAAGGTTATCATGCGTCGTCCGGTAACCTTGGAGGGCTAATTTGCTCCTTGGATTGAAGGGGGACCGTCGATTGTACGCATAGCCGTTTTGGTGCCCGCGTAGGAAGGCGGTATGGTGGCGCGGCTATGTGCGTTTGGCATGTGGGGCCAAGGGTTTGGTAAGCCGTTGGCACATGGGGCGGCTAGCATGGCTAGGTGCGGTTTGGCTTGGCATGTGGGGCCAAGGGTTTGGCACGCCGTTGGCACATGGTGCGGCTAGCATGGCTAGGTGCGGTTTGGCTTGGCATGTGGGGCTAAGTGTTTGGAAAGCCGTTGGCACATGGTGCGGCTAGCATGGCTAGGGCCAAGGCAAGGTGTGGTTTGGCTTGGCATGTGGGGACAAGGGTTTGGCAAGCCGTCGGCACATGGTGCGGCTAGAATATGGCTAGGGCCAAGGCAAGGCGTGGTTTGGCTTGGCATGTGGGGCCAAGGGTTTGCCATGGGCGCATGGCATGGTTTGGCTTGGCATGTGGGGTCAAGGGTTTGGCAAGCCGTTGGCACATGGTGCGGCTAGCATGGCTAGGGCTAAGGCAAGGTGTGGTTTGGCTTGGCATGTGGGGCCAAGGGTTTGGCAAGCCGTTGGCACATGGTGCGGCTAGCATGGCTAGGGCCAAGGCAAGGCGTGGTTTGGATTGGCATGTGGGGCCAAGGGTTTGCCATGGGCGCGTGGCGTGGCTAGGTGCGGTTTGGCTTGGCATGTGGGGCCAAGGTTTGGACATGGGCGCATGGAGTGGTTTGGCTTGACATGTTGGTCCAAGGGTTTGGCAAGCCGTTGGCACATGGTGCGGATAGCATGGCTAGGGCCAAGGCAAGGTGTGGCTTGGTTTGGCATGTGGGGCCAAGGGTTTGGCAAGCCGTTGGCACATGGTACGGCTAGCATGGCTGGGTGCGGTTTGTCTTGGCATGTGGGGGCCAAGGTTTGGCGTGACCAAGCTGGGTTAAGTGACCAAGCTACGGCTTTGGGCCAAAGGTCATTTAGTAACCATGGACGGCTAGGATTTTCTCATGGGATTGAAGGGCGGCAGTTGATTATCGCACGCTTCGTTTTGGTGCGCGTGGAAAGCCGGTGGGTGGTGGCGACATTAGGTTAGCATGGGGCCATGGTAAGGTGTGCTTGTCATGGCGTGGTGGGTGTGGCTGGCATGTTTTGCCATTGGCACAGGGGTGCGGCTAGCATGGTTGGCATGCCTTGGCGCGGTAGGGTGTGGGCCGGCATGGTTTGCCATTTTGGCACGAGGGTGCGGCTAGCATGGTTGGCATGCCTTGGCGCGGTGGGTGGCATGGTTTGCCATTTGGCACAGGGGTGCGGCTATCATGGTTGGAATGCCTTGGCGCGGTAGGTGTGGCTGGCATAGTTTGCTGATAGGTGTAGAATACACCTAATTTACTATCTAGTAGTTTATGCTTTCTTTGCTATTTTTCTTGTAAATTATGTATTTTACGCTTGTTTTGAGTTTTGTAGCTACTTTGGAGTCGCACGGAGGAAAAGAAGAAGAAATCACCCAATTTGAGCCAAAAGGGCAAAAAGGTCATTTTACAGACGATTGATATATGGAGCTCAGTTAACGTTAAGGGGTAACCCTTTTGGGAAGTTTTAAAGACAGACTAATCAAGGTTAAGGGGCTGCCATCTGGCTAGCCCTTATCAGAAGTGACCTGCTAAATATAGGCACCCATCTGGGGTGTTTTTTATGGTGGGCGTCTCAATCCAAATTATTACACAACCCTAAAAACGAGAAATTGTTCTCTCGATGAAGCAAATTTCTTTGTTGTTATTTTGAAACAAGAAAAAAAAACAGATCGAGAAAAGAGTAAAGAAATTGAGAGATTGAGGAGCTGATTTTGAGAGATAAAGAAGATGATGGTTGCTGCCATGAATAGCAGATGAAGAATAATGGCAAGGGTTCGTTTTGATGTTGTCGGAGAAAAAAGGGGATCTGAGGAATGTGACTGTGGTTGAATCTAAAATGGGTAGTTTGTGTTGCTCGAGAATGAATCTCGAGACCGAGAATAATGATGAGTTTAAAGATCGAAGCGGGATAGGAAGATGGGTTCAAGTCAGGGTCGATTCAAAATTGAATCTGGCAGCAGCAAGATGGAGAGATGGTGGTATTCAATGATACACAGAGAATGAATTACCGTTGTGAAGAAATCGAAGGTGATGCAAATTTGGTGCAGAGAGAAATCGATGATGGTTTTGGGGCTGAGAACAGAGATGAGAATTTAAGATTGGTTCTTTGCTATTAATGTTGTTGAGAAGGTCCGGATCGAGAATGTGTTGTTCTTTGTTGAATCGGTGAAAAAATGGGTTTGAGTGTTATTCACACGAGGGGAGGATTGAAGGGTTTGTATCATGATATTCCGAGTAACAATGGGTGTTTGAGTTATGAATGTATTGCTTAGATGTATGCTAGGATGCATTACGGAGAAGACACTAAATAGAGTGGTGAATATGGCTGGGAAGCGGCTCGGGCTTGCAATGGGGCGAAGTGAGGGCTTGAGGTTATGTTGGATTACAACAGAGCTGAAATGTTGCGAGGTAATTGGCACTGTGATGTTGGTGGGTTATGAGAAGACAGGAGATGGAGATGGATTGTGAAACCAAGCCCAGTATGAATGGTGCTTGATGAATGTGGTGTTTGAACTCGGAGTGATGAATGGGCTTCGATTGAGTCTCGGAAGAAGCGAAGAGCTGTGGCGGTGCGAGTGATGAGTGGGATCGGTCTCGAGTTGAAGCTACGGGTGCGGTTAAAGTTGATCTCAGCTGTTGTGTTAGTCATGGGTTCTAAATGGCGAGTTCAGAACAGTGTGCAAGTAGGTGAAATGCGAGAGAAGGTTTAATGGGTTTGTGTTTATGATTGCAATCAATGAGAGAGAGATGTGCGGTTGGTATTGAGTTGAGTGCAGGTTTGAGATTGGAATTGATGGTGAGCTAATGAAAGGGAATGTGGTGTAGGTTGCAATTGAGGTGATGGATGTGTATGAGTGAATGGCGATTTTTGGCTCGAGAATGAGGCATTACGAGGTTATGCAATGGAGTTAGTGGAAGGCGACCATCATGGTCAAGCACAATGATTGTGCTACACAACTCGCCGCGTGCAGCCCAGAGCCCAGACCAACCGGCCAATTCGGATAGATGACTGGTGAGTTGATCGACTGAGTCGACTCTGGACCGGTTTGACTCGACGAGTTGATCCAATCGACCCCGACCGAGTTGACTTTCGGTGACTCTCTTTTCCCCTTGACTGTTGACTAACGATTGGTCGACAGTTGACCTATTTGACCGTTAGTCCTAACGGAGGATGGAATATTCCGTCGAATATTTCTCGACGGAGAAATTTCAGTGGCCGTGGTGACTTATTGACGGATTCGGCCACAATCCCGATTTTGAGCGAGCAAAAATCAAATTTTCTATGGACTTCTCTCATGGGTGTGAAGACTTGGGCTAGGAATTGGATGGAGAATTTGACTCAAATTTGGAAAGAGAAGGTGGAAGAGTTGAGAAAAGCTTGGATTTGGAGAATATTGAAGCCTATAAATAGAGAAGTTTTCTACAACTTCTACACACAAATCACTTGTGTTTTTGCTTGCTTTTCTAAGATTTTTCTTTTTAGTTATTTGTGTGAACTCTTGAAAATTCTCCTTTTAATAATTATTATTTGTGTGAATTTCAAAAGCATGAGTAGCTAATTTTCTTATTGATTGAGGATGAATTCCTAGTTCTTAACATGATTTGAGTTTTTGTTTTCAATTCTATCTTGAGATTTTTCACATGATTATCGATTGTTTTTACTAATAGGAGTGATCTTAAAGACATTCATGATTGATTGATAGATTGTTTGGAGTGCACGCTAAATTGATTTGTTAATTGATCTATATCTAGTATAAGTTAGGGAATAAGTAATCGTTCTTGACACTTTACATAAGTAGAAAACACGAGACCTTGCGGAGGGATTCCGTGGAGCAATTGTGTGTAGAAACAACGCTAGAAAGTGGACCAAGCGAGCTAAGAGTTTAACTACTAGTACTAAACCTAAATTCATAAGTCTTAATGCATGAGGGAATTACATCTAGGTTGAGCGAACCTCAAGGTGGTTCTTTTGAATAGAATATGATAACTAAGCGGACTGTTACTCCGGTGAAACAAGGGATTTTGGGGCTAGCTAAGCGTACACCTTTATCCTACGGTTGGTGATAATTTGTGACTAATAACAAGTAGAAAAGAACATAACTTTAATCATTGTTTCGTAACGAAGAAGGATTCCTTGATCTTGTCTCTCATATTGCTTTCATCTTTTAACTTTCAATTTCAATTGCTTTGTTTATTTTTCTTTTGCTTTTTACACCCCCTTTCGTGACAACTTTTACAACTAAGATCTCTTGCTCCTCGTGGGAACGAACTTGACTTCCATTATATTATTTTTAATTGAGTGGAAATATTGAATTAATTTGATTGCACCTCGACACGCATCAAATTTTGGCGCTCTTGGGAGCAACGGGCGATTTTTAGTTGTTTTTATTTTTTTCTTTTTGCTTTATTCTTGCTTTGTTAGATTCTTTCACAGTATCTAACTTAGTTTGTGAGAATCTTGTTTCGGGTGTTATACTTTTGGTGAATGCTTGGAGAGGGTAGACCGAGTCCAATACGTCTTCGATCCGGCACTCAACTAAAGGATTTCATTCGATGCGATTAACACTCCACTTTCTCCTTCTTCATCAAGTGATTCGGACAAAGAGGAAGAAACAATGGCTGATCGTACACTAAAGGACCTAGCTTCTCACAAGCTTGATACACAACAATGGTGTATCCAAACTAATTCAACCTTCGAGATCAAGCCGGGGTTGATTAGAGAGTTACCAAAGTTCCATGGCATGGTGAATGAGGACCCAAACAAACATCTTATGGACTTCTATGCCATAGTTATGGCCATGCTTCCACAGGAGACTAATGCGGATGGAGCATTGTTGAAAGCTTTCCCGTTTTTCTTTGGCGGGCAATGCTAAGGAATGGTTATATTATTTGCCTTAGGAAGTATCACAACATGGAATGGGATGAAGAAACTTTTCCTCGAGAGATATTTTCCCGCATCCAAAGCTACTCAAATTCGCAAGGAGATTTGTGGATTGAAACAACAAGTGGGAGAATCATTGTATGAATGTTGGGAGCGATACAAGAGGTTGGTGGCAAGCTGTCCACACCATCAATTTAGTGACGTTATGATACTCCAATACTTCTATGAAGCTCTCCAACCAAGTGATAGGTCTCTTCTTGACGCCGCGGGTGGTGGTGCACTAATGAACAAGACTTTGGCCCAAGCTAGAGAGTTGATTGAAAGTATGGCGGCAAACTCGCAACAATTCTACACAAGGGATGAACCAATGGTTAGGCGAGTGCATGAAGTAAGTGATTTCATCACATCTTGATCAAAGGATGAGTAACATGGAGATAATGATGCAAAGGATTGCCGCGGTGATTATTCCGGATAATGAGACCGAACAAGTGAATGCTTTATATCCAAATCAAAGGCCAAGGTACGATCCATACTCAATACCTATAATCCAGGTTGGAAGGATCATCCCAACTTTAGTTATGCAAACAAGCAAGCGGCGGCTCCTAATCTGTATGAGCAACAAGGTGGTTTCCAACAATCACGTTTCCAACCTCAACAACAATTCCAACCTCAAGTGAAGGAACAAGGATCTTTGATGAGACGATAAGCTTAATGTCATGATGCAAAGTCTTACGTCAATGTTTCAACAAAATCAACAAAAGACCGATTCGGCAATCAAGGATTTAAAAATTCAAGTGGGGCAATTAGCGACCACGATGTGAACTTATTGAAAGCGCAAGCGTCCACAAAACTTCCTTCACAACCATTTGTTAATCCAAGAGAGAGCATTAATGCGATTACTTTGAGGAGTGGGAAACAAGTGGAGCAACCAAATCAACAAGATAAGGTGTATGATGAGAAAGAGGAAATTGAAACCACACCAAAGGAGAAAGTCATCACCAACCGATCAATCCGAGGAACCGGTGCCTACTTTCATTACTCCACCCCCGTTCCCTAGCCGATTTGCTAAATCAAAGAGAGACTTGGAATAAATGGATATTTGGGAGATATTTAAGAAAGTACAAGTAAATATTCCACTAATAGAAGCTCTTCGTCAAATTCCTCGTTGTGCAAAGTTCTTAAAGGAGTTGTGCATGAAGAAGAAAAGGTTGAAAGGGAATGAAGTCATGAGTCTGGGGAGAATGCTTCGGCGTTTATTCTCAAGAAACTCCCACCAAAATTAAAGGACCCCGGTAGTTTCAATATACCTTGCACAATTGGTAAAACAAGGTTTACTCGAGCTTTGCTAGATTTGGGAGCGTCGGTTAATGTTATGCCTTCCTCGATTTATGATTCTTTGAATCTCGGTCCTCTTAAGGAGACCGGGGTAGTTCTTGAACTTGCTAACCGATCTAATGTTTACCCGAAAGGGATTGTTGAGAATGTTTTGGTGTAGGTTAATGAGCTTGTATTTCCGGCCGATTTCTATGTCTTAGACATGAATGATGAGAATTCTTCCAAGTCTACACCTTTGCTTTTGGGTAGACCATTCTTAAGCACCGCCGGAACAAAGATTGATGTCCAAAATGGCACCTTGACTATGGAATTTGATGGTACACTCATCCACTTCAATATCTTTGAGACAACGCGATACCCTAGTGATGTGAAATCATGTTTTCCCGTGAAAGATATTGATCCGGGCTAATGAATCTTGCAAGAGCTAAGTCGGGCCGTCGACTTTAAAACAAGCGCTTAATGGGAGGCAACCCATCGGTTTTGTATTTCTTATCTTTTTGCTTTTTGTTATTTCTTTTTCTTGTTTCTTATCATGTTAAAATTTCCCACCTTGACTTTACTAGGAGGATTCAATTACATTGAGGACAATGTAAGGTTTAAGTGTGGGGGAGTGGTTAAGCATGTTTTTAAAACAAAAATTACAAAAAAATTAAAAAAATTTTGAAAAAAAAAAAAAAAGTTTTACATAAAAATTCCAACTTTTAAAGATTTTAGAGTCACTAGCATACTTCTAGGTATGTTTACATAGAGATTTTGACCGACATAATTGAACTTGGAAATGTTAGAGAACTACATTCGGATTTCTTGCTTGTTTGAGTGTTAAATAATGGATTTAATCATGCCGGTGATGCGAATTTGGTGCAGGGAGAAGTGCGTTATTAGAGTTGCTGATCAATCATTAGTGGAGACTACCCGTATTCATATCATGTGAGGCACCGACCAGAAATTCTTCCATCTACTAAAGAGCTTCTTTTGAGTGTGTGTCACCGTACGTAAATTAGGGTAGAATGGTGAGCTACCCAACCTCCCACCAATAGAAGCACTACTCTTTGATCTCTTGAGTGCTAATTTTGTCAATCATGAGGGTGACGTCCATGGATGAAAGCTTCCTTCTTGTAGTTCGATTTGCAGTTAGCACCATTCTCTCTCTCAACAACAACGGATCCATAGAAACACTCTCATCATCAACAAGGAGCGACACCAAAATCTACAAGGAAAGTTGGAAAAAGTTTAAGGTTTACAAGCAACGGAACGAGAAAAAGAGCAAATTTCATATTCAAGTAAAGCAACATACAAAGTGCAGATTTTTACATATATGTTGAAGACTTACAATACAATGAGGTAATTTTATATTCAAGTATGAAGACTTATTCATGAATGCGAAGAAAATTAAAAGGTGAAAATTTTTGAAGTACGATACAAGTTGTGAAGAATCAAGTGGTAAAATACTTCTCCCACGGCCATGGTTTATTTTTGTATTTAATTTCTCTAAAAAAAAAAAAAAAAAAAAAAAAAAAAAAAAAAAAAAGAGAAATATTTGTTTTGTTAATAAGCCGTGGGAAAGGAAAATTTATAAGGAAGTTTCAAGCGACAAGGATATTTAAGGTAAAAAGAGTTAAGAATTGTTAAGGATTTATGAAATTCAAGGGTTTATCATCAATAGTTGAAACCGAAGACGAAGACCATGAAGATCAAGATAAGGAGCGGAAGACGTTTCTATTGGATGCCATGAGAGTGGTGTTATCATAATTGGCGATCGGATGTGAAGGTAAGTAAGTAATCTCATCCTCAATAATAATGGTTGATTTCCTTTCTTAGAGATCGTCAGAAAAATGGTTTTTCAAAATATTAAAAGATGTGGGTTTTTCAAAATTTCGGAAGTTATCCTTCCCACCATTCAACGTGTTGCAGGAATTCTCTCTTCATTCCTACCGCACACATGTGAGAACCATAAAAAGCCGTCTTTTTGAGTGCAATTATCATAAAATCCTATTTGGTGAGGCAGAAGTCGAGGCGAAATGCTTATTGATCGTTTCTCAAACACGCATTCTCTCATTATGGGATGGTTATTTCTCACTCAACATTTAAGAACGAGAATATGTTCTTTAGTATTTCTAACTTCTTATTACTAGCATGCAGAAACTCTATGTCCTCATAACTCTTTGGATGCTTGTGACGCTTGAACGCTTTGAAGTTGTGAGTTTTTAGTTTGATTTGCTCGAGGACTAGCAAAGTCTAAGTGTGGGGGAATTTGATAGGTGTAGAATACACCTAATTTACTATCTAGTAGTTTATGCTTTCTTTGCTATTTTTCTTGTAAATTATGTATTTTACGCTTGTTTTGAGTTTTGTAGCTACTTTGGAGTCGCACGGAGGAAAAGAAGAAGAAATCACCCAATTTGAGCCAAAAGGGCAAAAAGGTTATTTTACGAGACGATTGATATATGGAGCTCGAGTTAACGTTAAGGGGTAACCCTTTTGGGAAGTTTTAAAGACGGACTAATCAAGGTTAAGGGGCTGCCATCGGCTAGCCCTTATCGAAGTGACCGTTAAATATAGGCACCCATCCGGGGGTGTTTTTTATGGTGGGCGTCTCAATCCAAATTATTACACAACCCTAAAACGAGAAATTGTTCTCTCGTTGAAGCAGTCTTTGTTGTTATTTTGAAACCGTAAAAAAACAGATCGAGAAAAGAGTAAAGAAATTGAGAGATTGAGGAGCTGATTTTGAGAGATAAAGAAGATGATGGTTGCTGCCATGAATAGCAGATGAAGAATAATGGCAAGGGTTCGTTTTGATGTTGTCGGAGAAAAAGGGGATCCGAGGAATGTGATTTGTGGTTGAATCTAAAATGGGTAATGTGTTGCTCGAGAATGAATCTCGAGACCGAGAATAATGATGAGTTTAAAGATCGGAAGCAGGATAGGAAGATGGGTTCAAGTCGTGGTCGATTCAAAATTGAATCGCAGAAACAAGATGGAGAGATGGTGGTATTCAATGATACACAGAGAATGAATTACCATTGTGAAGAAATCGAAGGTGATGCGGGAATGAGAAGAAATGGGTCTTGTGATTTTGTTGTTGGAGAGAGAGAAATCGATGATGGTTTTGGGGCCGAGAACAGAGATGAGAATTTAAGATTGGTTCTTTGCTATTAATCTTTGTTGGAGAAGGTCCAGATCGAGAATGTGTTGTTCTTTGTTGAATCGGTGAAAAAATGGGTTTGAGCCGTTATTCACACGGGGGAGGATTGAAGGGCTGTATCATGATATTCTGAGTAACAATGGGTGTTTGAGTTATGAATGTATTGCTTAGATGTATGCTAGGATCTGTTACAGGAGAAGACACTAAATAGAGTGGCTGAATATGGCCTCGGAAGCGGCTCGAGCTTGCAATGGAACCAAGTGAGGGCTTGAGGTTATGTTGGATTACAACAGAGCTGAAATGTTGCGAGTAATTGGTTGTGATGTTGGTCAAGGTTATGAGAAGACGGGGAGATGGAGATGGTTTGTGGCTGAAGCCTGAGTATGAATGGTGCTTCAGTGAATGTGGTGTTTGAACTCAGGTGATGAATGGGTTTCGATTGAGTCTCCGGAAGAACTGAAGAGCTGTGGCAGTGCAGGTGATGAGTGAGATCAGTCTCGAGCTGAAGCTACAGGTGCGGTTAAAGTTGATACTGCAGCTGTGTTAGTCATGGGTTCTAAATGGCAGTTCAGGAACAGTGTGCAAGTAAGCTGAAATGCAGAGAAGGTTTAATGGGTTTGTGTTTATGATTGCAATCAACAGAGAGACAGATGTGCGGTTGGTATTGAGTTGAGCTGCAGTTTGAGATTGGAATTGATGGTGAGCTAATGAAAGGGAATGTGGTGTAGGTTGCAATTGCAGGTGATGGATGTGTATGAGCTGAATGGCAGATTTTTTGGCTCAGAATGAGGCATTACAGGTTATGCAATGGAGTTACAGGGAAGGCACCATCATGGTCAAGCACAATGATTGTGCTACACAACTCAGGGTGCAACGGCTACGCCTAGAGACCAACCAGCCAATTCAGATAGATGACTCAGCTGAGTTGACTGACTCAGGTCTGACTCTGGACCCGGTTTGACTCAGCGAGTTGATCCAATCTGACCCGACCGAGTTGACTGGTGACTCTCTTTTCCCCTTGACTGTTGACTAACAGTTGACTCTGACGGTTGACCTATTTGACCGTTAGTCCTAACGGAGGATCGACGGAATATTCCGTCGAATATTCCCTTGACGGAGAAATTTCCGGTGACCGTGCGGTGACGTATTCCTGCCGGACTGGAGCCCCACAATCCGATTTTACGAGCAAAAATCCAAAATTTTCTATGGACTTCTCTCATGGGTGTGAAGACTTGGGCTAGGAATTAGATGGAGAATTTGACTCAAATTTGGAAAGAGAAGGTGGAAGAGTTGAGAAAAGCTTGGATTTGGAAATTGAATTACAAAAGGAAAAGGATTCTACTCCTTAGAAGATTTGGAGAATATTGAAGCCTATAAATAGAGAAGTTTTCTACAACTTCTACACACCTCTCTACACACACATCACTTGTGTTTTTGCTTGCTTTTCTAAGATTTTTCTTTTTAGTTATTTGTGTGAACTCTTGAAAATTCTCCTTTTAATAATTATTATTTGTGTGAATTTCAAAAGCATGAGTAGCTAATTTTCTTATTGATTGAGGATGAATTCCTAGTTCTTAACATGATTTGAGTTTTTGTTTTCAATTCTATCTTGAGATTTTTCACATGATTATCGATTGTTTTTACTAATAGGAGTGATCTTAAAGACATTCATGATTGATTGATAGATTGTTTGGAGTGCACGCTAAATTGATTTGTTAATTGATCTATATCTAGTATAAGTTAGGGGAATACGTAATCGTTTCTCGACACTTTACACAAGTAGAAAACACGAGACCTTGCGGAGGGATTCCGTGGAGCAATTGTGTGTAGAAACAACGCTAGAAAGTGGACCAAGCAAACCGAGTTTAACTACTAGTACTAAACCTAAATTCATAAGTCTTAATGCATGAGGAATTACATCTTGTAAGCGAACCTCAAGGTGGTTCTTTTGAATAGAATCGATAACTAAGCGGACATGTTACTCGGTGAAATTAGGGATTTTGGGGCTAGCTAAGCGTACTGCTATCCTACGGTTGGTGATAATTTGTGACTAATAACAAGTAGAAAAGAACATAACTTTAATCATTGTTTCGTAACGAAGAAGGATTCCTTGATCTTGTCTCTCATATTGCTTTCATCTTTTAACTTTCAATTTCAATTGCTTTGTTTATTTTTATTTTGCTTTTTACACCCCCCCTTTCGTGACAACTTTTACAACTAAGATCTCTTGCTCCTCGTGGGAACGAACTTGACTTCCATTATATTATTTTTAATTGAGTGGAAATATTGAATTAATTTGATTGCACCTACGACACGCATCATTTGCCATTGGCACAGAGGTGCGGCTAGCATGGTTGGCATGCCTTGGCGCGGTAGGTGTGGCTGACATGGTTTGCCATTGGGTGCGGCTAGCATGGTTGGCATGCCTTGGCGCGGTATGTGTGGATGGCATGGTTTGCCATTGGCACATAGGTGCGGCTAACATGGTTGGCATGCCTTGGCGCGGTAGGTGTGGCTGGCATGGTTTGCCATTGGTACAGGGATGCGGCTAGCATGGTTGGCATGCCTTGGCGCGATAGGTGTGGCTGGCATGGTTAGCCATTGGCACATGCGGTGTGAGAATTAGGGTTTTGGCCTGTCGAAACCCTAATTAGCATTAATAAAGGTACCCTGGTAATTTTCTTGCAGACAAATTAAAGGGTTCGGTAAATGTGCTTGGTTTGGACAATATTACTCAAGTTCTGTGACGTCACTGTTTGACTAGGGTTTTACGATTTTACCCCTAAGCTAAAAACCACCATCAACATTAAGTCCCCTGCTTAGCTCGGAACATGTGCCTTGTTGCGAGGTAAGCATATGATGGTGACAGACAAGGACGGAATTAAGACGTAAATCACTGCAAAGATGGTCATGAAAATCCGACTAACCTTTTTGAGAGGTGAAGAGAGTTTTTTCTTCCCGTGTTGGCGGCCCTGCATAAGTTATACTGGGGATGCAGACCGTGGAGTGGTGAGACGAAAGTTCTTTGGCAGTGCGGGACGTACATCAGAGGCAAAGCGGGCGCCGATCTTGGAAGGCAAAGCGTAGCGGATGGCTTGGCACGTGGGTCCAAGAGGTGGCGTGACTTAATTTGTCTTCTCATCATCTTGGCTGGGTTAGGGGACATCATAATGTCGGCTCGACGAGTTGTTGGTGTCGGCATGACAAACCATGGCATGGACATCCTGGCATGATAGGGTCTGCGATAGTGGAGTGGACGGCTTGGCATGGTGCGGCCATGGCAAGGCGTGGTCCGGTGAGGCGAGGTGTGCACAACTTGGGGAGGCAAAGCATAGTGGACGGCTTGGCGTGTGGGGCCAAGGAAAATGGAACGGATGGATTGGCCTGGTGTAGCCATGGCAAGGAGTGAGCGGTCTTGGGCTTGGAAATTGGTATTTGCGGGACCGGTTTCCTCTTTTCCTTTCTTGGCTCAAGAGAGGAAATCCTTTCCTTGTTCAGACTCCCACGTACCATGTATATATAAAAGGAGGGTCGTCTTCTCTTTTGTTTCACGCCCATTTATTTATCCCAGCCGTGTGGTAGCAGTAAAACAAAGCGGACGAGCATTAAAGGATTTCCACTATGGCAACGCATGAAACCATAGTGGAGTGAGATCTTTAGCGCACAAGGCTAAGATGCAAGGGTATTATTGGCTGACGATGATATATGATACAACGAAGATGGACAGAAAATGAGAAGAATTCCAATGTTTCACAAAGAAAATCAATGCACCAGCCACAAAGTTAAACTCAGTAGGTAGCCCTTGGCCATTTTCAAAGTGGGGAGTCGACATCGTGGGACCGCTAGTCGAAGTAACGGGAAAAAGACGATTCTTGATAGTCGCCACAGACTACTTCAGCAAGTAGGTAGAAGCAAAGGCTCTAGCAAGGATAAGGGATATCGACGTGTTCACCTTCATCTTCCAAAACATTATATGCAGCCTCGACATACCAACAATCATCGTCTGCGACAACGGGAAACAGCTACAGGGGAAAAACATCGATCTTATCTTCGAGACTTCAAGATCAGGGAAAACAAGTCCACACTGATCTAACCACAGAGCAACGACCAGGCTGAAGATACGAACAAGACTATCGCCCTCAATCTAAAGAAAGACACTAGATAAACACAAAGGTAGATGGTGCGAGCAGTTACACAACACGTTATGGGCCTACCGCACTACACGAAGGTCAGCAACAAGGGGGTCTCCCTTCTTGCTAACTTATGCGGCCGAAGCGGTCATACCGACAGAGATAATTCTACCAACCAGAAAGACCGAAGCTTAGGAGAAGAATCGGACCACGGACATGATGTTGGAAAAACTAGATGATCTTGAGGAACGAAGAGAAACCGCATTACAAAAGATAGAGAACTACCAACGGAGACTGGACAGAGAGTAGAACAAAAAAAATCAAGCCAAAGAGATTTGTAGAAGGACAATACGTACTCTGCACCATTCCACCATACCAACGAGAAAAGAAATGGGGAAAGATCGCACCAAAGGAGGGCCCTACATAATTCATGACATCGCAGGAAATGGTTCATATTATCTGCGTAACCTAAAAGGATAAGTCCTAAGACAGCCATGGAATGCAACATACCTTAAGCCCTACTATCCATAAGCAACGCATCGTTGCACCTGCGCCCAGACAACCAGGAGAAGAAGGGAGTATGCATGCTCAACATGTTTCCAAATCTGAATGAGGAGTAGCAAACCTCACATATCAATCAAAGTTAGAATTTATTGCAACACAACGCGTCTTTTTGAAATTCTTCCACACATTGAGGCAAGCACCTGCATGCAATCCCTCGGGACTCCACTGTCAGCATCTATAAGTGTACGACCATGGGGAAGGATTTCAATAGAAAGGGATACCCAATACAACTTACACTCGAAGGAACTAGTATTTGTACATACTAACCATATCATGTTCTAGAAAAGTTCATAGGCCCCCACCGCTTGGAAATCCTCTGGCCAAGGATTGACCGGCGGGGTGACAGGACCTCAAATAATAATGCAAGGTAGCCCTCATTATTAGCGTACAAATACTTCTACCAAAAACTACATACTAACAAACACTTTGAAAAATTACGTTGGGGGAACTAAGATTGTAAATACCAAAAGATTGATCCATTAGATAAAGTTGAGTACAAGGTTCCAAACATACAAAAAATACAAGAAAGATACGGAAAATAGTTGAAACCCGAGAATATCAACAAGGATCGGTAGAAAACCATAATAAAACTACACATGATCGAAACCCAATATTAATCGGTTCGAAGGTTCTTCTCCCGATGGCCATCACGACGACCCTTTGGCACGGAGGGGACTCTCCCTTGAGATGAAGAAAAAGGGGAGCGAGGCATGGGCGGCGCTTGAACTACCTCTTTATTCCATCTTTCGGAAGACTCCGCTTTCGATACCCGACAACATTTTGTTAACTTCTTCACCAGGATGGCAACGCACTTGATGAGAAATCACGACGATCTTCAACTCATACTTTTTCAACTCAATCCTCAAACGCTCTATCTCCTTTGTCTGTTTCACCTGCACGTCCATGACCGGTTGTCAGCCGACACAAATATATTTACACTTTCTTACTACTCAAAATATAAATATAGCAAGGGCAAGAAAGGATCGATCCCACAGAGAGGTCTAGGTTGTCAAATTGTTATGTTATCCTATATAAAACACCGGGGTTTTGTGATTATAATAAACTAAATAAAACAAAAGCAAATAAAGCAAAGCAAACAAATCAAATCAAGGATAAGAAGATATTGGTCATGGATTTCGTTTTCATTCACAAACATGTTTTCAACACAATAATTAGAATTGATATTTTAATCTCAACTTTTATCAAAGACCCTAGAATACCTTGATCGCAAGAATATCCCGCAAACCTCCTCATGTCATCAACAAACACATTAAAAGATGCGAATATGAATTCTACCTAAAGGAACAACCTAACGTGTAAAAGCACTAATCAAGTTTAATTCCCTAGATGCATTAAGTTCTATGAAATCAGGCCAATCAAAGCAATCGAACGTGGAAAGCGCACTAATCCGATTTAACAAAGGTTATGGTTCACATATGATCATAAGAATATATCACTACAAACTATAATCATATTTATGCTACTTGCAATCCGGAATTATCACTTTTGCGTATAATAAACCTAATCTAGCAATAGAGATGAAAACAAACTCAATCGATTCGCGACTCGACTAACAAGCATTCAAATCATGTAACAATATTCATGGTGAATCATAAACGATAATATGGAGACAAAACTAATTTATTGAATTAAAACCCATATTTGGAAATCCAACTTATTCCATAACCAATAACAAAACTCTAGCTCATATTCATGGAGTTCATAACAAGAAGAAAGAGAAAAGACTTCATGGTGTAAACCCTAGAACACAAAGTAGAAGCAAAAAGAATGATAAAAAGATTAAAAGATCCCAAGATTTGAGAAAAGTCTTCTCTTTTATAGCTCCACTCCTTCCAAAATTAGGTTTTGTCTTCAAAGTCCATTAGTTGGAAATTCACCCGGCCCACGAGAGAGAAAAACCCGTGTAGAAATTCTGTCCAAAAAACGCTCGCCAGGAAATCGGGATTATGACCAGGAATCCATAGGAATAGTCTTAGGAAAAGCATCTCGGGTGACCGGCAAAGTCCGCCGAATCACCGGTCAGCGAGTCGGGACCGAGTCATCTCGGGTCAAACCGGGTCGATCAGTATGGGTCGAGTGGACTGAGTCAGTTGAGTCGATCCATTGCCTTGGTCGAGTGGTGACTAGCCTTGGCTCGAGCCAATGCATAAGGCCTTAGTTGTGTAGCACAATCATTGTGCTTGACCATGATGGCTGCCTTCCCTGCAACTTCGGTGCATAACTTTGTAATGCACCATTCGCTAAAGTGCAGCTCAAATCACGGCGACTTCACTTTCGACCCATCAACTCATTGCCACATCCTACCACCTACGGTTCCATTACCACTAGTACCAACTAAGCTTCACTCGCAACATGACCAACTTGTCTTGCTTCTCCCCGAGTCATTACCATGTCCTTCCTCCACATCCATCCAAAGGCACCATGTGAAGCCGGCCATAACAGACCACCACCACTAACCCTTGTTCACCCGAGATCGAGATCCTTCTCGTGCACCGCCAAGACCTCCACTAGCTCTCAGCCAACTGCGCAACCTCTCAACCATTTAAAGCATTTCGGCTCTTTCATGAGTTCAAGCTTCACATTGACAAAGACTCACTCCATCGTCATCAATCAAAGATTACCAACAATACAACTTATACTCTTTTTCGTTTCGTCTCCCTGTCCAACAACCGGCTCCTCCATCACCTTGTCTCGAGAATAGCTTGCAACCTCAGGCCAACAATCATTGTTGCCTTAGTTCACCTTCTAAAGTACCCGATGGCAAAGCATGACTTTCCTTCCCAGCTCCTCCATTCCAAGACTATGGCGGCACACACATAGAAGAACACTACTGCTATCACTTCTAGTTCCACCACCAATGAACCCTACCACCGCTTTTTTAATCCACCAAAGTGCCAGTACAAATCACAACAACTTCTAGTGAAACCAACATCCATTGCATCACCAATGGAGACCACCTTTGCCTTCAGTTGCACTTATCTCAGCTCAAATTCTTTGTAAAACCACCACCTGCTGTCTTGCCTGCAACACCATTGTACCCAGCCAAACCTCATTGTCATTTAGCTCCATAACCTCCACCTACTGCCTGCCTAGCCACTGCAGCATCAGTCACCACTAAATTACAACCAAAACCACCATTGTAACCCATGTTTCATCTCCAACTTCTGGTCTTGATTGCTCCTTCAATCCATCATCTTCATAGAACAAACTTCTCATTCTTATAAACAACCTCATACCCATTCTTCAACAACATCAAGATTATCTTCTCCATTCAAACCAGAAGCCATACCCATTTCTCAATTTCATGTAAATCTCAGATCCCCTTTCTGCTCATCTCTGTGACATGAAAACATTTCCAATTTCTCCATCTTCTTTATTCAATAGAAACCAACAACATCAGGGTCATCTCTTTGTAATTTCCCAATCTCAGACCATCAACAATCTGTATCTCATGTTCAACCCAAACTCAGTTGCTCCAATTTCTTCAATGAATTCCATTCTCAGATCCACAAGATTAACCAACAAAACCCATCTTCATCCTCCACCATTCACCTCTGAATCTAACAACATCAGGTCTTCTTCCACAAACCTCATTCTTCTCTGGATCTTCTCGCCACCATTTCGTTCTTTTCAAATCCATTTTAATCTCTCGATTCAACAGCCGCAACCAACCCTAACTCCAAATTCTTCAATACCCATAACTTACAGCTCAATTAAGAAAATTCATCTCTTACCACCTCAATCATCAACCCATTTTTGTATTCTTTGAAACCCTATCTTTTCTGTCTCTCTATTTCAATTCGAGCATTTTCTCAATCATCTTCTCGATTCCTCCCCGTGCTCGTCGATCTCTCTTCTTTGCTTCGAATCAGCAACAACCAACTCGATCCACCACGATCGCCTCCATTTCTTGATTGAACCTCCTAGCCGCGACCACGACTACCATGGTTTCTCTTTGAGTTAGGGAATGAAAGTGAAATTTGAGAGAAATGACTCTCGAGAATCTTGAACCCAAGCTTTTGGTAAGAATGTAAATTGATACAAGCACCCGATTGATGGATATGGGCTACACGATGGCGACCCACTAGCTCTCCTTTGAACGAGCTAGCAGCCCCTTATCGTTGATTCGACGCCACATAGCACTTGTCGTTGAACACTTTCGCTCTCCTTGCTCCTTTCCGCTCCGATTGAGTGATTTCTTCTTCTTTTCCTCCATGCGACTCCAGAGTACCTAATAACTCAAAAGCAACCGTAAAATACATAATTCAAACGAAAAATAGCAAAGAAAGCATAAACTCTATATAGTAAATACGGTGTATTCTACACCTATCAGATTCCCCCACACTTAGACTTTGCTAGTCCTCGAGCAAATCAAACCAAAACAATAATGAAAATAAATACATACAACTCCGTGACGTCGAGGCTATGATGCGTGTCGTACCACAACAAATTAATTAATACTTTACTACCTAATTAACAAGTAATATAGGGTAGTCAAGGTCGATCCCACGAGGAGCACGAGATTCTAGTTGTAAAAATTGTCACGAAAGGGGGGTGTAAAAAGTAAAAGAAAATAAACAAAGCAATTAAAATCGAAAGTTGAAAACAATAAGAGAGATAAGATCAAGGAATCCTTCTTCGTTACGAAACAATGATTAAAGTTATGTTCTCTTCTACTTGTTATTAGTCATGATTATCACCAACCGTAGGATAGCAGGTCGCTTAGCTAGCCCCAAAATCCCTAATTTCACCGAGTAACAGTCCGCTTAGTTATCGATTCTATTCAAAAGAACCACCTCGAGGTTAAACTTTACAAGATGTAATTCCCGAGAATGCATTAAGATTTATGAATTTAGGTTTAGTACTAGTAGTTAAACTCGGTTCGCTTGGTTCACTTTCTAGCGTTGTTTCTACACACAATTGCTCCACGGAATCCCTCGCAAGGTCTCGTGTTTGCTACTTATGTAAAGAGTCAAGAAACGATTACTTATCCCCTAACTTTCACTAGCATTAGATTAAATCGACAAATCAATTTAGTTGGCCACCCAAACAATCTATCAATCAATCATGAATGTCTTTAAGATCATTCCTATTAGTAAAAACAAACGATAATCATGTGAAAAACTTCAAGATAGAATTAAAAACAAAAACTCAAATCATATTAAGAACTAGGAATTCATCCTCAATCAATAAAATTAACTACTCATGTTAAAGAGTTCACACAAAGAATAAGAAAAGAAAAGAATTGTGTGTGTAGAGAGATGTGTGTAAAAGATGTGTAGAGAGGTGTAGAAAACTTCTCTATTTATAGGCTTCAATATTCTCCAAATCTTCTAAGGAATAGAATCCTTTTTCTTTGCAATTCAATTTCCAAATTCAAGTCTTTCTCAACTCTTCATCTTCTCTTTCCAAATTTGAGTCCAATTCTCCATCCAATTCCAAGCCCAAGTCTTCACACCCATGAGAGAAGTCCATAGAAAATTCTGGAATTTTTGGCTCACGGAAAAAGCGGGATTGTGGCTAGGAATCCGGCGGGAAACGCCTGCTGCGGCCACTGAAAATTTCTCCGTCGAGAGAATATTCGACGGAATATTCCGTCCGGTCCTCCGTTAGGACTAACGGTCAAAAAGTCAAACTTAACGGTCGAGTCGTCGATCCAATAGGGTCAAGTCGAGAGGAGTCGGACTACGAGTCGGCGGTCTTAGTTGGCCGAGTGGTCGATTATTTGAGTCGGATCGATTTGAATCAGATCGGTTATCGGGATCGTGAGTCAACTCGCCAGAGAGGAAATTTGGCCGAGTTCTGTTCAATTACAGGACTTTCCGGCCAATTTCAGGCCTCTACTTTCTTCACCTGCTACACACCTAGGCATACATCTATTTCTTTAGCTCATTCATCACCATTACAAACCCGTTGTAGCGAAGACTCAACTTATCTTTTGTTCTTCATTTAATCTCTTGCAGCAAACCGTTGTTCAAGCCATCCCTCTTTAATCCTCTCCAGCAGCACCAACAGAATCATCATACCCATCTCATTGAATCCCAAATCTGCAGTTACAGAACCCTAAATTCTTCTCAAATTCAACTCAAATTCTATCAATTTAGGTCTCACATTCTTTGCATGTGTTGATGTTGTACAATTCTGCCAAATTCGAAACCTAGCTCAACCCAAACTCAGAACTCAGCTTCTCAATCAATGGCAGTAGCAGATTCATCTTCTCCTAATCCTTCTCGGTAGCAATTCGGTTCAATCAATTACGGATCCCATCTCCGATTCAACTACTGACCACTCAAAACCTAAAATACAACCTCATCTTTGGTTCAACAGCCATAGATTAACACCTTCTTCAATTGATTCTTCTTTTATAGTTCGAATATCACCAGTTCTTCGTCATCCATCGACACAGTTTCTCTACCAAAGACCACAGCCTGGGTGGTGTTTCATGAATCCTCGATCTCTTTCCTTTCATTACTGCACTCCATGGCATCGACAAATCCAGCTTGTTCTTCCATGTTCCTCTATTTCTTGTATTGTAGTTGCGGGAAATCCCACACTACACCCCTTACTCAATTTTGCTTAATTAATCCATTGAAAGATGTAAGATCAAGAATATTTATTGATTGAGTTAATGAAATGTTTTACACAGGAAAATAGAATTACACTTAGAAGTTAAAATACTCTTAAACTTTCTCTCTCCTAATGACTTGCTTCACCACTCCAAAAGATTTCCCCCTTTCCACAGACTCATTTAGCCCTTTATATAGGGTAATACATAGTGGGTGACAGCTAAGTTATCCTTTATTTTCGGGAATATCTCGCGAAGTGTCGCAAATGCGCAAATATTCATTCTCGCGACACTTCTTACCCCTCGCCCGGGTTTCATGTCTTCCAATTGTTTTGTTTGCCGTTATTCATTGCGTCGTTTATTTTAGCTCTCTGCGACTGCCTCGCGACACCGTCGTTTATTAATCCCGCGAGCCTTGTTCGTTGCGATATTATGATCCTACATCTTGCCTCTTTTTCCTTAAATATTGCTTGAAGAGCGATCTTTAAGGAAAACTCGTTGTTGTAGTAATTTTTGATCTTTGTTGATGAAGGAACGAGCGGAAGAATCTTTGGTCTTGAAAAGTACGTACTTGCCTCTATTCTTTTGTGAAGTTAGAAGCTTCTTTGTAATATATATACGAAGTGTCATTTCTTGCCTCATGAATTACAGAAAATAATCAATTTCGCAAGCTATTCTCGCCTATTAGGAAATATGTTGTATATTTGGATTCTACTAAAGTTCTTTTCGTCTGGCTTCCTTGGATTTAGTAGTGATTGTTTACACGTGTCTATATTTACCTCTTTTAGGTGCATTTAATGTTAACAGGTCATAACATTTTTCTCATCTATTTATAGGAGCATCCCTGTGAAGACTTTTCCTTTTCCTTTTCATCTTCTTCATCGTCTCGCAAGTGTTCTTCTTCTTCATCGTTACGCAAGTGTTTGCCTATTATTGTCTCTTACCGTCTTCTTCACCACTTTTTCTATTCTCTATCAGTTGTTACTCTCATGGCGTCCAGGTTTGTTAATTTTGTCATATCTGGCTGATTTTGTGGTTGATCAAATTTGAGATTAGCTTTTCTTGTTGAGATCACTCGGGTATGATTAACTTTGTAGTTCTCTTTCTGCCATTGTTGTTTAGCAAGAACCAACCCAGAACTAAATTTACCGTGAAGGACCCTCTTCTTTCTTTGGGCTCGCCTTTAGAAACCTACTTCGCAACAAGAATCCCTTACGCAACCAAAGCCCTTTTCGCGAGCAAAATCTATGGCTACAAAAAGACAGTCTGCGAGTGACAAGGTATTTAAGAAACATTTGTTTTTATTAACAATACATTGCTGCCTCTGTTTCTTATTTAATTTGTCATTCGCAGGATGATAAAACTACTGGTAATACTCCCAAAAGGCTTCGCTACTCTAAACCTGTTACCCCCAACGTTCCATTTCCTTCATTCACACCTTCGTCTCCTGCTGCGAAATCTTCGCAAGATAATTTTGTGCCTCTTTCTTCTGGTAACATTACTAGCGACAATATTTCTATGCCTCAACTCCTCATAGACCAAGTTCCTTACAACTTTCCTACTACAAACGATATTATACCTCCTCCTGCTATCAATGTCCCTGCTATTTCTCCAATCACTTCTCTCCCTGAAACCTCCTCTTCTCATGAGGTTCCTTTGACAAAAGACGACTGCGTCTTCTTTGTTTGAACAAATTCCTCTTGGAAAATTTGGAGGGGATAGATGTGGCCTTTAAGGTCCTTTTCGATCTCGTGAATGATGCCAAAAAGACTTCGCTGATCTGTCAAATCCAATGTCTCGAGATTTTAAGTAAGCATCTTGGTCACGATAGGATCTCGCAAGCATCTTTAGTTCAAGAGATTAATAAGTCAAGGATGATCTCCAAGTTATGGTTGTGAAATGCAATAATCTCCATCTTGAAAATCAAAAATTTCTCAGTATCTCACTAGATTGTGATAATCTTCGCAAGAAGAATGAAGAATTAAAAGGTATGCTCTCGCCATCCCCTTTTTTTTTTTTTTTTTTTTTTTTTTTTTTTTTACAACTCAAACCCTTGCTCCTTGCTCGTCCTCCAAGTATTAAACCAGAAACGAATAATGGAGATATATCAGACGGAGTCTATTGTTGAAGAAGTTTGAGTAGAAAGAGATGCTTGGATGGAGCAGTATAATCTCTTAGATAATCTTCATACCTATGCAGCTGATCAAATAAATAACTTGTCTAAAGAGAATTTTGATTTATCGCAAAAGCAAGACTCATTAAGTAATGACTTATCTCGCCTCTCTTATTCTTTGACTAAAACTAATTTGGAGTTGGAAACTTTATCAGATGAGAATCGAACTCTTTCACAAGAGAAACGTTCTTTGTTGAATAAGGTGGCGATCTACTCGCAACAGTATGATGTTTGTCAAAAATTATGCGAAGAACAAGAACAGGCCATTCATATTTTGAAAAATCAACTTGAAGAGAGTTCCACCGAGAGAGATAAACTTATTCAAGGTAGAATAACTTTGAGTGTAAAAGCGAAGCAATTCCAGGAACAATGCGCCAAATTAGAAAACTCCAACTCTACTCGCCGGCGAAAATTCCATACTTGTTTCTAATGATAAGAAATTGCGATCTCGATTGAAAGGTTTAGTTGGAGACTCATTTGATGATGCCATGGACTGTCTGGGGAATAACTTCGCGGCTTTAATTCAACAACTTACTCTTCAAAAGGAAGGTAGTCAAATTATTTGACTACCTTAATTCATTTATTTCACAAATCTTTAATTATTCTGAAAGTTCCAAAGATCTGTTGTAAGGATCTCTTTTAATCTTTGTGTTTGCGTGTTTATTATGCAGATTCTGAGAAGAAGCTTCGCGCCGTCGTTTCTACTCTCAAATCGGATTATTCCAAAATTCGCAAAGAAAATGGATTACTCGCTTCTTCCCTCGCTCGTTCTCGCGATCGTGCAGAACGTAGATTTGATTACATGTCTGACTGTAAAGACATAGATAGTAAAAACCGTCAAAAGGCGCTGCTTCGTCAATTCCCCCTCAAAGCTGAAGTCCTCGTGAATGAAAATTTACTGTCTAAGTCTCTTGATCCTATACATGTTTCTCCTTTTGAAGTAAGTGACGATGAAGTCCCTAATGCTCCTGATAGTGATTATGACTATGAAAGCGGCGAAGATGTCACCAATGCCGAAGTTGTCAATAAAAATCTTCTTGAAAAAAATTTCTCGACGAAATTCCATTCTCTGTGAAAGTGAAGCCGAGAAAAGTATTGGTGAAGATGATAAAATTGATGTAGAGAATTAACTACTGTATGACTTTTGCCGCGACTTTCTTTTTGCTTTGAAAGATTAAATCCCCTGTTGAATAATTCTCTTATTTTCTTCTTCTTAACTATGACTATAATCTCGCAAGTTTATTCGCCTATAATTTTACGAAATGATCTTTACTCAGTCATCATTATTTTGAAATGTATTCTTCACTGATGTCGAATTTTATATTGCGACGAGGTCGCAGGTATCTCCATGAATGGAGAAATCTACTTTTCTCGCCTTATCATTTCGGTAGTCTTTATTTTATCTCTTCTTGTTGCGACAAGGTCGTGAGCCGCCTTTTTACATTTTCATGCAATGGCCCATTGACCTTGCCTTATCATTTTTGTGTGGTCTTCCAAGTCAGACCTCCCTAATTAGAGGTCTTCCCCGCCACCTTTCATCGCGACAAAATCGCGGGACGTCTTTACACTTGCATGTAAAGACCCATTGATCTTGCCTTATCATTTTCCAAGTATTTTTGCCTCTCGCAGGATGTTTTAGTTGCGACAATATGACAGGTCTAAATATCCTTGCGAACATAAAGCCCCATGACATTGCCGTCTTGCGACGAAATCGCGGGACGTCCGTACACTTTCATGTAAAGACCCATTGATCTCGCCTTACCCTCGCGTTAGTATTATTGCCTCTGCAGGATCATTGCACAAATATGACAAGCCTAAATTCTCTTGCGAAAACATAGCCTTATGACATTTGCGTCTGTTTTGACACTCCCCCTAATGGAGAGCGTCGCCCTTATCATCTCCCGGTTGCCCCTTCAAGGAGGCGAAACATCGGCCATACAAGACTAGCTCCTCCCATCCGGTCTTAACAACAACCAGGTTGTTTTCGCAGCCTCTTATCCCTTATACCTATATGGTTTATGGTTACAAGACTGCACCTAAGTGGAGTTTTATTCGGGAAAGTGCAACATATGCCAAGACTTGCCAAGAATGGCCGGGGGTAGGTTCATCCATCCCGGGCACTCGGCTCAACCGTGTACCTCGGCGCCTTGAGCATACACTCGACTCCTTGGAAGAGACCCTCGGTCGCCCAACCAGTATAACCTTATATATATAGTTGGGAATCCAAGGTACCTCTCCCGGATAGGCTTTCATGGGCCCAAATTTTCATGACTCAGGCTTCAGGAGCGGTGTAACCTTCCCCCCTGAGCCATGTCGAGAGATACCCCCTTATATGACGCACTTTAGGTCTTACATTTGCCTCTTACGAAATGTTATTCGCGAACTAGGGTGTACGCCATAAAGGTTCGTCCCATTCATTCATTCATTTATTCAATCATTCTTCATCATTTGCTATTTTGCTTGCGAGATATTCGCCGATTCATTCATTTAATCATTCATTATCTCTTGTTGTTTTGTTAGTCCATTCATGACTTCTTGTTATTCTTGTCGCGAGATCTTCGCGGATTTTCTCTGCATTTTATTGAATGTCACAAATATTTTGCGAAGAAGTACTTCATCTTGATTCATTTTTCCTCTCCCATTTTTACGGGTAATACTTCTTTAGATATAATCTATTCCATGGTCTATCTAATTTTTGTCCCACATCTTTTCCTTCGGGATCCATCAATCTGTATGCCCCTGTACCAACTACCTCTTTGATGATATAAGGTCCATCCCATTTTCTCGCCAACTTGCCTCCACTTTCATGTTGATATATTGGGGTTTCTCGCAACACCAAGTCCCCTGGTTGGAACTCACGTATTTTTACACGCTTGTTATATTCTCTAGAGTCTTCTTGATAATTCTCCATGTGTCGCAATGCCTTTTCTCGTTTTTCTTCCAATTCATCCAACTTGATTAGAATGTTGCCTGCGCTAAGATTTTTATCCTGAGACCTCTTTTTTGGTTGTCGGAATCACGACCTCTGTTGGGAGTACGCCCAACTCCGTAAGTTAAGCAAAAAGGGGACATTCCGTGGCTTCTCTTCTAGTTGTATTATAAGCCCATACTGCATTGGGTACTTGTTCGCACCATCCCCTATTGTGTCCTTCCAACTTTTTCTTCAATATATCGGCAATTGTTTTGTTTGTTGCCTCTGCTTGGCCATTAGCTTGTGGATATAATGGAGTTGATTTTCCACATCTTATCTGAAATGCATTAAGCAGCAACTCTATATTTTGCCCTTCAAACTGCTTCCCATTATCAGATACCAATTGTGCGGGTTCCCAAATCTGCATATAATATTTTCAAATATGAAAGTAAAAACATCCTTATCGCGAATGTCTTTGGACCGCTTTCACCTCTCGCCCATTTTGTGAAATAGTCCGTTGAGACAATTAAGTACCTTCTTTGTCCTGTTCCCGGTAAAAATGGTCCCACAATATCTAAACCCCATTTTCCAAAAGGCCACACACTTCTCGAAGAATTTAACGGTGCTCCTGGTGCATGTATCTTCTTCCCATGTCTTTGACAATCTTCGCAGCGTCTGGATATTGCTCTCGCGTCCTCATGCATATATGGCCAATAATATCCTTGCGTCTTTGCCTTATATGCCAAAGATCTCCCGCCGCTATGATTTCCGGCATCCCCACTATGCAGCATCTTCAATATGGTTTCTCCTTCTTTCCTTGTTAGACATCGAAGCGAAGGTCCATCAAAAGAACGCCGATAAAGCACGCCATCTCGTAATTCATAATTTGTTGCCCGGCTCTTTAACTTGTGTGCTTCCAATCTATTTCTTGGTACCTCGCCTTTCATTAAATACGCGTGAAGTTCTACTCTCCAGTCTTCCTCGCGACATTGCATTTCATCTACCACCATCATTATATCTGCTTCTTGTCCTTCCTCTTTATTAATTGATGGCGCCAGTAGCGTCTGTATTTTGATATTCCTCGCAGTTGGGTCTGTCATCATACTTGATATAAAGGCAAAAGCGTCTGCGAGTCTATTATCTCTCCTTGATATATGCCTCCATTTTATTTTCGGTATCTGTGCTGACAACACTTCTACAAGCTTCCTGTATTTCTGTAGGGATGGATCATTTGTAGCATACTTCTCTGTTATCTGACAAATTGCCAATTGCGAGTCATTTTGGTAATCCTCACATTCTCAGTTTCATTTCTATTGCAAATCGTAGAGCATGTATTATAGCTTCAGTACTCCGTTTCATTATTGGTAGACTCAAATTCCAATCTAAAAGCAAAAGCTAACTTATTGCCTTCTGGTGAAATCACAACAATTCCCACTCCTTTACCTTCTCCATTTGATGATCCATCCACTAATATTTCCCACCGGTCTGGCTCAGTTAACAAGTCTTTTGGATCTCCATGCTCTTCTTCTACATCCATCATTTCATCCATTGCTTCATCTTCCTCCAAAGGAAATTCTGCCAGAAAGTCTGCGACAACCTGTGACTTGGTTGAAGATAATATTTCATATTTGAGTTTGCAATGGCTTATTTGAGCGTTCCATCTTTCGACTCTTCCTGATCTTTTTGAATTTTTCATTCTCGACTCAATTGGTACCTTTGTTACCACTCTAACAAGATGTGCTGAAAATATATGCGAAGTTTAAACGACGCGTAGACTAACGCCAGGATTAGTTTTTCAATCTTGAATAATTTCTTTCGCAGCATTAAAAGTTTCTTGATATAATAGATTGGTTTTTCTACTCTCAAGGTCCGTTCAGTAGAAAGCGCACTTAAGGCATGCGATGTTGTCGCGAGGTATATTAATAATTCCTCTCCTGGTTCTCGCCTTCTCGCATAATGGATATATCCATTAAATGCTCTTTGATCCCTTGTAAAGCCTTTTCACATTCGTCCGTCCACTTAAATTTCGATCCTTTTTTCGTAACTTGAAAAAGTGTTTACACTATCGATGACCGCGAGATGAACCTTCCTAGTGATGCTAGCAACCCATTCGCCTTTTGAACATCCTTTCTTGTCGCAGGTGTCGGCATATCGCGAATCGCTTTCACTTTCTCCGGGTCAACATGTATTCCTTCCTTTGATATAATGTAACCCAAGAACTTCCCTGACGCTACTCCGAAGGTACATTTTTCTGGATTGACTTTGATGTTGAAACGCCTCATTTGTTCAAAAATTTCTTTCAAGTCTCGCACATGATCTTCTGCCTTTTTTACTTTTTACTAGCATGTCATCTACGTATACCTCTAATGTTTTATGTATCCATTCTGCGAATACTTTTTCTACCATCCTTTGATACGTTGCTCCCGGCATTTCGCAAACCAAACGGCATTTTAGTATAGCAAAGTATAATCCTCTTGGAGCGAAGAAAGCGGTGTGCTCTTGGTCTTCTTGGCGAGAGGAATTTGATTGTAACCTTTGTATCCGTCCAGTGATGATACTCTTTCATTCCGACGCCGATTCAACCAAGTGTGGAATGTCCGGTAATGGAAACCTGTCTTTAGGGCAAGCCTTATTTAGATTGGTGAAATCAATGCAAATCCTTATTCCCTTGTTCTTCTTTGGAACTATAACCATATTCGCTATCCATTCAGGATATTTTGCTTGTCTAATAATTCCTGCATCCAGCATCTTCTGCAGTTCTTCTTCTATCTGAGGGTGATATGTTGTTGCTATCTTTCTAATTCTTTGTTTGAATGGCTTCACATTTTTATCAATTTCCAACTTGTGACACTCTACAGATGGATCTATACTGGCACTTCATCCATATCCCACGCGAAGATATCTTTATAATCCCGCAATAGATCGACGGTTCTTTTCTCTTCATCCGCTCCCATGTTAGTTCCAATCTTTAGCATCTTGGGTTTTTCCTTAGTTCCAATATTCACTTCTTTGGTTTGCTCTGCCGCGACGTAACTGGCCTTCGGTTCTCCCATAGGGGTCGGTCCTTTTGGTTCTTTCGCAAGATCATTTTCTTCTCCCGAGATCTCGCTAGGTATGCCTTTTCCTTCCTTCGCTCTTATCATGTAAACTCGAATTCTTCTTCTTCTTTCTTAGCCGCCCTTGCCATCTTTTTGCGATACTTTGATATACTCTTTCGCTT
Source organism: Papaver armeniacum (assembly GCA_023531295.1). Taxonomy (NCBI): domain Eukaryota; kingdom Viridiplantae; phylum Streptophyta; class Magnoliopsida; order Ranunculales; family Papaveraceae; genus Papaver; species Papaver armeniacum. The sequence goes on from JAJJWW010010439.1 coordinate 390,162, forward strand.
GTTTACTTGTTCTTCGCAACACTTTACTTCATTTTGATAATATATTCTTCCTTTAGCAAACATCCCCTTTGATCTCGCCGATTCCGGTTGGTGTAGGAAATTTGATACATTGATGAAGCGTCGACGCCACAGCTTTTATTGCATGTACCCATGGTCTTCCTAGTAATATGTTATACGGTGATTCCATATCCACTACACTCAACGTCACCTGTGTTTCGATTCCTCCTAACGGAATACGTATTTCTATCTCCCCTTTAACTTTTGTTATGGATTTACCAAAACCTTGAATATTGTATGCCGCGAAAATCATATCTTCATCTTTATATCCCATCTTTTTGTAAGCGTGATAAAACATGATGTTCACCGAGACTCCTCGTATCAATTAAAACTCCATTCACTACCCATGTTTTCACTTGTGTTCTCTAATTCCTCTCCTTCCTTATACGCGTTTATTGCGATCACCGGTGGAGATGCGTGATCCAAATTTTCTTTGGATATTTCCCCGCCGTGAATGTTATCTCTTGCTTTTCCCAATCCTTCAAAGGTGATGTTATTCTCTATCCGTAATCTTCTTTCCTTCAAAATCTCGTTTGTGTATTCTTCCTCTGATATTTTCATGAAATTCGCTAATCATTACTCTCGTGTCTGTGCTGCATGCCATATCTTTTTCATCCGATTTAAGATTTTCCTTTCTCATTTTCCTGATTCAAACAACTTTAATTACAATCTTCTCTCTTTTACCAATGATCGTCCCTGTTTCTAGCGCATATGTAGTTGCGGGAAATCCCACACTACACCCCTTACTCAATTTTGCTTAATTAATCCATTGAAAGATGTAAGATCAAGAATATTTATTGATTGAGTTAATGAAATGTTTTACACAGGAAAATAGAATTACACTTAGAAGTTAAAATACTCTTAAACTTTCTCTCTCCTAATGACTTGCTTCACCACTCCAAAAGATTTCCCCCTTTCCACAGACTTATTTAGCCCTTTATATAGGGTAATACATAGTGGGTGACAGCTAAGTTATCCTTTATTTTCGGGAATATCTCGCGAAGTGTCGCAAATGCGCAAATATTCATTCTCGCGACACTTCTTACCCCTCGCCAGGTTTCATGTCTTCCAATTGCTTTGTTTGTCGTTATTCATTGCGTCGTTTATTTTAGCTCTCTGCGACTGCCTCGCGACACCGTCGTTTATTAATCCCGCGAGCCTTGTTCGTTGCGATATTATGATCCTACATGTATCACCAAAGTCCCATCTCTGAAATCAACATCTTCTCCCTGTATTTCTTTCGCTCAATTTTTCTCAATTTTTGGGGAGAATGATTTGAGATGAATGAGAGAAAATCTTCTCTCGATTTAGGGTTGTAGAGATAAAAGATGGATATTTGCACCCCACATGAAAAGGACCACCATCTCATTAGATAAGGGATACCCTAGTGGACAGCCCCTTAACCTTGGCTGGTTTGTACTTAGTACTCCTCCAAGAGTTACCCCTTAACCTCGGACTGGGCTCCGGATAGTGCTTGCCCCTGAAATGACCTTTTTGCCCTTTTGCTAAAATATGGTGATTTCTTCTCCTTTTCCTCTCGTGCGACTCAAGTAGCTATAAAACTCAAAACAAGCGTAAAATACATAATTTTCAAGAAAAATAGCAAAGAAAGCGTAAACTACTAGATAGTAAATTAGGTGTATTCTACACCTATCAAATTCCCCCCCACACTTAGACTTTGCTAGTCCTCGAGCAAATCAAACTAAAAACTCACAACTTCAAAGCGTTCAAGCGTCACAAGCATCCAAAGAGTTATGAGGACATAAAGTTTCGCATGCTAGTAATAAGAAGTTAGAAATACTAAAGAACATATTCTCGTTCTTAAATGTTGAGTGAGAAATAACCACACCATAATGAGAGAACGCGTGTTTGAGAAACGATCAATAAGCATTTCGCCTCGACTTCGCCTCACCAAAATGGATTTTATGATAATTGCACTCAAAAAGACAGCTTTTTATGGTTCTCACATGTGTGCGGGTAGGAATGAAGAGAGAATTCTCGCAACACGTTGAATGGTGGGAAGGACAACTTCCGAAATATTTTTAAAAACCCACATCTTTTAATATTTTGAAAAACCATTTTTTGACGATCTCTAAGAAAGGAAATCAACCATATTACCGAGGATGAGATTACTTACTCACCTTCACATCCGATCGCCAATTATGATAACACCACTCTCACGGCATCCAATAGAAACTCTTCCGCTCCTCGTCTTGATCTTCGTCGTCTTCGGTTTCAACTATTGATGATAAACCCTTGAATTTCATAAATCCTTAACAATTTGTAACTCTTTTACCTTAAAATCCTTGTCGCTTGAAACTACCTTATAGATTTTCCTTCCCCACGGCTCATTAAAAACAAATAAGAACAAATATTTCTCTTGTTTTTCTCTCTTTTTTTTTTCTTTTCTTTTTTCAATTTTTTTTTTTTTTTTTTTTTTTTTTTTTTAAACAAGAGAAATTAAATACAAAATAAACCATGGCCGTGGAAGAAGTATTTTACCGCTTGATTCTTCACAACTTGTATCGTCTTTGAAATCATAAACTTTCAAAAATTCTCACCTTTTAATTTTCTTCGCTTTCATGAATAAGTCTTCATACTTGGATATAAAATTACCTCATTGTATTGTAAGTCTTCAACATATATGTGAATCCGCTCATTTGTAATTTGCTTTACTTGAGTTTGAAATTTGCTCTTTTTCTCGTTCCGTTGCTTGTAAACCTTAAACTTTTTCAACTTTTCCTTGTAGATTTTGATGTCGCTCCTTGTTGATGATGAATGTGTTTCTATGGATCCGTTGTTGTCGAGAGAGAGAATGGTGCTAATCGCAAATCGAACTACAAGAAGGAAGCTTTCATCTATAGACGTCACCCTCATGATTGACAAAATTAGCACTCAAGAGATCAAAGAGTAGTGCTTTTATTGGTGGGAGGTTGGGTAGCTCACCATTCTACCGGAATTAACGTACGGTGACACACACTCAAAAGAAGCTCTTTAGTAGATGGAAGATTTCTGGTCGGTGCCTCTCATGATATGAATACGGGTAGTCTCCACTAATGATTGATCAGCAACTCTAATAACGTATTTCTCCCTGCACCAAATTCGCATCACCGGCATGATTAAATCCATTATTTAACACTCAAACAAGCAAGAAATCCGAATGTAGTTCTCTAACATTTCCTAGTTCAATTATGTTGGTCAAAATCTCTATGTAAACATACCTAGAAGTATGCTAGTGATTCTAAAATCTCTAAAAGTTGAAGGTTTTAAGTAAACATTTTTTTTTTTCAAATTTTTTAATTTTTTTGTAATTTTTGTTTTAAAAACATGCTTAACCACTCCCCCACACTTAAACCTTACATTGTCCTCAATGTAATTGAATCCTCCTAGTAAAGTCAAGGTGGGAAATTTTAACATGATAAGAAACAAGAAAAAGAAATAACAAAAAGCAAAAAGATAAGAAATACAAAACCTATGGGTTGCCTCCCATTAAGCGCTTGTTTTAAAGTCGACGGCCCGACTTGGCTCTTGCAAGATTCATTCCCCATATACTAACAATCTGAAAATTTGAGGATCCACCCATAATACCTGTTTTGAAAACAATAACTCCATACAAATATTAGCACAAGAAAACAATAGTGAAATTATCGCTCGATAGAAATTTCCCCCACACTTATTCTTTTCCACACTCGGAAGTGTATAAAGAACATAGAATTTTGGAACTTCCATGTATTCTTCTTGGCAAACCTGCATAGTGTTAGCATCAAGTGTTTCCAATGGTGGATATCTAGAAACAAAATCATCCAAAAATACTTTCGAAGCACATACATTCAAACCAATAAGAGGTAAAGGAGAAGAATCAATATGCAAAGGGTTAGACAAACCTTGCACAATCTCTTGTATTATAGAATCCTCATCATCCTTAAAAATTCAAGTGAATTACTTACCTCTTGTATATCGTGGTCCTCTATTAAACCTTGCAACCATTCTTCGTCGTTTTCTACCTTAACCAAAGTCTCGGCATCATTAAAATCATTCGCAAGTTCAATTGGGTCTTCCACAAAATCAATGAATGTGGTTTCATCCTCTAGTATCATCTCTTCAACATTCTCATCATCGGAATCGGGCCATTCACTAAAGTGATTCTCATCGGTATAGATTGTAAGATCTTCTTGTGCGGGTGTTACTTCGTTTACAACAATAGGTAAGTCACACCCAATCTCCTCCTTTTGAATATGTGAAGGATCGTTATTATGATCCGGAGTTGGAATAACTTCCTCATTGTCGGAACATTCATACACTTCCGCGGACTCCCAACTTTCCTAAGAAATTTTTGCCAAGCAATAAATGCATCTTCCTCAAGCTCTTCCTATTGAATAGGTGATTGATCATTATTAAGATCAAGGCGCGAGTAATCTACACTAGCGTCTCAAAAAATCTCTAAAGGTTTGTTAATTTGTTCGTATATTTTCTCCGAATTCCTTTGAATTTTCGATGTGATTCTTGCATCTTTTGTTGAAGATCCCCAATCATGGCCAACATCTTATCTGCAAAACTAGAGAATTTCGATCATAAACAAAACTATCCTCCCATCCTTGTGATTGTCCACTTACATACCCGTCATAAGGTTGTTGATATGTATGAGAATATCCATAAGGTTACGTAGGAATTTGATCATAGCCAAAAGATTGGTTTTGATTGTATCCTAAGGATGGTTGGAAGTTGTCATAATGTTGAGGTTGAAAACCGTATTGATTGTTGTAATATGCTTGCTCTTGTCCACCGTACATGGAAAACGAGCACCTGAAATAAGATTCAAAAACTTAAGTTAGATACGGAATAGAATCCAACAAAGCAAGAATAAAGCAAAAAGAAAAATAAAAACAACTAAAATCATCCATTTGCTCCCGCAACGGCGCCAAAATTTGATGCGTGTCGTACCACAACAAATTAATTAATACTTTACTACCTAATTAACAAGTAATATAGGGTAGTCAAGGTCGATCCCACGAGGAGCACGAGATTCTAGTTGTAAAAATTGTCACGAAAGGGGGGTGTAAAAAGTAAAAGAAAATAAACAAAGCAATTAAAATCGAAAGTTGAAAACAATAAGAGAGATAAGATCAAGGAATCCTTCTTCGTTACGAAACAATGATTAAAGTTATGTTCTCTTCTACTTGTTATTAGTCACAGATTATCACCAACCGTAGGATAGCAGGTCCGCTTAGCTAGCCCCAAAATCCCTAATTTCACTGAGTAACAGTCCGCTTTTAGTTATCGATTCTATTCAAAAGAACCACCCCGAGGTTCGCTTACAAGATGTAATTCCCGAGAATGCATTAAGATTTATGAATTTAGGTTTAGTACTAGTAGTTAAACTCGGTTCGCTTGGTTCACTTTCTAGCGTTGTTTCTACACACAATTGCTCCATGGAATCCCTCCGCAAGGTCTCGTGTTTGCTACTTATGTAAAGAGTCAAGAAACGATTACTTATCCCCTAACTTTCACTAGCATTAGATTAAATCGACAAATCAATTTAGTTGGCCACCCAAACAATCTATCAATCAATCATGAATGTCTTTAAGATCATTCCTATTAGTAAAAACAAACGATAATCATGTGAAAAACTTCAAGATAGAATTAAAAACAAAAACTCAAATCATATTAAGAACTAGGAATTCATCCTCAATCAATAAAATTAACTACTCATGTTAAAGAGTTCACACAAAGAATAAGAAAAGAAAAGAATTGTGTGTAGAGAGATGTGTGTAAAAGATGTGTAGAGAGGTGTAGAAAACTTCTCTATTTATAGGCTTCAATATTCTCCAAATCTTCTAAGGAATAGAATCCTTTTTCTTTTGCAATTCAATTTCCAAATTCAAGTCTTTCTCAACTCTTCATCTTCTCTTTCCAAATTTGAGTCCAATTCTCCATCCAATTCCAAGCCCAAGTCTTCACACCCATGAGAGAAGTCCATAGAAAATTCTGGAATTTTTGGCTCGCCGGAAAACTGGGATTGTGGCGGAATCCGTAGGAGAAACGTCACCGCCGTGGCCACACGAAAATTTCTCCGTCGAGAGAATATTCGACGGAATATTCCGTCCGGTCCTCCGTTAGGACTAACGGTCAAAAGTCAAACTTAACGGTCAGTCGTCAGTCAACCGGGTCAAGTCAGAGAGGAGTCAGACTCGAGTCAGCGGTCTTAGTTGGCTGAGTGGTCCGATTCGGCTGGGTCGGATCGGCCGAATCGAATCGGTTATCGGGATCGTGAGTCAACTCGCCGGAGAGGAAATTTGGCCGAGTTACGTTCAATTCAGGACTTTAGGCCAATTTTCAGGCCTCTACTTTCTTCACCTGCTACACACCTAGGCATACATCTATTTCTTTAGCTCATTCATCACCATTACAAACCCGTTGTAGCAGCAGCTCAACTTATCTTTTGTTCTTCATTTAATCTCTTGCAGCAAACCGTTGTTCAAGCCATCCCTCTTTAATCCTCTCCAGCAGCACCAACAGAATCATCATACCCATCTCATTGAATCCCAAATCTGCAGTTACAGACCCCTAAATTCTTCTCAAATTCAACTCAAATTCTATCAATTTAGGTCTCACAGCTGCTGTAGCAGTGGCTGTACAATTCCTGCCAAATTCGAAACCTAGCTCAACCCAAACTCAGAAATCAGCTTCTCAATCAATGGCAGTAGCAGATTCATCTTCTCCTAATCCTTCTCGGTAGCAATTCAGTTCAATCAATTAACAGATCCCATCTCCGATTCAACTACAGCCACACAAAACCTAAAATACAACCTCATCTTTGGTTCAACAGCCATAGATTAACACCTTCTTCAATTGATTCTTCTTTTATAGTTCGAATATCACCAGTTCTTCGTCATCCATCGACACAGTTTCTCTACCAGCACAGCAGCAGCTGGTGTTTCACTGAATCCCTCGATCTCTTTCCTTTCATTACTGCACTCCATGGCATCGACAAATCCAGCTTGTTCTTCCATGTTCCTCTATTTCTTGTATCACCAAAGTCCCATCTCTGAAATCAACATCTTCTCCCTGTATTTCTTTCGCTCAATTTCTTTCTCAATTTTTGGGGAGAATGATTTGAGATGAATGAGAGAAAATCTTCTCTCGATTTAGGGTTGTAGAGATAAAAGGTGGATATTTGCACCCCACATGAAAAGGACCACCATCTCATTAGATAAGGGATACCCTAGTGGAAGCCCCTTAACCTTGGCTGGTTTGTACTTAGTACTCCTCCAAGAGTTACCCCTTAACCTGGACTGGGCTCCAGATAGTGCTTGCCCCTGAAATGACCTTTTTGCCCTTTTGCTAAAATATGGTGATTTCTTCTCCTTTTCCTCTGTGCGACTCCGAAGTAGCTATAAAACTCAAAACAAGCGTAAAATACATAATTTTCAAGAAAAATAGCAAAGAAAGCGTAAACTACTAGATAGTAAATTAGGTGTATTCTACACCTATCAGGCTACGGTTAATTTTAGCATAAATAACAAGCCTTTAAACCCCTAGGTGTCCCTAGTGGACGAGTTATAGTCTCGTGAAGGTTTACTAGAGATATACCTACAAAACCTATATTTCCAACTCCGTCTATTTGTGACAAATCAATGAACGAATCCAAATTGACTACGGGGGAGGAGGTACCTTGCAAATTCAATTCATATATTAGTAAATAAACTCTAATTAGATAGTCGAACAAGCCACAATACTCGAAACTAACAAACCACAATCACAATGAAAAGATAAAGAAGATGGATAAAGATGTAGATGTTGGCGAATATTCTCAAGTGTTCGATGTTTCCATATCTGTCTGAAGGTCTTGCTAAGATGAACCTAATCCTATTGGATTGAGCTACTTGGTGCTTGAATGCTACATCAAATCAATTGGCATATACAAAGGGAACCAAGAGTGACTTTATTCAACACAATAATAATTTCTTCTCTTTTTTTTTATATATGATTGGATCAAACTGGATCCAATTTCCAATTTCTCTTTTTTTTTTTTTTTTTTTTTTTTTTTTTTTTTTAGACGGCATGATTAGATGTTTTGGATCCAAGCGCATGCTTCCTTGTCAACACGTATATGATAGTTGCCTTGGATCCTGCATTCCACGCTTGTTTAGGCGACGGAGACGGGACTACGTTTCACACATCTTGCTATTCCCAAGTGTCTTTTTATTCCGTTTTGGTCTAATTGGTCGGTCCTTTTTTTTTCATATATTTTTTATATATATTTTTTTTTCATCCTTTTTTTTTTCTTTTTCTAGTAACTCAATCACTCTATTTCATCCTAGCAGTAATAACACGTCGATGTTTAGTGACCCACCAAAGCACTTAGAGAACAATAGATAAATATGGAAAAATAAAAATAGAATGTGATATGGTGATATTCCGAGATATGGTAACAACTATCATGTTAATTTGTGATTACGAGCTATATTCTTCCCTTTTAGTTAATTGGTTCCTCAACTCCTGCATTCAAAATGGTTCCATCCACTAATGGTGTCATCCTAAAGGCACAAGTTTCTAGATTTCGGAGTTCAAAAAGCACAAATTCTTTCTTGGTTTTCTATTTTTATGATTTTTTTTAAAGGCATAAAACAAACTAAAACAAACTATACAAACATATAAATGCTCCCCCACACTTAAACTTCACATTGTCCTCAATGTGTAAAACCGAAAGTTCTGAATTCTGACGTAACAGCAGATAAAACGTAAAAACTGTGCAAATTGGTAAGGAATTTGGAAAAACTTCATTTCACAAAAGTTGTTCACCTACGTGTTTTCTACACAGTGTAAAAATTTCACAGTGTTTTGATAAACGGTCTGACAGTTATGGTCTCTGGACTGAACTACGCGCAGTCTGAAATTTTCTGACGAAAAGGTATTCGTCATAATTCTCTTCTAAGATAGATTCCGGACTCAATGAAATTAAACATGGGGATGCAAATATGATATGAAAACAGTAAAAAATAAATAAACGAAACAAAAATAAAATGCAAAAGGATAAGAGATACAAAACCGGTGGGTTGCCTCCCACTAAGCGCTTGTTTTAAAGTCGACGGCCCGACTTAGCTTCTTGTAAAATTCATTCCCCATACACCAATAATCTGAAAAGTTGGGGATCCTTCCATAGAACCTGTTTTTCAAACACTAGCTTCGCACAAATATTAGTAATATAAAAATTAAACGAAGCTATGAACCGATAAAAGCTTCCCCCACACTTATTCTTGTCCACACTTGGAAGTGTATAAAGAATATAGAAGTCGGGTACTTCCACAGTTTCTTGTTCCATAACCTGCATAGTATGAGAATCAAGTTTCTCTAATGGAGGAAAACGAGAAACAAAGTCATCCAACAATATTCTCGAAGCACATACATTCAAACCAATAAGAGGTAAAGAAGAAGAAACAATAGGCAACGGGTTAGACAAACCTTGCACAATCTCTTGTATTACGGAATCCTCTTCATCCTTGAAAAACTCAAGTGAATTATTCACCTCTTTTATATCATGGTCCTCTATCAAACCTTGCAACCATTCTTCGTCCGTTTCTGCCGTAACCAAAGTGTCGACATAAACATCATCATTATAATCATTTGCAAGCTCAATTGGGTCTTCCACAATATTGGTCATAACCGTCTCATTCTCAACATATTCCTCCTTGTTGCAAGGCACATACTCTTTTGCGGATGCAATATTATCCATAAGGAATTTCTTTAGAACACTCCTTGCATCATCCTCAAGCTCTACCTTTTGAATAGGTTCTTGATCGTTATAAAGATCAATGCTCGAGTAATCTACACTAGTGTCATCATATTCCTTTTCAACTTCACCTTGATCGCAAAAAAGACTCCATTGTACACTCCTCGGGGATGTCACCATAAATTGGTTCAAACGATGTATTTTCATAATAATCATCATCACTATCATAGTCAACATAATCTTGTTCCTCGCTGAATTTAGTGTTGCTAATCTCGAACTCATCCTTTTGAATAGGTGAATGATCATTATTACGATCAAGAGTTGAGTTAACTACACAAATATCAACGAAAGTGCCCAAGGATTGGCCTTTTTCAACATTAGCATCAATCAAATATTCATCACAAACCATATGCACATAAGAATTATCCATATCTTCCTTGTATTGATCAATGCCTCTTCGCAAGATAGTCATACCTTCACGAAGTTCTTGGAGTTGCTCGTTTGTAGTCTCTTTAGCTTTTTGAAATTCCTCTTGTAAAAAGTTGGAAACTTTGTCTATAAAATTAGAGACTTTTTGTTCACGAGCATAAGAATCCTCCCATCCTTGTGGTTGTTCACACACATACCCGCCATTAGGTTGTTGAGGAAAACCATAAGGTTCCATGGAATATTGGTCATAACCAATAAATTGGTTTTGATTATACCCCTGGAATTGGTAGTTGTCGTATTGTTGAGGTTGTTGAAAACCGTATCCATTGTTCCAATATGCTCCTTCCATAGAAATAAGCACCTGAAATAAGATTCTCAAACCAAGGTTAAAAACCAGAAAATAAGAAAAAGCAAAACAAAACTAAAAACAAAAATAAGAAACCAAAAACAATTGACAACCGCTGCCTCCCCGGCAACGGCGCCAAAATTTAACCGGTTGTCAGCCGAAACAAATATATTTACACTTTCTTACTACTCAAAATATAAATATAGCAAGGGAAAGAAAGGATCGATCCCACAGAGAGGTCTAGGTTGTCAAATTGTTATGGTTTCCTATATAAAACACCGAGGGTTTTGTGATTATAATAAACTAAATAAAACAAAAGCAAAGCAAACAAATCAAATCAAGGATAAGAAGATATTGGTCATGGATTTCGTTTTCATTCACAAACATGTTTTCAACACAATAATTAGAATTGATATTTTAATCTCAACTTTTATCAAAGACCCTAGAATACCTTGATCGCAAGAATATCCCGCAAACCTCCTCATGTCATCAACAAACACATTAAAAGATGCGAATATGAATTCTACCTAAAGGAACAACCTAACGTGTAAAAGCACTAATCAAGTTTAATTCCCTAGATGCATTAAGTTCTATGAAATCAGGCCAATCAAAGCAATCGAACGTGGAAAGCGCACTAATCCGATTTAACAAAGGTTATGGTTCACATATGATCATAAGAATACATCACTACAAACTATAATCATATTTATGCTACTTGCAATCCGGAATTATCACTTTTGCGTATAATAACCCTAATCTAGCAATAGAGATGAAAACAAACTCAATCGATTCGCGACTCGACTAACAAGCATTCAAATCATGTAACAATATTCATGGTGAATCATAAACGATAATATGGAGACAAAACTAATTTATTGAATTAAAACCTATATTTGGAAATCCAACTTATTCCATAACCAATAACAAAACTCTAGCTCATATTCATGGAGTACATAACAAGAAGAAAGAGAAAAGACTTCATGGTGTAAACCCTAGAACACAAAGTAGAAGCAAAAAGAATGATAAAAAGATTAAAAGATCCCAAGATTTGAGAAAAGTCTTCTCTTTTATAGCTCCACTCCTTCCAAAATTAGGTTTTGTCTTCAAAGTCCATTAGTTGGAAATTCACCCGGCCCACGAGAGAGAAAAACCCGTGTAGAAATTCTGTCCAAAAAACGCTCGATGGAAAACTGGGATTATGACCGGAATCCCGCCGGAATAGTCGCCGGAAAAGCATCTCAGGTGACCGGCAAAGTCCGGAGATCCCACTAGGTCACGGTCGGGACCGAGTCATCTCGGGTCAAACTTAGGGTCCGATCGGAGTATGGGTCGAGTCGGCCTGAGTCAGATTGAGTCAGTCACTGCCTTGGCCGAGTGAGCTGACTAGCCTTGGCTCAGGCCAATGCATAGGCCTTAGTTGTGTAGCACAATCATTGTGCTTCAGCCATGATGGCTGTCTTCCCTGCAACTTCAGTGCATAACCTGTAATGCACCATTCTGGCTAAATTCTGCAGCTCAAATCACAGCAGCTTCACTTTCAGCCATCAACTCATTGCCACATCCTACCACCTACAGTTCCATTACCACTAGTACCAACTAAGCTTCACCTGCAACATGACCAACTTGTACTGCTTCTCCCCAGTCATTACTATGTCCTTCCTCCACATCCATCCAAAGGCACCAGTAGCACTGGCCATAACAGGACCACCACCACTAACCCTTGTTCACCAGTATCAGATCCTTCTCGTGCACCGCCAAGACCTCCACTAGCTCTCAGCCAACCTGCAACCTCTCAACCATTTAAAGCATTTCAGCTCTTTCATGAGTTCAAGCTTCACATTGACAGCACTCACTCCATCGTCATCAATCAGCATTACCAACAATACAACTTATACTCTTTTTCGTTCTCGTCTCCCTGTCCAACAACCAGCTCCTCCATCACCTTGTCTCTGCAATAGCTGCAACCTCAGGCCAACAATCATTGTTGCCTTAGTTCAATTGCAGACTACCGAAAGACCTGGCTTTCCTTGCTCCTCCATTCCAAGACTATGGCAAAGCACACATAGCAAAAGCAACACTACTCGCTATCACTTCTAGTTCCACCACCAATGAACCCTACCCTGCCTTTTTAATCCACCAGTGCCAGTACAAATCACAACAACTTCTAGTGAAACCAACATCCATTGCATCACCAGCAGACCACCTTTGCCTTCAGTTGCACTTATCTCAGCTCAAATTCTTTGTAAAACCAAAGACTTTGTCTTGCACCGCAACACCATTGTACCCAGCCAAACCTCATTGTCATTTAGCTCCATAACCTCCACCTGCTGCCTACCTAGCCACTGCAGCATCAGTCACCACTAAATTACAACCAAAACCACCATTGTAACCCATGTTTCATCTCCAACTTCTGGTCTTGATTGCTCCTTCAATCCATCATCTTCATAGAAACAACTTCTCATTCTTATGAACAACCTCATACCCATTCTTCAACAGCATCAAGATTATCTTCTCCATTCAAACCAGAAGCCATACCCATTTCTCAATTTCATGTAAATCTCAGATCCCCTTTCTGCTCATCTCTGTGACATGAAAACATTTCCAATTTCTCCATCTTCTTTATTCAATAGAAACCAACAACATCGGGGTCTTCTCCGTAATTTCCCAATCTCGGACCATCAACAATCCCGTATCTCATGTTCAACCCAAACTCAGTTGCTCCAATTTCTTCAATGAATTCCATTCTCAGATCCACAAGATTAACCAACAAAACCCATCTTCATCCTCCATCATTCACCTCTGAATCCAACAACATCAGGTCTTCTTCCACAAACCTCATTCTTCTCTGGATCTTCTCGCCACCATTTCGTTCTTTTCAAATCCATTTCAATCTCTCGATTTAACAGCCGCAACCAACCCTAACTCCAAATTCTTCAATACCCAGAACTTACAGCTCAATTAACAGAAAATTCATCTCTTACCACCTCAATCATCAACCCATTTTTGTATTCTTTGAAACCCTATCTTTTCTGTCTCTCTATTTCAATTCGAGAATTTTCTCAATCATCTTCTCGATTCCTCCCTGTGCTCGTCTATCTCTCTTCTTTGCTTCGAATCAGCAACAACCAACTCGATCCACCACAGTCGCCTCCATTTCTTGATTCGAACCTCCTAGCCGACATGGGCTACCATGGTTTCTCTTTGAGTTAGGGAATGAAAGTGAAATTTGAGAGAAATGACTCTCGAGAATCTTGAACCCAAGCTTTTGGTAAGAATGTAAATTGATACAAGCACCCGACTGATGGATATGGGCTACCTGATGGCAGCCCACTAGCTCTCCTTTGAACCAGAGCTAGCAGCCCCTTATCGTTGATTCGACGCCACATAGCACTTGTCGTTGAACACTTTCGCTCTCCTTGCTCCTTTCCGCTCCGATTGAGTGATTTCTTCTTCTTTTTCTCCATGCGACTCCAGAGTACCTAATAACTCAAAAGCAACCGTAAAATACATAATTCACACGAAAAATAGCAAAGAAAGCATAAACTCTATATAGTAAATACGGTGTATTCTACACCTATCATCCAAAGAACAAATGAGTCCTTCCGGCACGCTTAGTCTATCCTTGTCGGGCCACTAGTTCAGATTGAGCCTTGTCAAGTTTTTTATTTGCAGTGTGAAGCTGTCCCTGGAGCTCTGCAAAATTACAAAGGAATTAAAGACGAAGAGAAAATAATTACATGTAATAAACATATTCTACCTTCAACATCTAGCAAAGCTACTTCTAACTCATTACACACTACATCCCGAGCATCGTCAAGAAAGTCATATTCTCCTAAAAGTTTCTCGTAGTCGTTCCAGGTATTTGTAAGCTCAAATCAACACTGATCCAACTCTACTTGCGCATAGAATCAGCATGATGAAGGCGATTAATCTCAGTGGTCATCTCCTCGATGCCCATCTTTAATTTATAAATGTTGAGATCAAGGTCCCTCTCAAATTCAACTAGAAGAGCTACCTCGGCATGAGAAGCAACCAAAGCCTTACTAAGAGCGTGAGCGAGAGCTCCCGACCTCATCTCTTTCATAAACTAATCGATGCACATGAGATTCTACAGAAGAATTCCACGGAGAATGGACCTTTAAAATCTCCATCTTTAAATCTTCGATTCCACTCTCCAGTCTTCGTATTCTACATTGAGCATTAGCAAGATTTTGCTTAGTCCACTTTAGCATACCGTCGAATTTTATGCTTAATACAGCTTTGGAGTTTGCAAGGTCGACCAATTGTTCTTGATGCTTCTTGAATCTCTCTACTACTCGCTTATAATAACAACTTGAGAATTCCACTTATGAGACAAGTCCTTGAGGGAGGCTACAAGACTTTTGATATGAAGAGATTTTCGGGCACGATCGCCCCGAAGATTCCCTAAGTCTTCGTCATCCCTCGCTGAAGACAAGGTTGGGACAACTTAGAAAGAAAAACTAAATAGACAAAGATGAAAATAAGAAGATCACTAACCCTGGGAAGTTTCACCTGCATAACTAACTTCGGCACGAGCCTTCTCCAACTCTTAACGCTGATTAATAACTTCTTGACGAATCCCATCTTCGGCCTAGATAGATTGGGGTTGCTCTCCCAACGTCTCTTTAAACGAAGCTATTTCTTTGTTTCTTACCCCGATAGTCTACTGAGCAGCATGAAACTTATCATCTCTCTGACGAAGTTTGGCTTCTAGTTTGAGCGCCTTGTCCCGGAAGAACTGGCATAGGGAGTGATTACAGTGTTCGTTATTGGCAAGCTACAAGAGAAGACAGTCAGAATATCATATACCAAAATTTATCCTAACAAATTCACATCAGCGCAAACACTTACCTCTAGGATGTAGCATTGAGGAAACCCATACACATGACCGCCGACAATGACCATCATTTCGACCCACAGTAGTTGGAGGAGTAATCTTGAAATCCCGGCACAGGGCATCAAGTGCACGGTGCCATATACCATGAACCTTCTCCAATAGTCCTCTCCATACGCCGACAAGTAAAAACATCGAGTCACGTTCACCGGCAAGAATCAGGGGCAGGATGGGGCACATTAACTTGATTTTTTTCTTCAACCAGTCATAGGTATCATCATCATCACTACGCATCACAACAACATGAAATTCGGGAATCGACGATTGATGACCGGACACCATTTTTTTACCCTTTTTCTCCCGGGCAGCCAATACGTCAAAGATCTTCACCATCCGAGCTATCTCCTTATTCGATTACTTTGTGCCCACCAACCACTTCTTCCAATCGCCGATTATCGTTGGGAGATAACAAATTGAAGTCGAAACTAACGCATATGCGCCGTGATATCAGGAGGCACACCGGAAGCAACTCCTTACCAAAAGAAAATTCGACGCCACCATAGGAAAATATTCCATGATCTCAAGTCTAAAGTGGAACCATCAGACGACTGACCGGAAAAATTAAGCCTTTGGCGTGTTGCCCGCAGCCGTAACTTCCCCGATGCGCCATGGTGATACTACAGTGCCTGGGGCCTTAAATCTAGGCAAATGCACGTTCGTTTTCCCTTGCAAGCATGCTCGTGGATCATGATGCAGCTAACTTAACTTACACACAGTTTCAAACTTACCCTTGTCTACAAAAGGGTATAAGGCCAAGGCCAATGCATATTTCATGCATCACTGGCTTTGTCTCAACGTTGGGAATTCATCACTGAATTTCCTATCTAGATGGGCAACTGTCAAACTACTTAGGCTTATGCAAGCTCCGCTACTTGCATACCATGTAGCTTACTGGCCATGACCAATTAGCAATTGGTGCATCTGCCATCTCCATGTAGCTTGATAGGCAGTATGAGCATCCAGTGAATGGCA
Organism: Papaver armeniacum; assembly: GCA_023531295.1. NCBI lineage: Eukaryota > Viridiplantae > Streptophyta > Magnoliopsida > Ranunculales > Papaveraceae > Papaver > Papaver armeniacum. The sequence continues at coordinate 406,611 of JAJJWW010010439.1, forward strand.
TGCAACTAGCCTCATCAAGTGTGGCCACAATCATCTCTTGCATCGCAATACCGAGCCAGATAATATGAGAGGCAAGTGTGCCACAATCATCTCTCAATTAGATGATATGAGCGACAACGTGCTGGAACGACAATGATGCAACTCATTGCGGCTGCCTATGTACCCTTCCCTACTCTAAAGGGATCAAGCACATACCGTAGTTCATCCTCGAAGAGACCGGAAACTTAAGCCAAACTCGTTTGCAAGGCCGTGGCCTAGCAATAATGGTAATGGTCTGGTCCGTATAGACCGTTCCGTCAATATGCACAATGATTATGCATCATCGGGCCCACGACATGGCATTATGATTCCTAAGCATCAAATGCCCTCTTGGCAAGGCTACACAACTATAAATGAGATTTATGAATCATTTATACTCTTCCGGCTAAGCTATGAAGCTTACTTGGTACATAGTCCGCATATGCACCTTCAACCAATTACCCCTCCATATATATGTTAACTTGCAATTTCTACAAGTATGGAAAGGGGACCAAATTGACATGACTGCTTCACTGTTCATTCACAATGATTGTGTTCATTCGCAATGATTGCTTTCCTTCGCAATGATTGTGTTCATTTGTAATGATTGTGTGTGATGATTGTGTAACACTCGTTCGGCCAGTCCTCTCTGGCATGATGCATAATGATTGTGCGATATTGGCTTTAGGCCAATAGCCTCCATAATACGCAATGTTACTCTGTAATCTCGAGGCCACCTACCTAATTGGCCTAATGCATCATGATGATGCAACATTGGACTTTTGCCAATATGCCTATGCAATGTGCCTTCCTTGGCACCAAATATGGCCCCGGGCCAAATGTATCTCACTATGCAAAGGAAGCTTTAGATGAAGATTCATCACAAGCAAATGATGCATCTTTTAGCATGCGTCATGCAAAAACACGGGGTGTTATACATCGTCTCTAACACGACGATTGGTTTTATGACGAGGATGCTCGGAGTTGATCTACGAGTTTTTCACGAAGAGGTGAAGGAGTCCGCTCCGGCTGATCTACGAGCTTTTCACGAAGAGGTGAAGGAGTCCGCTCAGGATGATCTACGAGCTTTTCACGAAGAGGCGAAGGAGTCCGCTCGGCCTGATATACCACCTTTTCACGAGGAGGAGTCTTCTTGGGATCATCTAAGTGTCTTCCACGACGACTCTGCTCAGCTTCATCTGAACGATTTTCACGAAGAGGAGATGGTGAACGAGCGACGAAATCATCTTGCTTTTTCCATTGACCTCCTAGATCTCTCATCATCCTCTGAATTACGATCATGCGTGGTCTCCATCCCCTCCTCATGTAACTCCTCATCTTCAATATATTCTTCGTCATCGGAAACTGGACTAGTCACGTCACCGGGACCGGTGTCCTCTACCTCAACATTTGAGGATTCAAAAGGAGATATCTTTCGTTTCTTGGACACCTGCAAAGCTACATGTCAACACTGATCTGGGGGAAACAGAGGAATAATCTCATTAAAACAGATCATACCTTAACAGTAGCTTTATCCTTCGGAGGAACAGCTTCAGAACTCTCTTCTTCACCATTATCCTAGAAGCAAAGATGCAAAAACAAATATAAAACAAGCGAAGAAAACTAAGCAAAGGAAAGATAATCAACACGAATAATACCTCAACGCCATCAACCCAATACTCGAAATTTAGGCCTTTAAAGTTCAGAGCCCAAGGAACGTAGTCACGGTATCGCTCGGTAGGAACAGTACGATGTTTACTATCATCGGTAGGAACCCATCCATAATCCCAGGGACCGATAATTTTGATGGGAGTTCGATGCCACTCATGGTTATGGTCCCGACGAAGACGCTCCTTGTTCGGGAAAGGCTTAGGGGCATCACTATGCTCAGTACCTAGAACATACTTCAACTTAGTATCACTAACTTCACTCAGAAGACGTACTTCACCTGGGGCATCATTTATTTGTCAAGCCCAGTACTCCAACTTTTCCGATTATTTATGTTCACATAATCCGCAAATGTGGCGTTAAAATTCTTAGCAGTGTACCAGCTCTTCTGCTCAGGATTAGGGACATAAGAAGACATCAAAGTGCGTCCATGACTCCGAAGATAACTCTCATTCAAGCATCGCCAGTAATTACCGCTGATTTGAACCACTGAACGACAATGAGTATTAGCAGCTGAAACATCCTCACGACGAGCCAATACATCGTAATAAAAATGGTCCCTCCAATTATATAAGGGAAGCATCAGGCCTGCCTCGAAAGCTCCAACGATGGTCAGAAGATGCGTCGAATCATATGCATAGTTGATAATCATATCATACGTCAGATCATCACCCCTATCATAAAAACGAACTTCAAACCTTTCATGATTATGCTTAACTTTGAAGGCCTCAAAATTAGTGTTTCTGAAGGACATCGGAGTTCTTTTTCGTTTCTGAGACGCAGGGGCAGCGTGAGTAGATGAATCTGGAACTTGGCTATTTGGTGAGGACGTTTTCTTCCCCTGCGAAACCTTCGGAGAAGGCTTCGGGAGGACCTGATCCTTCGGTACAACCTTTTGTTTACATGAAGACGATGGGGCAGGTATATAACGAAGATGCTGAACATTTACCAGATCCCTTTGTGACTGAGAAGACCTACTCGTCGGGCAGGTAGAAGCATATCTTGTTCCACGAGGACCTACGTCTTTCTTTGGATCCGAAGAAGACGATCTTTGGGAATAAGGATTGCGAAGAGCCAGAAAGACCACGCTGAGACGACTGCCTACGTGATTGAGAATCAGGATACGAAGCACCAGGAGGACTTTGACGCGGAGGGGATCGGTACGTAAGAGCTATACTACGGTCTCCTACGATCATCTTCTCTACCAGCCATGATAGTTCAAAAGACTGTCAAAAATGGCAGAGATCAATCAATCATACTTGCATAAAAGGATCAAATGCTTCATAGGGAAAACATGGTACACAATACAGCTTCAAAACTCATAAAATAAAATTAATGCTCGAAACAAAGACCAAGGCAGATCAAAAGCTATGGGTTTCCTGAATGAAGAACAAGGGAAAGTATATGTACTGATCTACGATATGTTCTTCATCCAGAAACCCAGAAATCAAAGATAAAAAAAATAAAATAAAAAATAAGGAAAAACTGAATAATAAACTCACATACCACTATTGAAGGGTTACTCGAAGAAAATCACCATCAACTAACTGGAACAGAACCAACACACCCTTCAACAACTCGACAACATCAGCACAAAAGATTTTTGACCTCAAGAAAGTTAAGAACTAAGAAACAAAAAAAAAAGAATCAGAAGGGTAGGAGAAGAACAAAGAATGTTGAACGAAGAAGAATGAGAAATAAATGCATAAAATCTCGGTTTCTTATGATATATATACATGGGAACTCGAAAAGAATCTGACGCGAGAATTTAGGGGCGGTTATCGCATTTAAGTGGAGATCATGGAAAAAATTTCTTCCCATCTTACCCAGGAAGATGAAAATAAAACGGGGCAGATTGTGAATACCTAATAATCGCCACCGTCCACGTGTCCCTCATCTTGAACACGTGGAAGCACCAAAAAGGAGAACATCGAGAAAAAGTGAAACGAGTCACACCTAAAATGATCCAGTAGACCCTAGGATCACCATCTGACATGTGGACATGAAAGGATGATCCAACGGACAGAAGACCCGGGAGTATGATTACTCACCTAAGTAAAAAATATGATAACATAGGGAGAAGGTTGCTTTACCCCATCTTGAGACACATTCAAATTAGATGGTCAAGATTTAGTCCAACTGACGAAGGAAAGACAACCACATTAATGACTGAGTACACGCGTGGGAGACATCCCGCATTTAATACCACTCACAAGAGGATACGTGTCGCAAGGCGTATAGATCTAACTAAAGGCGGAGCATCGGTTCAACATAAGACCGTTGAGAGGCTTCGTACAATCACGAAGAGTATCAGCGGGACCTGTGAAGGATAAGCCGAGTATCGGCGGAGTCTGCACAGACACTACACCATTTTAAGGGATTCGCAACCCAGGTTTGCAACGGCACTAGTGCGGTTGCGAAATTTTTGGTTGCTATTTGCAACTGATATTTTTTCGCAACGGAGGACTGCCGTTGCGAATATTGCAACCTCACACACAAGGTTGCGAATCGCAACTACGCTGGGTTCAAGCGTGTGAACCACGTGCGTGGTCGGGAACACTAGGACTTATAAACACGCCCTATCCAAAATTTGGTCAAGACTTCGTTTTTATTTTTTTCCACCGTCACCCATATCTTCCATATATCCAGATATCCCCGCCTTTATCGAAGTTTTTCCTTCTCATTTTTCTCCGCCACAAACCTCATCTCCGAGGAATGAAGATCTCATTTCTTCATCTCTCTTTCATCTCCAGAACATCTTTGGAAAATCGACACCATCATCAAGAAAGCACCATCAACAACATCAACTTCTCTCGATTTGTTTTCTCTCTGCTTCATCAAGACTCTAATCTTCCAACAGAGGAGGTAATAATCAAATATTGTTTTTGATTTTTTCTCCGGATCTATCCGATTCGTGTGTTGTTTTTGTGATTGATGGGTGATACTCGTTTTTGTATGATTTGTTTGATTTATGACTACGGATCTAGGGTTTTGATAGATTTAAAAAAAAAAATTTGTTTCACTAATTTCTAGGGTTTATGGTCTCTAAAGTTTCGATTGGGTTTAATTTATAATGGATTAATTATTTTTTACCAAACTCGAACTTGTATCTATCTCTTGATTTTGTTATTGTGAACATGTAAGTTGTAATCATTTGTTCTTACGCAGGTTGATTTATTAAATTCTTAGTTTTTACTCCTTGTCTTAATTTGTTCGTTTTTTCTTGCTTCTGCAGCCACATGAACAATAACTCAATTAGCGGATCAATTCCAATTGTCAATTGGCATAAACCATGATAGAAATGATAAACCTTTGGTTGCGTATTCAAGCCAATTGTCAACAGTTTAGTGTTTCTCTTGCAGTACATCCTTTGCTCCAATCACCGCAGATCCGATTTCTTGACTCATCCTCAACTGCCTCCACCTTTGATCTTGCAGCACAGGAAGTCTGGCATTGTTCCAACAAGTAAGCCTCATATCCATCCTTAGCAAGTTTCTGTAGTGAATTGGGGTTTTGCTTCTGCAGAACCTGGAAAAAGGTTAAGTAATCAAATTATTAAGGGTAAAAAACTGAAGTATGTCTTAACAAATATATGTCTTGACATTCTAGAGAAATGCCATGAATCCAACTGGTCATGTTAAACTAGAGAACCAAAAGATAATGGTATTATCATATATCACTCTGTTATCCAATCCATATAATGTATTAACAAAACAAAAACTTGGATGTACTTTAACAATGATATGAGCGTGGTGTGTGTTGAACTGGGACATTGGTGAAAGGGTCAGACACAGTGAGCAAGTAAAAGCCAAAAAATACAGATGCAGATGTACACATGCCAAAAATACGGTATAAAATTTGAAGTTGTTTTGTAAACTTTCAGGGGGCATGTGCGCAGATCCAGGTCGTGCAACAATTAAAAAGGACAAGGGAAGCTTGAGATAGGTACACAATGATATTGATATATTTCTTAAGTCTGCATGTTTTTTTTTTTGAACCTGTATTAATGTTATAGACTCTGACTGATATAATTAAAGGAATGAATACTTGCGAATTTCGTTGCTAGGCTTCATATGTTGGTTTATTAGAATTAAGTGGATGCTTTACCCAAAGATTTCCTATTGGATTCAACTCACCATTCACATGCGACCTTGGTGAGCAGTAGTTAAATGCTTATGTCCCCTAGTTAGCATTACTTGGTCACCGTACCGTAGCCATATTAGTTTGCCTCATACTGTTGTGCCCCATACCGTAGTGCCCCATTTACACACAGACACAGTTACTTTGCTCTCAACTATCTGATTTACAAAAGTGAAGAACCTAAGAAAGCTTTGACAAAATAAAATTCATTTATTAACTTGGCATATATGGATATCCATATCTTGCTCTTTATGTAACTCATCATTATTGAGCATTATTACATACTTAGAAATTAGGAAAACATAAGTTTTTAGCAAGCAAGATTAGCCCCTGGTGCCACACCAAGTTGACTGCAGTAAGCCTTGAAATATCTGATTCTTTCCTGGACCGGCATTAGAGTTTTCTCCATTGCATTCCATGCCGTTGATTGCACGAATTGTTGGACCAAACCCTTTATTTGTAGTTATAATGGAATGAACGTTAGTCATCCAGAACTAGAATGCTGTCTTAAACGAGATGACAGGGTTCTTTGAGACAGTTTCTGGAGCATTTAGACCATCAAATCCAATGGCTTTACCGGCTGGTCCGTAATTGTGGTTCCATGATAGTTGTATGGGTCCTCGGCCATGGTATCCTTTTCCAGGAACACATGGATATTTCTTATTTACTTTCAATTTTTATGTGCTTCATTGTCTCAATTTTTATGTGCTTCATTTTTCAGTTAAAATTTTTACTTGGAAATTTAAACTTGGTGCACACACATGCAGCTCATTAACCTACAACTATGTATGTGCAGAAACATTGTGTCCCAAACCTTGATGTAACTATATTTGGTCCATCAGGAGTCTTAGGAACTGCAGCTTGACAGGTCCAATTCCTGACATGATCAGGATACCAAAACTCGCCTATATGTAAGTTTGTGAGAGTTTCTTTATTTCTTAATATTATATGTTTAAAGCAACCAGCCTGGCTCTCCGTGTTTCCTCCATTTACGGCGCATTTTGTCGATTAAAATTTCACGTTTGTAGATCTCACTCAAACTAAACTTAATGGGTCAATACCTCAAGTAGGCTCTCGGATGATATGACCACAATGTATGTGCAGCTATCTTCCCTAATTTAACTAAATGCATCACATTACTTCCGTTTGGCTTAATTTTCCCTTTAAGTAGAATTTTCCAGCTTATGAGAATAATAATGAAGAGCAATTCTGATAAATATATGTGCAGTGACTTATCAAACAACAAACTAGAGGGAAATATTCCTACCAGTTTTTCTGGGCTTCCTCGTCTACAGAGATTGTGAGTGTACTTCGAGTCTACTTGTATTTTCCTTATTATTTTTCTGGATATATGTTATGATCAACCAGTCCGCATTTATCTGGTGTTTCATGGTCCCTCATTGCGTGTTGTTTCAGGTCACTGGAGAATAATTCTTTGAGTGGTTCCGTTTCATCCATCATTTGGAGCAACAGAACTTTCAATGCAACAGAAAAACTCATCTCTGTAAAACTCGCAACATTAAAACTCAATATTGCTCCGTTCATATGAGTATATTGCTGACTTTTTACTGTGTCTTGTAGAGATTTCCAGAACAACGCGCTTTCAAATATTTCAGACACTCTTTCCCCCCTGTGAATGTCACTATCAGGTAGACACTTCATCACTTGGAGCCACTTCATGTCTTTCTGTGATTTGGGCAACTTCATATTTATGGTTACCCTCGATGTTCAGGCTTCAAGGAAATCCTGTATGTATGAATGCAGCCCCCCGTACCTTGTTTTTGTGCCGCACCTCTAAAAGTTGGGTATCGTTTGAAAAGTCTTGGGTTCTCAGATTTCCGCCCATATGAGGATGCCTTTAATGTGTATCTTTCGTCTGGTCTTAGATTGGAACTCTATCAGCTACCTGTTCTCACATTTGCATGGGAAAAAGGGCCTCGGTCAAGATGCACTTGAACTTGTTTCCCAATCTCTCCAATATTTTTGATGGAAGTGAGATTCAACGAATCAGGCGTATGTTCACAGGTTGGAACATTGACGACAATGACATTTTTGGCCCGTATGAACTGATGAATTTCACTCTGGGAATTTACACAGATGGTATGCTTACTAAGTCCTTATTTAGAGCGATACTGTAATGAGAATGATGCTCATTAAGATGCTTAAAATGTAACAATGCAAGTAGAGCTCTTTTTTTTTTTCTGTTCTGACTCTCTACTTTTGGGTGCAGTGGACCTAGGACCAACAAACTCAGGGTTGAGCATGGGTGAGTTGGCGGGAATCATAGTAGGAGTCATTGCTGGAGCACGGGTGAGTTGGCGGGAATCATAGTAGGAGTCATTGCTGGAGCACTTATGTTAACTGCACTTGTTTTAATTTTCATTGCGAGAAAGCGTATGAAAAATTATTATCGTGCAGTATCAAAGAAACGTCTATGTAAGTATCAGTGTGACCCTTTTCTCATTTTTTGGTATTGAATTAGATGTTGTGATTCAAATTAACACCTCATCTGTAATTGAGCAGTGTCGAAGAGGATCCCAATCAAAGTTGACGGCGTTAAAGGGTTTACTTTCGAAGACATGTCTCTAGCTACAAACAATTTTGACAGCTCTACTCAGGTTGGTCAAGGAGGCTATGGTAAGGTATACAAAGGTGTTCTATCTGATGGAACACTTGTGGCCATCAAGCGTGCACAGGAGGGATCATTACAAGGGTACAAAGAATTTTTGAACGAAATTGAGTTGTTATCAAGGGTTCATCATCGAAATCTAGTTTCTTTGATTGGATACTGCGATGAAGGAAGCGAACAAGTACATGTCACTGCCTACTCTAGTGCTACATTTATATAGTGCAAATAATGATCTCAAACAACAACCAGACATGTTCTCACTGACATGGCCTTTTTCATGTGAGGATATGCTTTATCTGATGTTGTTATGACTGTCTTAATGCAGATGTTGGTTTACCAGTATATATTCCAGCAAAAAATCCTTTGGTCAACAACAGCTGTTCACAACGTCACACAGCTTCTCCTATTCAGAATGATTCACGTGCTCAAACACCTACACCTGCTCAAACACCTTCACCAGCTCGATCATCAGTAGCAGGTACTGAAATGCCTCCATGTTTTTACAGAACACCAATTATATGCGCAAGCTTTTATCTATCATTGTTTTAACTTAGGTCATTGGAAGGAGGATTAGAGATAATGGAAACTTATCCAGTTCCCCATATTCATCATTTCCTGATTTTTCCCCGCTATATACTTGCACATCCATATTATTTCTTTATTAGTTTTTGACTTCAATTGATTTATAAGCATACTGGTTATCTGATTGGAAGAATTTGTGATGCTTTGTTCGCAGGTTAATTGAATGATGCTCTGTTGTGAGATCGGAAAGGTTGGAGAACAAAGCAGCAAAGCAGCAGCCATTAGGTCCCTTAGCAGCTGCAAGATTTGTAAGTTATAATGTAGTATCTCCTTATAGAGATTTAAGTTAGAAGAACTTAGGATTTTCAGAACTTAGGAATTTGTAACTTTCTACAAATTGAACTTAGGAATTAAGTATGTTTCTGTGTATTATGTCCATTAAATGAATGACATAGTTTGTATCAAAAACTCATACTTGTTGTTAACTTCAATTGAACAATTCTTTTTTTCATAATGGTGAATGTGGAAATGAAAGTGAATGAATGTGTCATGGTTTGTATATATGTGGAATGTCTGAATATGGGGAATGGGTAGGTAATCGCAGTGGGTAAATGTGGGGGAATGGATTTTGACCAGGTCAATGAAGACTTGACCTTTTTTTTTGTGTTGCAAAAAAATTAGCAACGCCTCGTATTCTGTTGCTAAGTTAGAACCGTAACCAAGAAATTAGAACCGTAACCAATAATATTTTAGTTCCCGGTAGGGGTAATCCTGTAATTAGAAACAAAGTTAGCAACGGCAGACCTTGGTTGCGAATAAATAGAGTCGCAACGCACAAAGACGCTGCGAATCTCCGTTGTCGACCAAGAGTCGCAACGGAGCTTATGCCGCTATGAAAAATGCAACACCGTGTTTTGAAACGTCACTTTGCCGCTAGAGTCTTGGCCAAGAACGGCCAGACTCCGTTGCGAATCCCTAAAAATGGTGTAGTGAGAGATCAAGACAATGGATAACAACTGTGAAGATAAGACGGGCCCACCAGAGTTCCTATAAATAGGAGACTCGACTACTGAAGAAGGGGTCGACAATTTTAGGAAAGGAAGAATACTAAAAGGGAGAAAGGTAGGCAATATGAGAGATGTATTATTTCAACTCATAGTCATTCGACTGAGATTTGTAGCCCCTCACAACCATAACAATAAGAAAATCATCCAATACCCCGTGGACGTAGGCCTCTGTGCTGAACCACGTACATGTGTGTGTCTTTTACTATTCCTGCACTTACATTTCGTATTTAGTCTTCCTATCATTGTTTTGGTCATTTCATTAACTTTGCAATTGAATCCGTGGACACAAAGTGACGAAGAGTCACTCAATCCACGGATGACCTTATTTTGCTAACTTCGTTATTAACGTCCATGATTTTAAATGCTTAATGGTATGGATATTTGATTGTGAAACCGTAGATCCCATCATGATCTTTCGACGTTCACAAATGGGAACAAATGTCGACTACGTTCAGAAGCCGAAATTCGGTATAACCTAGCACGATAGTGAAGTGCATGAAATTGTGAATTTGGTAGAGGGGAAATTAGTGTTATATTCTATTACTGAAGAAACAATGATGGGTATAATCTCTATCCCATCATTTGGTATGATTTCCCGAGAAAATTAGTGGGATTTTTATGAAAACATGAAGGGTTGTAGGGGGAGATATGTTAAGAATTGTACTCCCTCCGTTTCTGGAAAAGTGTTACTTTCACTTTTTCAATTTGGCCTATTTTTAGAAACGGAGGTCTGCTGATCCAGAAACCAATTTGTTGTTTTTAACATGGATTTTCAAAACGTATTAAGGTAATTATTTCATGTTTAATTACAATTAATATTGACATTATATTATGGCCGTTATCCTGCTGTTACCAAGAAACTTAATTGGGCATTTAATCAAAAAGATTTTTTCATTAATTTCATTGATTTTCTTTGGTTATAAAACTGGTTTTTGGAAGAGATGAAGATACAAAATTTTTCATCTATTTATGTTCTGAGCAAGTGTTAGAAAGAGTAAGAGTTGGTTCGATTTCTCAAGGTGCAGAGAAATCGAACAAGAGAGTTATCAGCTGTTTTATCCCATAGGGTTTTTCGACAAGAATTGACTGCTAGCACAATCAAGAGGCAGAGTCGCGAAACACCTTAAAGATAGCGACTTAGTCCGCGACTCAGCTGTTTGAGATTCATTATTGTGTAATCTATTTTTGTGCATGCAGATGGTAAGGCAATGAGAGCTCTGGAGGAATCAACACATACCGATGAAACAAGGAAAATAAATCACCGTGTCGTGGAAGGAGACGTGCTGAAGGATTACAAGAAGTTTGAATCGATAATTGAAATCAATCCAAAGCCTAACGGAAACAGATGCATTGTGACATGGACTATTGCATACGAAAAGATCAACGAGGATTCTCCAACTCCCTTTGATTATATTCCTTTCGTCCAGCAGGCCATTGAAGACACGAACAAACACTTATCAGGTGAGGTTTATGTAGGTGATTGTTGCAGTATATGCTTAAATGGCCATATTCGGCCTATGTTTATTGTCATTGTTCTGTCCGTATCTACCTAGTTGGGTGTGTACTCTCATTAGAGAGAAACTAAATGTACCAAGTATTTGATGGCTTGAACAAATTTTTCTTTCCTATTAAAAAAAGTTAACTAAAAATCCAAATTATTGCGGCCAAAAACTAATTGGCCGTTTTGATAGCACATCAGAAGTTTACTAGAAGTCGTAAAGTCAAATAGCTTGGCTTTCAGATTTTAAAACGACTTCACGAAGTCGAAAAGTAATCTTTTGTGAAGCAAAATAGTTTTGCTTCTGAAAAAGCAGAAGTTTATCCTTAAAGTTGAAAGGATAAAAAGAATTGCGCATCCAGGGAATCGAACCCTGGTCAGTACCGTGGGAGGGTACTATGATACCACTACACCAGATGCGCGCTTTGTTGCTGAAATGTTCCACTTTATTAATCAAAAACTGTAGCTTAACATCAGAAACGAGATCAAAACCATCATTTGACAGGGAGGACCATTTCATTTCTCAGCATCAGCCATTTCAATTCGTTTTCTTCTTCTGCTACTGATCTGCAAATCCTTTCTCCTCAAGTTAGGGTTTCAATGGAGAACTTCAAAAATCTTCCATCAGATATCATATTTGACATTCTCAGTCGTTTACCAGTCGAATCTCTTCTGGAATGCAAATTAGTCTGTAAACCCTGGCAATCTCTTGTTCAGCATCCATCTTTGTCTAAAATCCACTTGAATCATCATCTTCATCACCTTGATTATGCTGGTAAGTCAAGTTTTATTTCCTTAAGTCGTCGACTAGGGTTTAATGAGATTTTTTATAGCGAGTATGATGAGAATTGTCCCGAGGCACCGTTTCATAGATATAAACAGATGAATTTAAAACCTCCATGTGAGGAGTATTCTTTAATCGGTTCATGCAATGGTGTAGTTTGCTTCAATGGATGGGATATACACGAAACAGGGAGTAGATTGAATTATGCTTATATCTGTAACCCGATCACCCGAGAATATATTATGCTTCCAACATCTAAAGGAGAACATGGCTGGTGGATTGGATTTGGTTACATTCTTTCCACAGACGAGTACAAGGTTGTTTGGATATCTGAGTCTGCTGGAAGTGAATCAGAAGTTGGCATTGTTCAAGTTTACACTCTTGGCAGTGGAGAGGGATGGAGAAATGTGGGAACAATCGACATCGATATGCGTTGTATGTCACAATATGCTGGTGCATTTGCAAATGGAGCTATTCATTGGGTGAGCGAGGATGTCAGCGTTGTTCTGGCTTTCAATTTGGCTTATGAGAACTTTAGCCGACTTCCACCACCACCACCCTATGTGTTACCGAACAGTGTTATAACAGGGGTTTTAGGTGATTCTGTAAGTGCTACTTATATTTACGCAGGCAGTGATTGCGACGTGTGGTTATTGAAGAAGAGTAGAGATAATAATGACTTAAGCTGGAATAAAGAGTTCAGTTATTTCAACTGTTACGTATCACCACCATTTGAATATACGCAGAGTGGTTGACTTCTGTGTTGTGGGCGTAACACAATTTATCGTTACCATCCTAAAGCTTCATCTGCCGAAATGGATGTGGGTTTTGGCATGCCTGTTTGTGGAGTGATTCCTCACAAGAATACTTTAGTTTCATTGAAAGTACTAGGAGAAAAGGATACAAAAACAATGGTGAATCTGGTGAAAAAGCAAGTTTGGACGAGCAGACAACAGCAGAACGAAGTAAGAGAGCTCTAGGTATGTATCGTGATAACAAACTGTCCTTGAAATTTTATGCATTTTGAGATTAGGTAACAGTGCTGATTTTATATCGTGTATGGATAGATTTTTTTTGCTATGCTATTGTGCATTTGTGATTTACTTTAGCTAGTCTTAAATGGAGAATGTAGTGCCAACTTTAATAATTATATTGTTTAAGAAAAAATAAGTCTGAGTAGTATGTGCATGAAATATCATGGGATTTGGAGAGCTTTCCCTAGAGCCCTTGGCTCCCATGTATTCTAAGAAACTGTTCGACGAATAGTTGAATGATCTCATTTATAAGTAAGAAAAGATTGAACTTCATGCAGGAAAAGGGGCTTGTGCCTTTCCTTACCGTCGCTAAGGCACTAATCTATGTGGTTCTGACATTATTTAGGTACCAAAGATGAGGGGGTTTGTTTACCCTGAAATAGGAAAAGATTGAACTGCATGCAGGAAAAGGGGCTTGTGGCTTTCCTTACTATAGCTAAGTCCCTAATCTATGAGGTTCTGACATTATATGGGTACCGTGATGGAGGGGGTTTGTTTACCTGTAGTCTTAGGCTCCCATGTACTCTAGGAAAACATTTAACTTCAGGCAGGATAAGGGCTTATGTCTTTCCTTACTGTCGCCAAGGCACTATTCTATGTGGTTCTGACATTATTTAGGTACCAAAGTGGACAGGGGTTTCTTTACCCTGAAATAGGAAAAGATTGAGTTTCATGCAGGAAAAGGGGCTTGTGTCTTTCCTTACTGTATCTTGATACTGGTATATAAATTTTCCGTTATTGTTTAAATGTTTACTGTTATGGGTTTGATGAGATAAATAGATCATCAATAAAGTTCTTTTCTATAATTGTTAGGTTTGAGCACATGTTTTTTTTCCTTCTGTTTTTTCTTCTGTGACCTGCTCATTGACTGTCATTGTTTATTTTTTCCATTGTTCATTTGGTTAGTTTTTGTGTGTTGGTTAATAGTTAATCCATGGTATAGAGTATACGCTTCAAAAAAAAGTAAATGGTATAGAGTATAGACAGAATGGGAAGCCATTAGGTGTTATTTTTGGTGGCTCAAGACCCATCTGATCTCAGTCGTGGTTCTTGAGTTGCAGGGGACAGAAGCAGGCATTAAGTTTTCTAGTAGATTTTTATTGCTATGTTATTGTGCATTTGTGATTTACTTTAGTTAGTCTTAAATGGAGAATGTAATACCAACTTTGATAATTATATTGTTTTAGAAAAAAGAAGTTTGAGTAGTATGTGCATGACTGTGGGATTTGGAGAGCTTTCCCTGTAGTCCTAGGCTCCAATGTATTCTGGGAAACTATTTGACGAATAGTTGAATGATTTCATTTATAAGTAGGAAAAGATTGAACTTCATGCAGGAAAAGGGGCCTGTGCCTTTCTTTACTGTCGCTAAGGCTCTAATCTATGTGGTCCTGACATTATTGAAGTACCGAAGTTGAGGGGGTTTGTTTACCCTGAAATAGAACTTCATGCAGGAAAAGGGGCTTGTGGCTTTCCTTAGTATCGTTAAGGCCCTAATATATGAGGTTCTGACATTATTTGGGTACCATGATGGAGGGGGTTTGTTTACCCTGAAATTCCATACATTTTTCGTTAGTGCAACACCGCAATTGTGGGGTTATATTAAAATTGGTGGTTAGCTGTCATTCATATGCTGGCTATTTTAGGGTATTTTAAGAAGTGCTAATACTTATGTGGGGTCTGTCAAGGTATCTATGTCATTTTTATCTGATTAAGTTTCCTATCCTCCTTTGTTGATGGATATGGCATTATTAAGATGTTTACGAGGACCTGCTTGGTATGTGGATCCCAAACCCCAAATAGTTCTACTTTCACCGTGTTATAGTCCTTGACATTTCGAGATTTAAGTCTGTGATACGATTTGATTTGCTGAATTTCTTCAGTTCGGAAAAAACAGTGCTTTTGATAGGAAACAAGAGAAAATTTTGTCTTTGCCTCTTCGGTCTGTTAATTTCATAAGAATAGTGAACACTAGTGAGAAGAACCTTGTCGAGGTATGCGAAGGGGGTGATGCTGTTTGGAAAGAGAAAGAAGCTTTCACCATGAATACTGTATACAATTTGACAAGAGTGGATGTACAACAAACCTAATCTCAATGCCTAATTGGTTGTACATGCTTTTGATTATAACCATTGAGATTTCAGCTGTTAAGTAAAAGATTCTTTTTCCTACAATTTAAGTAAGAAACCTCTAGCTCTGCTAACATTTTTATGACAGAGATTATGCTGCTATAGTGAGGGTTTAGGCATCATTTTTTGGTCAGGATGACTTCACCCCCATTATGTAACATGATACTGGTAACCAAAGTTTCCCTTATTGTTTAAATGTTTACTGTTCTGGGTTTAATGAGATATATAGATCATCAATGAAGTTCTTTTCTACAATTGTTAGGTTTGTGCACATGGTTTTTTCCTTCTGTTTTTTCTTCTATGACCTCCCATTGAGTGTCATTGTTTATTCTTTCTGTTTTTCGTTTGTGCATTTTGTTTGTTGGTTAATAGTTAATACATAGTATAGACAGACATGGGACCCGCTAGGTGTTATTTTTGGTGGCTCAAGACCCATCTGATCTCGGTCGTGGTTCTTGAGTTGCAGAGGACAGAAGCAGGCGTTAGGTTTTCTAGTTGGCCGAATAACAATGAGCTGGTGCTTTCTAGCGACTCTAAAGTGGCTTTCACCTCTTGTACAGGAAATCAGAGACTGATTTGATTAAACTCTGTGTGCAACTAATTGTTGATTCAACGCGCCTTTAGGCTGACCATGTTTATTCGCGTGAGTTTTAATGATAATGGCGATAATGAGTTTTTTTTGTTGTAATTGTATCGAGGGGACTCAGTGTTAGAGTGAGCCCTTAATGCTACTCTGAGAGTGAGCCTAATGTCAAGCTCAATGTTAGGGCCATGTGGAATCAAGCTTTGACAGAGCTACAGCCTGGCATCAGGCTCATTCTTTGTTTGAACTTTGAAGCTCTATCTGTCCCAGATGCGTTTCGTCAGTTATCCACTACAAGCAATAGAACTTACGCTTTAGATTTCTTCATGATATGTTAGCATGAGAAAACACTTCACTGATGACCTAAATTTAGATAGAGTTCAGGGCAATTAATCTTAGGATATGATTCAGTAAACAACAGAAAGTTGTCTTCATCAATCAATAAAAGTAACACAAATTGCTGACACTAGCTCGCAGAATTTGTGTTACCATTAGACCCCATAATGATACCTCTAGGTACTTCGTTTTTAGTCTAGTGATCAACTGACGCTAGTCACGCTTGTTGATTTTTCTAGCCGTTTGATCCAAGTGTACGGATAGTTTTCACTTTTAATATGGATATAGATCAGCAATGAGAATTTTATCTACAATTGTTAGGTTTGTACAGCCTGCACTGATCGTTGGAGTGTCATTTATATCCATTTTTTCTTTTGGCCATTCTTTCTTTTGTTGGCTACATAGAGTTTCTCAAAGTTGATTTTATTTGGCATTGCAGCACCATTATCTGAAACTGATACTGCTTGATGGAGAGGTACACAGGCACATTGTACTCCAAATTTGTCATGCTTACTGTCGATTCGAGGTAAAATTTTCTGTCACAGGAGTGAAGAGGATTTCTGTCACATGTAATTTGACCGTTGAAACGTCATAGTAGTAGTGATTGATGTGGCAATGAAATTTTGTAGATTTTCTTTATTATCTGGATATGTTTCTACAGACTACCATACTGTTATCTTGGTCCATTTGCTCAGCAGGAGAAACAATGCAATATACTTATCATCAAGGGCTAATTGCCTAATTCTATGTTATTCAAAATTTCACTATGCACAGCTCAAGCTAAAAATCGAATTTTGACTAATATTTTGTTTCTTAAGATTGAATGAAAAAGGTAGCAATATTTGCCAGAAATAACAAAAAATGGAGCAAGAGCTAATCATATGCCAGAAATCAACAAACAGAATACATGCAGTACCTGTGCGCTAGGGGTGTGCAACGGACGGACGGTTGCGGATTAGGGGTCACCCGCAACCAATCCGTCAAAGTTGCGGATTTGAAAAAGGGTAAATTTAGTAAATGCCCCTATTATAGAGGCCCAACACAAATACCCTTATACAACAATATAAATACCCCTATCATTTAAATATCTTATCCATTAAAATATAGATTACCTTAATACCCTCACTTAAAATATTATTTTCCATTTAAAAATCTTATCCATTAAAAAATAATTTTTTCTATTATTTCATTTCACCACCACCAATAGCACCGCCGCCACCACCACTCCGCCGCCACCACCACCACTGTTGTTGCCGCCGCCACCACCGCCGGTACTCCGCCACCACCACCACCACCACTGTTGTTGCCGCCGCCGCCACTCCGCTACCACCACCACCAGAGTTGTTGCCGCCGCCACCACCGCCGGTACTCCGCCACCACCACCACCACCACTGTTGTTGCCGCCGCCGCCACTCCGCTACCACCACCACCAGAGTTGTTGCCGCCGCCACCACCACCATTGTCGCCGCCGCCGCCGCCATTAATATTAGGCGTCAACAACTGAAAATATTTGTTGACCCAAAAAATCAAAAGTTCAAAAATATTTGTCAAATTTGGTTGTTGATACCATTTTTCTATTGTTGATACACAGTTGATACCATTATTCTATTGTTGGTACACAAACCTTGGTTGTTGACTCTCTAAACTAAGGTCGATTTCTATTGTTGATACACCAACATTTGTTGTTGACTCCTAACACTAAGATCAATTTCTATTTTTGATACACAAATATTGGTTGTTGATTACATTTTTCTATTTTTGATACACAAATATTGGTTGTTGATACCATTTTTCTATTGTTGATACAGATACACTGGTTGTTGACTCCCTAAACTAAGGTCAATTTCTATTGTTGATACAAAAATATTGGTTGTTGATACCATTTTTCTATTGTTGATACGCAAACCTTGGTTGTTGATACCATTATTTTATTTTTGATACACAAACCTTGGTTGTTGACTCCCTAAACTAAAGTCGATTTCTTTTGTTGATACACAAACATTTGTTGTTGACTCATAACACTAAGATCAATTTCTATTGTTGATACACAAATATTGGTTGTTGATACCATTTTTCTATTGTTGATACACAAACCTTGGTTGTTGATACCATTTTTCTATTGTTGATACAGAAACATTGGTTGTTGACTCCCTAAACTAAGGTCAATTTGTATTGTTGATACACAAATATTGGTTGTTGATTCCATTCTTCCATTGTTGATACACAAATATTTGTTGTTGACTCCTTAAACTAATGTCAATTTCTATTGTTGATACACAAATAAAATTCATGTCAGAAAGTTCAACAGATGTAGTTACTTCAAAGTTCAAACTGTGTTTCTATGTTCTTTGTAAGAAAGCAAGGGAAATGAAGTAACAGAAAAAACTCACACATACCAAAGACATGAAAAGTGAGGAAATGAAGTAACTATGTTAATGAATGTCGACAAATCACCATCATCCTGTATAGAAAAGAGCAAAAGGAACCAAGCAAGTCAAAAAGCATGATATAATCACCAAACGTGTCGGTTAAAACAGATATAGTCTATTGTTACCTTTAGCAAACCACCGTTAATCGTAATCTTTTTCCTTTCTGGAGGCACTCCAGTAAGATCATACAGCTGTGATTTAAAGACTAGTGGTGGGAGACTTGGATCAATTTCCACCTTTTTAACAACTCTTTTGCCATTTTACAAATCACTAAAAAACCACAAAGACAAGCAACATCAGGAAGAAAATCTTAAAATGTCATACAAGGAATAAAAAAAGCACAAATGCGTCACCAGCAACCCGAAGAACTACCTTTGATCACTACCATTAGAAAATTCGTGATACAGTATTAGACTCCAACAATCACCAAATGAAATTTCCATAACTATCTAACAAAAACTAATGAAACTCTTGTTAACATATATAGAATCACCAAAGATATATAGAATGAACTACAACACCAAACTTGTCAACAATCACCAAAGATATATAGAATGAACTACAACACAACAACATTCAACTTTTTATCCAAACTTGTTAACATGCAACTGGTGCGAATTTTCCCAAGATGTGGAATTTTCTTCCATTAGACCCCAAAAACTAATGAAATTAATCTTGTAAAAATTAAACCTAGAAACCACTCAATCACTTCTAATATTGGGGAAAAGAGAAGGAATCGATAAACACAGTAACAGCTACTACCCCAAACCCATCATCTGTGTATCCGCCCCACATTCTTAAAATTTAAGTCGTGAACCAAATCACAAACAAAATACAAAATTAAAATTCGAAATATATCTATGCTTCTCTCGGGCAAAAAAACATAAAAGCAGTAAATTTAATGAATAGATTGGTTTTTAAGCTTCAATTATTCAAAGATTTCAAAATCTTCTAATCGAAATTACCAAAATCGTAAACCTAAAATGAAACCTCTCGATCTCCTGAACCGTCAACTTGAACAGAGAAGAAAAATATGATGTTTATGATGATTTTCTCTCGATCCCAGTTGAATCTTCAACTCGGTTTCCGACAAAATTTTCATTCTCTCGCTTTTTCCGAGCGAAAAACGGTGTTGATGGTGGTGGTGATAGGTGAAATGGAAGAGAGGAGAGAGCGTAAGTTTTCAGATCTCGACATTAAAAATCTTCGCGACGGATTTTAATTTCTATTTCTCTATTTCAATTTGAACCGATGCATTACTGGTGATGCTTAATTTCAAACAATCGAAGATCTATAAATCTCTCTCGAGATATCTTTATCCCTCTCTTAGAAGAGCAATTGGGTACAAAAACGCAGATATCGACAGGACATGACGAAGGTGGTGATGTTGGTTGCGTGGAGGCGATTGAAATGGTAATGGAAGTGGTGGTGGTGGTGGGAGGCGACGAGATGACGGTGGCGAGCGATGAAATTTCTCCGAGAAAATGGAAATAGAGAGAGAAATCGAAATAAAAGAGGAGATGATATCGATGGATGGATGTAAGGGTATATTTGTAATGTTGTCTAATCTTTAATGGACCCCTGATGGGCTTTGGATGAAGAGGGGTATTTTTATTGAATGATAAGGGTAATTGTGTAGCCCATCAAAATTGAGGGCAATTATATAATTCCCACTTTGAAAAATCCAACCGTGTCCGGCCCATTCACCCGCGGATTTTATATCCGCGGATCAGCGGGTGATACGGGCCGGATGCGGATTAACCGCGGATTTTCATTTTTTCTCAAATGAAAATGGATATTGTTGCTGTACTTGAGCTATCTGGGATCCTTTGCCTCGTCCAATTCATCATGATTACTAAAGTTGAACGACCTCTAAGGATTGTCTGTGACCTGGTTCAGTGTAGAAGCACTTAAAGGAGGCTTTTCACATCACTGAATAGCCGTAACTGTGTGCTCCTGGTACTTGGTTCACCAAGAAACCGAGTGTGATAAGGTAAAACAAAAAGATGTATACCCAATCAACATTGACGCAGATATCACGGCAATTGCCAAGCAGCAATCATGCCACTGTGAACTGGATGAGAATAAATTGACAGTAGGCAAAAACAGAAACTGCAGAGAAGTTATGGCTTATAGTAACTTCACATGCAGAGATACGAAGGAGGCAGCTATCCAAGGGACACAACAATGGGTCTAATAAGGGATTACAAAAGCCAGAGTACACTCAAGGACGTAAAGGTGTTTATATATAAAGCTCAAACTTCTAATATTATCCTTGGTAATTTTATTAAATTCCCTTAATACCTTATCTTTGGTGAATCCGCGGATTTACAAAACCAACCGCAACCAAACCGTTAAACCTTGCGGATTTGAAAACTCAACCGTGTCCGGCCCATAGACTCTTGCGGATTGGTTTTTACCCGTAATTTTGCGGACGGTTGCGGGTGAAATCCGCGGTTTCGGTTTTTCTGCACACCCCTACTGTGCGCATACATTTTGGGATGGGCCTACGAATGCCATTGACTAGCAAGCCTTGAAAATTCAAATCCAAGCCTTGAAAAGCTGCCAAATCCTCCACAAGTTGCGTCTCATTCGTACTTGAAACAATCCATCGCCAAAAAAAAAAAAAATTTAGATTTTGGCTCACGATCGGCGAAATTTAGTGTCCCATCCCTTACATGCGCCTAGAAATGTTAATGAAGTAGCGGATACTTTGGCAAAAGAAGCTAGGATTAGAGAAGTATTTAGAAATGTTAATGAAGTAGCGGATACTTTGGCAAAAGAAGCTAGGATTAGAGAAGTATTTCTAGGAAATGGGGAGCCGATCCACACATAGTTGGGTGCGTACTCTCATTAGATAGAAATTAAACATAAGCAACTAAATATTCCGGTTTGAATAAATTTTTCTTTCCTATTAAAAATAAAGTGAACTAAAAATCCGAATTACTGCGCCCAACAACTAAACACCCTTGGGATTGAGGACATGGATCTCTATGAACCTAGCAATGACACCGTGAATCAGGCTTCAAGCCAATGGATATATGAATTTCATACAATTCAATCTGGCGCCAACAGCAACCCTGTCACAGAAGGAACGCCTCCCATATTGTTATGGATGATATGGCGCAGCAATTCTCAATATTGATAATGCTGCAAGCCAGTTTGGCAGGGGTGATTTTACTTGAGCTCAATGTAAAGATTTTTCAAGCCACTGCCTGTGTCACCCTCTCCGTTAACAGAGATTAATCAGTATTTATTTGATCAAGTTGATATCCTTCGCGTCATAGCTGATCTTCTTGCACGTAATGGTATTTAATCGACCGATTTTTCGTTTTTGTCTAAATTGTATTTTGAAGTTTTGGGAACTATACCCAAAACCAATATGTATTTTACATGCATCGCCTATGAAAAACCCGATTCCGGTCGGCACCTTGCTATAAGTGGGCGCTACTGTTCAGATTCAGTTGCCAGATACGAGACTGCAGGTCTGCAAGATCCAAACGGGTTGACCAATTTTAAGTGGGCACCAGTAATTTCCATTCCACACTACCCAAAAGATAGCAATCGAAATTAAGTTCCAAAGCTGTTGAAACTGCACGTCATCTGTAAGGTACGGCCAAGCAAACAGAGCGTCTGCAACGTCATTAAGAAGAGCAAAGAACCAATGATGTAAATCGTAAAGTAGTGCCACAGTTCACGAACAAAATGACAAGGCAATAATAAGTGGGATGCTAATTAATCCTCAATACAGAAGCAACAGCTTGCAAGCACGTCAACGTCTTCTGTGTATAATCCTCGCGCATCCGGGGAGAATTCAGTATCGTGGGAGAGGGTACTATGATACCACTACAGCAAATGCGCGTTTTTTTACTGTAGATGTAGAAAATCCTAACTCTACATCCAAAGGATCTCAAACATACACAATGAAGTAACAAGCAAGAGAAATAGAAGAACACAAGATATATATACGTGGTTCGGTATGATTACCTACGTCCTCGGGGTAAAGGGATGATCTTATTACTTGGTTCAAGATTACAAGATGAATGCTTCTCTCTCAATACTCTAGGTGTGCTCTCTTTCCTCTCTTCTCACTTGAGTTTTACATCTCTACATAGCTTATATTTATAGTCACAGGTGATGATACATCCAGTACTACGATGTTGGGCCCGATGTAGCTTCCTTGATGTTCTTCTCGGGCGATCGCTTGATGCTTCACCGATATTCCTATTTGCTCAGGTCGAGATATCTAGCCGAGCCGAGTGACGTCCCCTTTTGATATCTCATTACCCGATGTCGCTTATTTGATGCAGATGACCGATGTCGCCCTTTAGGTCCTTGGCCGAGTCTTACTTTGACCGAGCTCTTCTTATCTCTTCACCAACTCTCGCCAGTGCATTTATTGTTCTTGTATCCGATGAGCATCACATCAGAACTTTTTCTCTCTTTATGTCGACCTCACAGGCTGCTTAAGTTCCTCTTTTCTCGCGCTCAGATTTGGTGAGGTGATTCAGTACTCCTAGCGCTTATTTCCCTTGGTACGCCCTCGCCTAGGATTGTTCCACCTATTCCTGTGGATTATTTACACATACATTTATGCCCCTTCTTCCGCTCGTGTGGTCGACACGAGGGGAAGAAACCGCCTCGTCTTTCCACGTCCTTGACCATGCTGGGTTTCGCGCCATGCTGTTCCCCACTCTCTTTAGTTATTGCAAACCTGTTTACCTTCTCCGCCGAAGCGCAGAGATGGGGTTTATAAGTCGAACCCTTAAACCTTTTCTTTCATTCTTTCCTCACAGATCCTTCTCTCGTTTTCTTCACTTCTTCTTCATCATTATCACCCATACCTTCCGACAAAGGTTTTTTTTCCTTCTCTTTTCAATATCTCAAGTCTTATCTAGCTTTGCCGCCATTTTTCGTTTCCGTTGCCGATGTAACTTCTGATTTCTACCGTTTCTTTGCTTTCCTGCTGTTTCTTCGACTAACTTCCATGGCGTCTTCCACTCCTTCCATGACGGAAAAGAGGTGCGTGAGTTATGTCTTTTCTGACGAAGACGGTGTGCCGCTTGATTCCCTGTTTGTTGTTGAGAGCCCTTCTAAGCATGATCATCGTGCTTTAGATTCCATCTTTTCTGATAATCCTTTTTCCTTTTCATGTAGGACTGACAAGAGAATTGTTAAAGACCTATCGGATGAGCAGTTTATCCAACAGTTGAAAGATGAGTTCAACCTTCATGGCTATGACGTCAGGCTCTTATCGGGTCAAAAAGGCGTTTTGAAGAAGGATGATGTCATGAAGTTTCCACACTCGGCCAAGGCGACCATCGTCACCAAGGGTCAGTTAGAGCTCGGGTTGCGTTTTCCTCTGTATGATCCTAGCCGTTCGTTTTGGTATGAAGCTTTCTCTAAGATCTGCCCATCTCGTGCTCTGGCTCAATGGAATGGCAACACCTTTCGAATCTTATCTGAGTGGGAGAGATGCAGTACAGGTGAATGTACTCCCACTCCTTGGTCCACCTACGATCCTTATCAAAGCGGCGACTACACTCCTGCTAGTTTTGCTGATAATTATTGAAGCGGGACTGCTACCAATGGTGATCTCGCCGGTTTTGCTGCTAGCCCTCATCGCCATAAGACTCTTCCTGAAGGTGTCAAGAAGCTTTTGTTGGATGAAGATCCCGAGGGGAAGAGTTCCAACAAACATGCCCGTCATACTAGTGACGCGACTTGGGACCGAGTTCCTTTAGTTATTTCTGGTCCTCTTCTGAGCGGCAGGTTTCCTTCTCTGGCCGAGTCTTATCCCTTTTGGGTAGTCAATGTTGATCGAGTAAGTCTGTTTCCGGTTTTTTTGTTTTAGCCGATCGGACTCTGGGTGACTAGTAGGGTGATGTTTTAATTTTTGTGTTTCACGGCCTAAGTCCCGCAGCGTTTTTCCGAGTCTCTCAGTCTTCGGAAGAGAGATAGGGGTTCTAGCGCAGGAGCCGAGGAGGAGACAGGGAAGGTAACAAATATACTGCTCTCTCATTGCAGTACATGTACTTGCCCCTATTTGTTGCCTTGAATGGTTCTGACATCGACTCATGTGCGTGTGCCGAGAGTTGACAGATCTGGAGGTGCTTCGGCGAGAGATGGTAAGGATCTCGAGGATCGGCTGCCTTTATCGCATTTCCTGAGGAAGTCGCCTAAGAAAACTTCTGATATTTCGTCTACCCTTGTAGGTGGGAAGCCTAGTGGGATGGGAAAGGAGACCAAGGGCGACTTATCTGCCCCGGGAAAAACTATGCCCCAGCAGCCAGCTGGTAAAGGGATTGTTCTTGCTGACGGTGTTGTGTATCTTGAATCTAATAGTGATGATGATAAGGATCTTTTTGATGGAGCGGACGAGGTCGATGGTGGTGAAGAGGAGCAGAAGCAAATGGAGAAGTCTGGTGGTAGTGGAAATGATGTGGTTAATCGTGACAAAGAGAATGTCACTTCTGGGAACGAGTTGCCTGTGGTTCCTAATTCGGGAAGTACCGCCTCTTTTACTGTCTAGGGCCCTATGTGCAACTCCCTAAGAGCTCTTATTTCTCCCGAATTTGCCTCTCTTTCGGACGAAGATAAGATCAAGGCCGCCTCGTTGTATGATGCTGGTCTAAAGAGCACTTTCGATCTGCTGGTGAGTTGTGTTGATCAGGTTATGCGTTCACTCCATGGGGTAGGTACTAATGCTGTTGATGCTTGTAGGATATCAATCGCTCGTTGTTAAGCGCCGCCATTCAGCGCAGGGAGATCGCTGAGAAAGAGGGCCTTCGTCTCTTATTGAAGCAAAAGCGCGAGCGATCCCGGGGACTGGAGAAGCAACTGGCCGAGACTCAAGGTATTTATTTAGCTCCCAAGTGTTTGTGATTGAATCTGTAGTGCCAATATCCTGAGTTTAGTACTACCTTCCTAGCCAAAATTTCTAGTATGAAGGCCGATGCTGCCACGAGGTATCGCCTGTTGAAGAGGGAGATTGATATAGAACATGGTCATGTTTCGAATTTACAACAAAGGATTGTCAATAAGGATGGCAAAATTGATCGTCTGGAAGCCAAGATTGAAAGCCTTCAAACCCAGCTGCATCGTTATGTGACTTTTGAGTATGTCCCCGAGGAGATGGATAATCTCAGGGCGAGCTTGTCTCGATTCCAGGGTATCGTTTCCGACAAGACGTTGTTGGTTGATAACTTAGAAAGTCAGTGTGGACGGTTAAGGCTTCAAGTCCGGGATTTGCACGCAGATCGCCTTCGGATTCTGGAGGAGAAGAGTGTTGCCGAAAAGTGTAGCCAATAATCTCTTGAGAAGCTTACAGAGTCTCTGAGGAGTTGGAGTGGGTTCAAGCTCAGTTATCAGGTTTGCAGATAGCACACTCTTGGCAGAGAGTCGAATGGAATGATCATAAGAAATACAGCCCCTCCAATGAATTTAACGAACAACGCTATTTAAAACCTGTCCTCTAAGATATCTTCCTTGAGTGTAGCTTGTCCGAGTCCGAAGAGACCGTTAGAGTAGTCACCCCTTTACTTGAAGGTGGTGTCCCTTGTATTGTGTTTTCATTGTTGTTGTCCTGATGTTGTTGTTATGTTACTGACTACTCCCGTGTTTTGGCAGCCGAGTAAAGGAAGGTGACATCGTTGGAAGAGGAGAATTCCCGATTGAAGGAAAGGTGATGTGTGTCGTAACCACAACAAATTAATCAATATTTTTCCACCTAATTAACAAGTAATATAGTGTAGTCAAGTTCGTTCCCACGAGGAGCAAGAGATTTTTAGTTGTAAAAATTGTCACAAAAGGGGGGTGTAAAGCAAAAGAAAGTAAATAAAGTAATTAAAAGTTAAGGTTGAAATCAATAAGAGAGACAAGATCAAGGAATCCTTCTTCGTTGCAAAACAATGATTCAAGTTATGTTTTTCATCCACATGTTATTAGTCACAGATTATCACCAACCGTAGGTAAAGCAGCTAGATCAGTGCTAAACCCCTAAATCCCTTGTATCACTGGATACGGAAGTTCTCGACTACCGGATTCTATTTACCAAACCACCTAGTAGTAGATCACTCAAGATGTAATTTAAATAAACGCATTAAGATTTATGAACTTATTAGGTTGATATTAGTAGTTAGACTCTTAGATCAAGGTCTACTTAACGTTGTTTTCACACACAATTGGTCCACGGAATCTCTCCGTAAGGTCTCGTGTTTGCTACTTATGTAAATAGTCAAGAAACGATTACTTATCCCCTAACTTTCACTAGATTTAGATCAATTAACAAATCAATTTAGTTTGCCACCTAAACAATCTATCAATCAACCATGAATGTATAAACATTCCTATTAGTAAAAACAAACGATAATCATGTGAAAAACTTCAAGATAGAATTGAAAACACAACTCAAATCATATATTAAGAACTAGGAGTTCATCCTCAATCAATAAGAAAATTAGCTACTCATGTTTTTGAAATTCACACAAATAATTAAAAGGAGAATTTTTAAAGTTCACACAAATAATTAAAAGAAGAATTTTGAAAAGCAAGCAAGAACACAAGTGTTTTGTGTGTAAAAGATATGTATAGAAAAGTAGAGAACTTCTCTATTTATAGGCTTCAATGTTCTCCAGATCTTCCAAGGAATAAAATCCTTTTCCCTTAATAACACCACTTTCCCAATTTGAGCCTAATTCCAATTTCAAGTCCAATTCTCCATCCAATTCCAAACCCAAGTCTTCACATCCATGAGAGAAATTCACACATAATTCTGCAATTTTGGTCCGCCGAAAAATTACTGGGATCACCGGAATCCGGACAGAAAAGTTACCGCCGGCCACCTGAGATGCTTCTCCGCAGACGGAATATTTCGTTACGATACCGTCAGAGATAACGGTCAAAAGGGTCAAACAGTTAGTCAAGGAGTCAAGGAAATAGAAAGTCAGCCACTGAGTCAGCAACGAGTTAGCTTCCTAGTTGGCTGAATGGTCTTACTCAGCTGAGTTGGATCGGCTCATCGGCTAATAACGAGCTGACTCGCCGGAACAGAAATCCGGCCGAGTTTCGGCTATTTATAGGACTTCCTCAGGCCAATTTCAGGCCATTTTTAGCTTCATACCTGTTAAGAAATCCTATCATACATCTAAATTCATTCTATTTCGTTTTTCATTACAGCACTGAACCTGTATTGTCCCTTTGCATTGTTCTTCGTCTCCATCCTGGTTCCAATCTGGCTATAATTTCACCATCAAATCCATCCTTCACAGCACCACCAACATCATCAATCAAACCACTTCAGCCTTCAACTATCTTCATCTCCAGCGAACCCATATCAATTTCCACCAATTCCATACTCAATCCAGTTGCAGCAGATTCATTTCCACAAACCCATTCATCCCCTGCATTTCCTAATGAACTCAGAGAACCCATTCTCTATTAACTCATGGTAGCAACAGTACCCCCTTCATCTACAGATCCACTTAAACAACACCACCAGTTTCCATCACCAACTACAAGTTGAGTCCCATCTTCTCTAATCATCTCGGCTCGAATTGAATAGCAAGAACATCTTGTTTCTTCTCGATTCATTAATTTCACTTCTTTCAAATCTTCTTCCCTCGAATCCTTGCTACCAATTAGACTCAGACAACCATTGCAATCAACAATCAAATCCCTTTTTTTCTCAACTCTAGTTTCTCAATTCAATTGATCAACAGCAAACCCTCAATCTCGGCTATTCCCAGTGTACCCATATCAGTTTCATCCTCTCTGATTTCAACAACAGCACCACTTCCCTGAATTTCAAAGCCCATTTTTCACATCCATCAGAAGATCGTATTTCCTTGATTTCCATCTGAAATTCTCGCATCCTGTTCTTCAATTGCGGACATGAATCGAAACCCTAATCTGAACTCGTCATCTCAATTTAATCAACATCAGCTTCAATTTCACCCTGTTAATCGTTGTTCTTGATATTCTTTCACAATTCCACCCGATCTATCATCATTCATCCTCAATTTCGTCTCTCAATCTCTCGGGATGCACCAACAAATGGCAACAACTCTCTCTGGTTTTGAGATGTGGGAATGAATGAACGAAAATGATTGATAGAAGAGATTACTCTTCTCGATTTAGGGTTGAAGTTGGATCAGTACACCCCAGGATATGTGCACCTGATAATTACACCCACACATAAATGATAAGGGTTACCTTGAATGACAGCCCCTTAATTAATTCTGGATGTATTTAGCACTTTCTTCCAAAAGAGTTGCCCCTTAACCTTGACTGGGCTCCAGATAGTGTTCGCCCATGAAATGACAATTTTTCCCTTTTGCTCAAATTGGGTGATTTCTTCTTCTTTTCGTTCGTGCGACTCCATAGTAGCTATAAAACTCAAAACAAGCGTAAAATACATAATTTACAAGAAAAATAGCAAAAAAAACATAAACAATAGATAGTAAATGGGATGTATTCTACACCCTATCAAAAGGAGACGCAGCTGCTGGCGAGGGAAGCTCAATTACTTGGGCAGGTGGCCACTGCTGAGGCGGAATCGATGCAGCTGACACTCGACCTTGCTGCTGAAAAGGCGAGGTTTAACGATGAGCTCATTACCAGGGTCAAAGCTGGTGTGAAGACGGTTCTTGATAAGAAGAGGGCCGACGCTGCCGCCAAGAAGGCAGTTCCGGGATCGGCTCCTCCCAAAAAGTAGGCTCGTTCTTTTGTAGCCAAGGCCGCTATTTCACCCTTTGCATTGGGTTGTAATCCGCTCGAACACCTTTATTTTCTCATACATTTTATTTTAAGGGGGTGCCGCGTTGCCAATTCGGTTGTTTTTATTGCTTTCTTACATTGATGTTCACGTTACTGTTCTTTTTTGTGTTGTGCCAACGATATGTGGTTTTATTTTTATGGCTAAGTTGTGTGTATCTGCATGAAAATGAGTAGATCAGTTAGCGTAAATGCCGTTTCTGTCGAACACACTCAGCATGGAGGGTCATCGGGCCCAATGCCATGTCCCGATTGAGGTATCTCATCACCGTCTTTCAAAATCAAGTGGCAGGGTATTTGGTCCGCCCTAAGTTCTATGAGATTGATATCCCAAGAAGTTATAAATTAACTTTCTTGGGCAAGTGATTCCGACCACTTGCGAGGGGAGCAATGGTGCATGCTCGACTGTCGAGTACTCATGCCTCGACAATCGGCCACTGGTTTCCAACCACCAGGGCCCTAGGGTTACCTCGGCACTTGCACACTGCCGTCGCCCCGAGTTCGAATAGCCCGTCTTAATGTAACTCGCCCCGACACTTGCACAATGCTGTCGCCCCGGGTTCGAAACGACCATTCGAGTGTAAGCCGCCCCGACACTTGCAACCCCACGTGGCCTTTTAAGGAAATAGATGACAATATATCATACCTGCTTTCATGGGTGATATAGATTTAGTCGCTTAGCATTCCACGGTCGTGGCTCAGGTGTTCCATCCGGTTTTAGTATCTTGTATGCTCCTTCACCGACCTTCTCGACAATAGTATAAGGTCCTCCACATCGTGCTGCTAGTTTTCCGCCTTTTTTGTCACGTTCATAACTGGGTAGATCCTTCAGCACCAATTGTCCCGGTTGGAACTCTCTTGGTCGGACCCGCTTGTTATACTCTCGTTGCATTCTTCTTTGGTAATTTTCCATCTTTTGTAGGGCCATTTGACTTGTTTCTTCTAGGTCGTCGGGCATGGCCAAGATAAGATCTGCCGAGATGTTTTGTCTCCACGTCTCGGTCCTTGTTGTAGGTATCATCGCCTCCGTTGGAAGGATAGCTTCGGTCCCATATGTTAACATGAAAGGTGATAATCTGGTTGCCTCTCTACGAGTTGTCATGTAGGCCCACAAAACGTTGTAAAGTTCTTCACACCATTCCCCGTATTCTCCATCAAGTTTCTTCTTCAGGTTGTCGGCGATGGTTTTGTTTGTAATCTCAGCTTGTCCATTACTCTGAGGGTAAAGGGGTGTGGACTTACTCTTTCGAATGTTGTAAGTATTGAATAACAAGTTGATATTCTTGCCTTGTAGCTGTTTTCCATTTTCCCAGACTGGTACTCTAAAGCGACAGATGATGTGCTCCCAAATGAACCGGAAAACATCTCTATCCTGAATATACTTTAATGGAGCGACCTCTACCCATTTACTAAAGTAGTCGGTAGCCACAATCAAGTATTTTCTCTGCCCCGATCCGACATGCAATGGTCCCACGATGTCGATTCCCCATTTGGAGAAAGGCCAAGGGTTGATTACCGAGTTTAACGTCACCTGGTGCATGTATCTTTTTTCCGAACTTCTGACATTCGTCGCAGATGAGTGCTATATGCTTTGCATCCTCATTCATGTAAGGCCAGAAATATCCCATAGTCTTGGCTCGTGCTGCTAGGCTATGGCCCGAGATGTGGTTTCCCGCGGCCCCATAATGCAATTCGTTCAGAATTGTGTGCCCTCTTCTTTGCTTAGGCATCTTAATAACGGTCATGGGTATGATTTCCTGTACAGAATGCCATCCCGGAGCTCATATGCAGCTGCTTTTCTTTTGATTTTGTTGATCTCGGGTCGCCCCTTGGGCAGTTCTCCTGTCTCTAGATATTCGTGGATAGGTTTTCGCCAATCATCGACCTTATACTGATCGACCTTAGTTACTGTCACATACGCGCTAATGCCCGTTGTCTCAGGTACCGATGGCATTAAGATTCTCATAATTCTGATGCCTTCAACACTTGCATCCGTTAGCATGGAGGCGATGTATGCTAGAGCGTCCGAGTGACGATTATATTTCCTACAGATATGCCGAAACTTGATGTTTGGTATCTGGACGATGTAAAATTGGGCGAGTTCCCAATATTTTTGTAACAAGGGGTCATGTATAGCGTACTGCCCACTGATCTGTCTGACGACTAGCTGGGAGTCACTTGTTAATCTTACGTCTTGAACTCCCATCTCCACTATCAGGCGCAGAGCATGTATCACAGCTTCGTATTCCGTGACGTTATTGGTTGCCTTAAATTCAAGTCTAAACGAGTGGACCATCTTTTTTTCCTTTGGCGTTGTGAAGACCAATCCAAGGCCTGACCCATCTTTATTGGATGATCCATCCACAAAAACTTCCCATCGTGTCGGGTTACAGGTCTCGAGTAAGTCGGACGGGTCCTCTTGGTCTTCCTCCATTCCAGGGATGTCTTCTACTTCGTCTTCGTCGCTCAAGGGAAAGTCTCGCGTAAAGACGGCCATCGCTCGTGCTTTTATCGCTGTTCTCATCTCGTAGAAAATATCGAACTGCTTGATCTGTGCACTCCACTTGGAGATCCGCCCCGACCTGGATGCATTGTCGAGTACTGATTCTATGGAGGATTTTGTGAGTACCCGAATTTTGTGAGTTTGGAAATACGTCCGAAGTTTTTGTGTTGCAAATACCAAAGCTAATATCAGTTGCTCGATCTCGGTGCTATGTTGTAAAGGCGCTAGGCAAGGCGAGGCGCCAAGCTCAGCGCCTAGCGCCTTTACGCCTAAGGCGCCTAGGCGAGCGCCTTTAAAAAAAAAAAAAAAACCAGATTTAGTTATAATTTGGCGCCCGGGCGCCTTTTTTTCCTGTGCGCCACTTACGTTAGTGCGCCTTTGGCGCTTAAGCGCCAAAGGCACTCACCTTTTACAACATAGTTCGTGTAGTTCTTCTCTCTGGGTTCATGGTTTTGCTTATGAAATACACTCGGCTTTTCTTCTCCTCCTACGTTCTTGACTAGACGGCACTAATGGCATAACTGGTTTCCCGAGATATATGGTCATCACCTCCCGGGGTTCGGGGTCTTTGTAACACTGGCAGGCTCGCGAGATGCTGCTTAATTTTCTGAAAAGATTCTTCACATTCCTCGGTCAATTTGAACTTCTCTCATTTCCTTAACGTCCCGAAGAAGTCCTTGCATTTGTCAGATGATCGAGAGATGAATCGCCCCAAGGCTGCCAAGTTCCCGTTTAGCCGTTGTACGTCTTTAATCGTCACATGTGATGGCATTTCTACGACTGCTCTGATCTTATCTGGGTCGGCTTCGATACTTTTGTCGGTAATTATGTACCCTAGAAACTTGCTCGAGGTAACCCAGAAAGTGCACTTTGCAGGGTTCACCCTCATCTTGTATCTTCTCATGGTTTGAAATATATCTCGGAGGTCATCGATGTGGTTGGTGGCCACCTTGCTCTTGACCAGCATGTCATCCACATATACCTCAATGGTGTTATGTGTCTTGTCTTCAAACATGTCTTCTACTAACCTTTGATAGGTGGCGCCTGCGTTTCAAACCCAAACGACATTTTGGTGTAACAATATAACCCTCTGGGTGTGAAGAAAGATGTGTGTTCTTGGTCCTCAGGAGCCAGGGGGATCTGGTTGTACCCCGAGTACCCATCCATGAGTGTTATTGCCTTGTATCCAACTATGGATTCTACTAGTTGATCGATGCTGGTGAGGGTGAAGCTATCTTTCGGGCAAGCTTTGTTTAGGTCGCCGAAGTCGATGCGCACACGAACCCCTCCATTCCTTTTAGGGACTATCACCATGTTAGATATCCATTGTGGATACCGAGCCTTTCGAATAATCCATGCCGTTTGTAGCTTCTTTAGCTCGGCCTCCACCGCTACTTGTAGCTCGGGTGCAATTCTCCTCATCTTTTGTCGGATCGGCTTGAACTTGGGATCTATTCTCAAGTGATGTGAGCAGACTCCGGGTCAATTCCTCCATATCGTGCATTTGCCAGCGAATACATCCATGTGTTCTTTTAAGAGTTATCAACTGCTGTGTTTGTTCGTCCGTCAATAGAGTCCCTATTCTCACCATTTTAGGTTCTTCCTCGGTGCCTAAATTAATTTGTCGGGTAGATTCTAAGGCCGAGAAATTGGACTTCGGTTCATCGACTATTGTCGGCTCCTTTGATTGCTATAAGACCTCCTTCTCTACTTCGATTCATAGGTGGTGATGGCTTGTGATATTACTAAATCCAGAATCCAACCGCATACCAGCATGTAACATAAATTAAAGGTGACAACTTAGGTCATAATGATATGTTTTGGGTCATCATTCAGATTTTGGGTCTAGATAAAATCAGAGATAGATTTTAGGTTAAGAGACTAACCATAAAAAACATGTGCTTAAAATAAGAAAAACCTTGAAATATTTGTAGTCATTAGACTATCTGAGATGGAACAAATGAAATGTCCATGGAAGAATTTTGGGGGAGTCGATTTTTAGAAGATGTAGTCTGTCTGGAATAACTTAAACATCAGCTTGCCCTTGATGGAAAATATTTTCATCTTGCTTTGTAAGGCTGGTATGTGAAGATGAGCACTTGCGTGTATGGGGAACTGAGAAAGTGTACGGATGGAAGGTTAACGTCATTTAAAGTGATGCTCAAATCTTAGTTTTGAGCTATACAGGTTTCGGGAGACGTCGTATGTGTATTTGTAATCTAAGAAAATTGAAATTTAGAAGGTGCTGAATAAGAAGAAAAAAAGTCCACATCTAAAAAGTAGAAATACAAATTTTCTGATGACGATGCAACAGATACCTTCATAGTTCATACAATCCAATCAATGAAACAAACCTGTTAAAGTCAAAGTCATCCGTTAATAGGTAAAGTTCGTTTCCCCTAAGATACCATTTTTCTTTAATTTCAAGGGGGAATTAAAAAAATGCCCATGTGGGGAAATATATTTAAGAAAAGGCCCACGTTTTTTTCATAATTTATATAATGCCCATGAGTTAACGTTTTCCATCCCGTTTTTTTGAAAAAACGGTTAAAATCCGTTAGTGGACAGGTGTCAAATATTATGTCTTGGTAAAAGACAACTACACCCCTGAATATATATCAGTCGAGTTAATGGAGAGAGCCAACTCGTTGATAGAGAGAGTCAACAATGAGTTGAATCGGGTCCAAACACAATCGGATCCAAATCAGCTTCTTCCCCAATTTTTCTTAGATCCGTAACAGATTTTTCAAACCCCGAATATAAGCTGTAAACTAATAAAACCCATAAATCAATTTCAACATACAAAACAAAACCAAATTAATTAGTCAATCAAATGCACCGATTAAACATTTCTCACAATAAACAAACCAAAGAAAATTCAATCAAAATCTTCATGGAAACCCAAATATCATGTCTTGATTAATCAAGATGAAATGAAATTTCGGCGAAATTTGACCGCAAAAAATGAAATTATCAAAGAAATTAACATGTACTAAAAAAATCAATTCATGTTCTTCCCTGATTGAAGAACCACCTGCAATCTCTCTGTTGGTTACCAAAACCATAGCATCAGTTCACTAACTAATGCAATAAATATCATATGGAGTTAATTTCAAAATCTAAGTTAAATCCCATTTGGCCCATTCACTGTATGAAGGTGTTTGGTGATGGTAAGAACCATTATTCTCTCACGATGCGAACAGAAAGAACAGCCCAAAAGTGAAGAAGACGACCGGTCCAAATGAATATTCATACCCGCATACTTTTTGTTGAATGGTAAGATGGACTTTCTTAAACAGGTGTAACAATCTCGTGAACTTAAATATGAGCCGTCAATTAATCACACAGAAGGACGGTGACAGATGGTGATTTGATTTCCAAGAGTAGTGGGCAGTTTAGTAATTGCGCCACCTAAAATCTCATCTCCCCAAATGAGAAATTGACTAAGTAAAAGAGATTTTACTGAAATGGTGGGACCGGACGGAAATCTTAACGGTATGGGCATTATATAAATTATGGAAAAAACGTGGGCATTTACTTAAATAGATTTCCCCACATAGGCATTTTTTTAATTTCCCCTAATTTCAATTCAAATAAGGATCTCCCGGCAGAAATCTCTATATTTGGACTATACCGTTCCTCACCATCATTATCTGCACTCAGGAAAAGAACCAGAGAAACTATTCCTCCACTGCCACATTAGTACTACTAACCTTCATATTCTTCATTGTTCATTCTGCTCTTAACCTTAAAGCAAACGATCCAGTATTCCTGACCTCGTCTAATTAAACCTCTTTCTTCTTCGACTTTAGAACTGATAGAAGAAAAGGGAAATCATTTTCATCAACCTTCTAATAACCTTGTGAAGGATTACCTTTTTAATGCTTTCCTATGTTGCCTGATCTGATCAACACACTCTAGCAAGTTTCCCAAAGTACCTAAGAATATATCCCATTTCCACCTAGCAAACTAGGTTTGATGATGTCAATGGTTTTTTGATGGGGTAAGATGGCGTCTCTTTTGAAGAAATTCTGGAAAAGATATGGAGATTCCTTGCTGGTGACAAAAGTAATAATATTCCACGTTTAGCATCCTTTCCTAAATCTGAAAATTAGATAAACTTCATGGTGATGTTTTTTTTTTTTTTTTTTTTTTTTTTTTTTTTTTTTTTTTGTTTGTTTGTTTGTTCTATTACACTTAGAAGGAACTTCATGCCACCTAGAAGTAACCTACTAATCCAGATGGTAAGACGGCTGTATGCGCTCATGATATTTTCACGATGAAAAGGGTACGTACTCATTATCTTTGGACTTTGGACTCACACAAGATATAACAATCCAAAAACAATTAGAAGAGGAAATAGATCGCGGAAATGCGAGTTTCCCCAAGCCATAAAGGTAGTCCACCAAAATTAGATGTCAAAAGGATATCAATAAATTTCCCTCGGTGTATTCAACTCAAGTTCACCTAAAATCATTCTATGTCGACTTTGGTTTAGCATCCTTATAATTATTTCCTGTGTTAAACATATTCTGAATGTTTGACAACCTAGACAACCTAGAATCTGATTAATGGGCCACAACTAAGAATCTATATTTTATCAGAAGTAGTCTGGAAACAACTTGACGAATAACAGGTCAACATGGTCTATAAGATGGAAAAAGTGACGTTCATTTAATCGAGTAGGGACTGATTCTACAAAAGAGTGAAGGTTGGTGATATGAACTAGCGTAATGTTGGTCTTCTAGAAGCACTGAGAAATGAAACTTCAACACCAAAGGCTCTGGATAACAAAATAAAAGGTCGATATTCATACTTTACATCTCTGCATTTTCTTTTAACTCAATATGATAGGCTTGCAGATCATCGAGTGTGTTCTTGCATTCCTGGATATGCTGGTTTATCTCCTCTTTGAACTCGTCCTGTATGAGCTTTAGGCGCTCTTGTTGCTCTGCAAAATAATGAAAGCTATCAACCCTCATAGTAAATACAGAATAAATTTCGTTTTATGTCCTATTCAGGATCACCATAGGACAGTGCAGAATAAAATGCCCTGAATATAGATACAACCGGCCAAATTTTTCATGTGAACTTACCGAAACAGAAAAGACAAACAAACAGGCATATTATTCAGATTTTTGGACATACTAGGAACCCAAAGATTCGTAACATATGTAGCC
This sequence comes from Papaver armeniacum, assembly GCA_023531295.1. Lineage (NCBI taxonomy): Eukaryota > Viridiplantae > Streptophyta > Magnoliopsida > Ranunculales > Papaveraceae > Papaver > Papaver armeniacum. The sequence goes on from JAJJWW010010439.1 coordinate 443,901, forward strand.
TTCTGGTGGTCAGCCTCATCTCTTTATATGCTGTTTCATTCAATTATCTGTCTAAGCACTAAATACATCCAACTTATTTTGAGAAAAATGTATATATTCAAATCAAGCAATGGTTTGTTTATACGTTCTCCTTGTATATATGCAATATTAATTAATTACAGAGCGTAGCGAACTTGTGTCAAATGAAATGTAGTGAGTTCTTAAATGACATTTAGGATGTCTGTGCAGCACTATATATTATGACATTTTGAATAATAGGCTCTGTTATCCTAACTAAGATTAGATATAGGGCACGCTAAGTGATTTGCTCATACGACGTGATCGTTATCAGGGTTAATGCACATTACAGATGGATAGGAGTAACCGAGCAAAAATCAATCGTAATCGGGGTTCATACAATGATACCAAACGTTTAGCATCTTCAATTGGGCTACACGTTTTGCTAACAGTTTTAAGAAACTAAGCACCTTGTACGTAGTAACCTAGAACATCACCTCCGAATCTCTGATCTATTGCTTGAAAAAGTTCCTTCCTTTTTGGTTCACCATCTCGTCAGCCTGTTGAGGTTCGAATTACCCAGCATCCTGAAATTTCCTTTCCCTATCAAACAAAACATAAAGAGAAGTAACTGAGATTTGTATTATTGTTTTATAAGAAAATGCACAATTAAAAAAATGCCCTCACGGGGGTTCATTGTGTTGTCAATAAAGATTATCTACATTAAATTTTCCCCTTTCTACTTAACCCTCCTTAACAAAGAGGATGGGTGCCACACTTCCCTAGGTTCCCTCTTATTAATTTGATAGCTAGATTTTACATTTATAAGACTCAAAGCCTCACAGAATAAATTAAAATCTACTACAGAAACTAAAAGAAGTAATGTGATGATTCTTGTTTAAGTAGCTTATCACATTCATGCTTTCCTCAAAATTAGCTTGACCTCAGAATAGCTTCTCAAAAACTGGTTGTCACTACAAGCATCACAAACCAATTTTGGTCTAATGAAGGATTATATTAATCCAAGTTCTTGCACCTACTTGTTTCAATTGTACAGTCACCACAAAGTGCTGGTTACATGAGATCATTTGTCAGTTCAAACACAAAAAAAGGGTTACGGGATATGTACTTATGTTGAACATTTCATTATCTACCTTCTTTAAGTATTATTGTATTAACCAGTTAAACGAAGAGTAGTAAAATCAATCATTTATATGCCAAACCTAGAAAGAGACTGAGAGGCTCCAAGGCACGATCATTCATCAAAAGCAACGTACACGTTGTTTACTCTAGGCATCAGCTCTCTCATTTTTTGCGGGATTGAGCTAATGATTAAGCAATTTTTTAGCAGTTAGATAAACCTAATTACAGATTCACAACCACCAGTAAACTCCCTGTAACTCAATTCTAACCTAAACTACAGCCATGGCCTAACTTTATTCTATACTCATCTCAATCTTATTTTCATTCATAGTTACCCAAACTCAATAACTAAAGTAATTTAATTCAAAATACTAGAATTAAGATATATTAGAGGCTTACCCAATCCTTAGCACCCTCTAATAGGGGTGAACATACCCTACTCATATCCGCCAACGCTACCCTACCCGCCAATATTTTAACCGTATCCTATCCTACCCATTATTTGGCGGGTAGGGTGACGGTTAGAGATTTTTTATCCGCCCTTAAATGGATAGGGTGACGGGTAAACCTCGAAATTATCCTACCCTACCTGCCTACCCGTCTTATATTGAAAAGACAAAATAACCCTTCCAATGATTTTTTCTCCTGCACATTTTTTCGTTGTTTTTAAAGATATGAGGGGTAAAATATAAACACCCATTTACCAAATCTGCATCTCTCACTCTTCTTCACCCATTTTTTCTCCTAAAACTTTATTCACGCCTCCACCATCCCCTCTACTTACTCTGCATCTCTCACTCTTCTTCACCCATTTGGTCGCCGCCGCTGCAACTATTTCTATAGATCTATCTTTCTCAGTGGTTTACTTCGTCCACTTTACATGAATTAATTCATATATACCGTGATTATCTACGAATTTTTGTTTCTTAATTAGATTTGTTACTAGTTCATCATCTTTAGAAAGATGGGGGATCTGATTGATGAGTGCCAAATATTGCATATTTATACATCTTTTTATTGGCATTTTACTCATCTTTTGTGCTCAGAAATCAGATATTATCCCGCATTCCGTATTTTCTTTTGTTTTCAAGAATAAATATTTGTATTAATTAATTTTGTGTTTTTAGGTAATAAATAAAGCTCGGAGAAATTGAGGAGCCAAAAGAGCAAAGAATTGGAGACAAGTGTCTATGGAGTGTAAAGCCAAAGCCATACAGGCGCATCGGTTGCAACCCAACAAGTAGCAACCCGTTTACAAGACATGGGCCCAAGCTACCCACGACCCGATCCGAACCCGTTCCTCCTGAACCGTTGAGATCTCCATCCTATGCATCCTACGGTCGCTCCACCCTTCGCATCATCCTCTAGCTGCTCCCGCTCAACACCAAAACAATCCCGTTCTTCCTAAGCCGTTCAGATCTCTCCCAGCCACATCCTACGGTCGCTCCAGCCTCGCGCATCGAAGCTCGCTGTACCCGCTTAACACCACACCACCTATATATCACCCGTTAGCCAAAACCTAACCCTATTCTCTTCTCTTCTTTCTTCTCTCTGCCCCGACACTCTTGTAGCTCGCTCTTCTCCTCTTCACCCGACCAAACCTCTCGCTCACCCACCTTCGTCACTACCACCTCCATACCCCGACAGTAACCAACCGCACCATTAACGGCCGCTCCATCACTGTCTCGAGATGTCTCTAACATAGCTTCTCCATACCCTATAAGCTAGGCTAGAGACAACTAGAGCTAGGGTTTCACGAGTAGAGGAAGGTAACATCAAATCAAAGCCGCACAAGCGAGTAGAGCACGATTCAGAGACGTGGGTGAGAGTATTTTGCATTTAATTTCCGTTTTATAGAGAACTAGGGTTTTGGAGTTTATGCATGTATAAATAGAAGAACTGTGTGTGTTAGAAACTCATGCCTGGGCTAGCCAGAGCACCATTTTAGTGTAATTTGTAGTTTGTTTGTTAATTATGTTCTAATTATATTAACTAGGGTGTTTGATGAAACCCATAATCATATGTTGAAGTAAATCATATTCCAAATTTGTCTTCTTGCTGTTATGAATTGATTTGAGTGATTGTATGCTGTATTGATCAAAAAAACTTGTGATAGCTTGTCTTTTTACAGTACAAGCTATCCTAGGAGTGAGTTAGTGAAGTCAGCTAAATTGCTTTAGGAGTAATTAGTTAGCTAACGAACCAAATAAGCTTGTGATAGTTTGTACTGTGAAAAGACAAGCTATACTAGGAGTAAATTAGGAGAGTTTGCTAAGGAATTTCTCTACCTGAGGCCTTCAAAGGGAGGCACAAGACATGAATGGAGTGTGTTTTTAGCATAGGGTTATGAGGTGAAGTCTAACAACCCTGGTAGCTTCCAATTAGTTATAACTTATTTTTCTCGCCTTAGCTTAGAGTCACCATTTCAATCTCAGTCGCTTCGACAACAAACCTACTTCTGTGTTACTTCACTTGAATTCAGCTAGAGCAAGCCCTTGATCACACACAGCACCACAAGTCTCCGTGGTTCGACCCGTATTTGCCCTGTATTACAGACTAGACACCGTGCACTTGCGGTTATAACATGTAGGCATAATTTAGACCATCTTCCAAGCCTACCAAGTTTTGGTTAGCCAAGTCAGCTGCAGCCCTAGTGATACTGTTGAGTGTGACCTGCAGCTTGGGGAGCCAAGTTAGCAGCAGCCATAGTGATACCAACTGAACTGGTTACCTCATCTGCTCTGTGCCTAACTGTGCTGTGTAGGCCTGCTAACTTATGCAACTTGTTGACAGACTTGAGTGGCTATTTATGGTGCATAAATGAAATTTGTTGATCTTGTTGAGCTATCTCCCTGTTGTGTGCCATGTATGTTAAGCCAAACTTGTATGTCAACTTGTGTGAATGCTGAGCCTTGACTGCATGATAAAACCTTGCTAGGAGTTACTCACACCTGTAATCTGTGCATTGAACCATTGGCTGAGCTGGTTGCATTTTCCCTGTCTTGACCTCAAGCCCCTGTAGCTGTGAGGTTGAACTTGGATAGTCGGGCTAGCTACAAACCAAAGAGCATAACCCACCTGAGCAAACCCTGAGCTCCCCCCAAGCCGTTGAGCCAACTTGTTGTCGACCCATATCAACCGAGATTGTGAGGTCAACGAGTGAGTTGATGTCACACATCCTCTACCCCGGTGCACACTTGATCCGGTTGAAGATATTGTATGAGCCATCATCTCGCCGAGATTGCCGCGCACTCACTAATGCAAACCCGTGATTTTTTGTCTTCGAAACACCGAATCTTGAGGTCAACCGACCTTGTTGACACTCAGTGGTATGTTGTAAAGGCCCAGTTTTGTTCATTTGCATAGCCTGTATAAACCTGCTAAACTTGCCCTGCACAAGATGTGTTGTGCTTTGCCAACCTGGGCACAGACCTACTGAGCTGTGATGTGTGCGATTTTGCTTAACCTTGCCAACCTCAGCATATACACTAGCCTGTGCAACCATTGCATTTATACATATCCACTAGACTCACCTGAACTGGGCTGTGCAATAACTTCAGCCCACATAACTTGACCTTCATACCTGGGCCGTGCAAACATCTGAGCCCACAGTTCCACTGGGCTGTACATTCCCAACAAACCAAACCAGCCCACTGTGCACTGGGCTTGCATAACCTCTGGGCTGTGCATTTTCATAATCTGGGCTGTGCATTTTCATAACCTGGGTTGAAGCCCACAAAACCTGCATTCCCACATAAACCAAACCAAAGCCCAATAAACCAAATTCCACTTAAACCAAAGAAGCCCACAAAAACCAAAATGAATCCCATTGAAACCAAAACGGAAGCCCACACAAACCAAATCCCAATAAACCAAAGAAGCCCACATAAACCAAACTAGATTTTGAGTTCAATTTGAGTTGCTAAATCATGTCAGGATTTTGGTCTGCATCTGGGGATACAAGCAAATCCATTAGAGAGCTTGCTTACGGGCATGCTTCACAGTATGAACTCCCCACATGCCATAGTGATTTTAGGAATTATTATGAGCCTTCTCAGGGCCCCGACCTCACATACCCTAATCATTATGAGCACATGTATCATCCACCACAGGTTGAGAATGAACACTTTCCTCATACCAAGTCATCACTTCTAGATCAATTAGAAGCTCAAGTTTCTGCTTTAGAAAGGCAATTACATGAGCAATCTGTCAAATCTAATCCCCTAGGCACTATGCAATGTATACTTGTACCTTATGTGGTAGCTTAGACCACCCTGCTGAAAACTGCTACATTTTACATGAGTTTAGGCAGTCTAGGGAAAGCCATGATAATCAAATGTACGAATTGTCTAGAAGTGACTATGACCATGCACACATGCACCATCCATCATCATGGGAAGTTGAACAATGTTATACTCACCCAACTCCGTGTTTGCAATCAGTAATGGAAACGCTCATGGAGCAAAATGCTAGGCTTGAACTGAATGCAATACATGACCATCCATATAGCAACATGCATGATCATCCCTTCTCTAGTGAACCATGTGCACAACCATTTAATGATTATTCATATGAAACATGCATACCCACTATTGAAGACTCTCCCTCCATTGAACAATGTCACATGTTCTTAAAGATGAACCTTATTCATTTAGAAAAGGAAGAATGGAAGGCAGTTCATGATATGATGATTATTGTCCCTAATAAAGTAAATCTTGAAAATAGTGTTTCTATTCCTACTCATGCAACTAACACTGAATATGAACCTAATCTAGAGGTAAATGAGTATACTAGAAATGCTATTAGGGAAATGCATTTTTGTTATGATGATGATGATGATGAATATGATATGTTAGAAGAGCATGTGTATACTGAAAATGTAGTAGAATCTTTTGGTTCAGAGACGTTAGGCGTCTCTTCTGTGAACCCTATGAATGATGCTTCTTCTAATATTCATACATGTGATGCTGCTTTGGGGTCTGAAAGTGAGCATGCTATACCACCTGTTTGTGACCTAGGAATAGCTGAATTGTCTGTTGACACAGATGATTCAATGCATGTGCCTAATTCCATGCCTAGGTTCTGACATGATATCTCTCCGGGTTATGTTGTGCATGAGAGTGATGATGAGTATGACATGGAGATTGATGAATTGTTCTATGCAGGTGAACATGATTTACCCTCTTCTGACTCTAGGAAAGTGTGTGATGGTGCAAATGATTTTATACATGAAAACAATTTAGATGTACCTAACCTCTCTCCTAGGTCACAAATTGAGACTCCTCCACCAAACCTAGGTGTAGTTTGTAACAAAATTGCAAAACCAACTTTTCTAAGAATGCCTAATCTAGGCCTAGAACTTTGTGCCTCCCAAGTCCTCTTGGACTATTTTGCATCAAAGTATGACACCTTTATGGAACCACAGTTGGAATATGTATGTCTGCCTGTTCTTAGCAAAACTCATTTTGAGTTAGACCATTTGCATGATGTACCGTTAAAATTACAAGATTTTGTGCTCTCAAACACACCTGTTCACAAGTTTAGGTTTGGGGGAAACTCATTCACATATGCAGTTTTACTTGCATTGTCATATTATATTTGTGTAAGACTGTTGATGTTTGTACATATTTTCTATTGGGTTGACCCTCAACTCTTTAGATTGTTAATGTATGGTGAATTTTCATTGTATATAATCCAGTAGGACTTGTTAAATTTTCTTTTCTTGAAACGGTTGAGTCTTCTTGTACATATATTGTGCTAATCCGATATGATCTCCACTGAGAATGTTGGATGCTAGCCTTGAATAGTGAAGCTCTAACCTTGCTCCCGCCGACATCCGGTAATCTCTTCCCTTTTCTCTTATCAGCATAGTTATCTTGGTATGTGACTGTTTAAAATTTTATCATCTCATTGACACATTGAGGACAATGTTTGATTTAGGTTTGGGGGTGCATTTGCATGTAGAGTTTTTAGCCTTTGTTTTTTTATCTTTTGTTAAAAAAAAAAAAAAAAAAAAAAAAAAAAAAAAAACTCTTTTGTAAAAACCTCTAACTTTTAGAGATTTTAGAGTCACTAGCATGCTTCTAGCTATGTTTACATAGAGAGTCTGACCAAAATAATAATGTAACTTGGAAGTACTAGAGAACACAATCGGGTTTCTTTGTAGG